>JANZLC010000008.1:18496289-18512063 GCA_026413385.1 Erythroxylum gracilipes | reverse complement strand
TTGGAAAATCAATATTTAATTTTATCACGTTTTACTATTTGTTTTGATTTACCTTAAATATTTTAGTTTTAATTTATTTTGTTAATAAAATTCAACCAACTTCCCCCCCCCCCCCCTCCCAAAAAAAATTCCTAAACAATGATTTATTTATTACAAAACTTAGATACACACTCTCTGTTGATACGATCGTTGCTCACCACTACTACAAACTTAGTCATATACAGTTAAGTTTTATTTTTTGATGTGTTCAACATGCATCAAGAATTTTTACGTCGTTGTCATGGAATGAAGTGATTTAGTTTTTTTTATATTAATTGGTGGTTTGCATATATTTATTTGTTTATAATTAGTTTTTACAATTATTTTTGATCATTTTATGTTTATTAGTGTTTGCCTATGGTAGTGAAGAGATCTTATTAAAAACCTATACAGTTTGATCCCCAGATTGAAAGGACACTGCAAAGGTTACGAAGAGAAATAAGAACAACTCTAAGAATGCATAAAGGAATTGAATTTGAAGAAATCATAGCCAATTTAAGAACTCTAAGAGAGATGGTTGCACCAGACTTAACTCAAAGACCCTTATGCATTATCTTTCTAAATTTTGCTAAACATATAACTTTTGAGCTTAAGTCATGGTCTTGCAGATGAGGATGCTCATAAGCATCTTAAGGAGCTCGATGTGGTCTATCTTAGTATGAAATCTTTAGGGGTGACGGACGAGTAGATTATGTTAAGAGCTTTTCCATTTTCACTAAAGGATGTAGTAAAAGAATGGGATTTTGATTTTCCCGTAAGAAGTGTGAGCACATAGATCGAAATGAAGAAGCTACTTTTGGAGTATTTTCTAACATCAAAGATAACTAGTATAAGGAGAGAGATTTGTGAGATAAAGCAACATCATGGAGAATCCCTTTAAGAGTATTAAAAGCGCTTCAAAAAGTTGTGTGTTAGCTGCCCTCACCATAATATCATGGAACATCTCCTTATCCAATACTTCCACGAAGGATTATATAGATAGGAGTTTGGTATATGTAGCAAGTGGTGGAGCACTGTATGGATAGGAATTTTAATTGAGTGCATGGTAGCGAACACTAAACAATTTGGCATGCACAATCATATTCATAAGGTAAATAAGGTAAACAATTCATCCATAGAATATCAGTTAAATAAGCTAACATCTTTTGTTAGACAAATTGTTGTCGAGCAGGCATAGGTGAAAGCTTGCAGTATATGTGCAAATTTGAACCACCCAAAAGATAGGTGTCCAACCTTGCAAGATGGAAACATGGAATATTTAAATGTTGCAGGGGAAATTTTTTCATCAATACAACCCATATTTCCCATACCTATAACCCAGGTTGGAGAGATCACTAAAACCTGAGTTATGGAGGGAATATGCTGTAGAACTACTTCACTAGGCCACAGGGAGCACATCAATTCCAACCTAGGCCACAAGCCTCTTCTTCTAACTTAGGTATATCTTCGGAAGATATAATTAAGTCTGCAATTTAGCAAGATGTAAAACAATATCAAGAAGTGGCAAGACCTAAATTTCAAGATACAAAGTCTAGCATCTAGAATTTGAATAACCGAATAGGTTAGATGGCAATAGCTATTAACTGCTTAGAAAATTGTCATCTCAACCCTAGATAACTTCAAAGAATGTTAACGTGATGACTTTAAGGAGTGATAGGGAGCTTGAGGACCCCACCAAGGATAACCAATAAAGATGAGACTGAGAAGGAGTTAGGAGAAGAAGGAAATCCCTTGTCTAGCTCAAAGGTAAATTCTGAATATCTTAATATGGTTAAGCCTAACCCTCCACCTTTTTCCTAGTAGGTTGGTGAAATCGAATAAGGAGAAAAATGAAAAGAAAATATTGGAGACTTTTTGAAAGATAGAAGTAACTATACCTTTGCTAGAAGTAATCAAACAGGTGCATAGGTATGTAAAATTCCTTAAGGAATTGTGAATATATAAGGGAAAGCTAAGAGGTGATAAGAAGGTTATGATGGGTGACAATATTTTTGCAATTTTAAAAAAGAAAATGCCTTCGAAACATAGAGATCTAAGTATATTTATCATTCCCTGTAAGATTGATAACATTGTAATTAAGGGAGTTATGCTAGATTTAGGAGCATCAATCAATGCTATAACTTGCCTTATAAAAGAGACCCATGTTATCATACAATTAATTTACCATATAAATTACAGTGATAATTATGTGCATTTGTTTGCAAATTGTTAAGTCCGATAATTTCAAGAAGAGATAAAACATAACGATTAATTGTGTACATTTGTTTGCAGGTTGAGATTGAGTCACGAAGTAATTAATTTTATCACTTTTATATTGTTTGATTTGATTTACCTTCAATAGTTGTTAATCAAATTCAACCAACCCCTCACATTTATTTATTACAGAAATTAGACATTTATTGTTTGTAAATACAATCCTTGTACAAAATTAAATTTTATTTGTAGTATATTTGACAAGCGTTACTCTTTCAAAAAGTAATTCATATTATAATAAATAATGATAAATTAAAAGATAAAAATTTTCTTAAAAAATCTTTAATTTTTAAGCATAATCATATTTGTATTTGATAGATTTTTTTATTTAGTCTCTAAATTGGTTAAAAAAAAGGATAAACTATCTCTATTTATCTTTAATTATTATATGAATTCCAACATATCCTGATTAAAAACAAGTCTAATATCTTTTATAAATCAAATGACATACATGTTTAATATGCCTTAAAAATTTAAGATTAAATTAAATAAAGTTTGAAGCATTATCATTCCATTTTTAGTCAAATCATATCAAACTAGAGGCTAAATGCCCAATTTTGGGCCAAACATTTTCGAATTTGATCAATTTGGAGCCAAACATTTTAATATGCTCAACAAAGATCTAAATGTTATCGATTCTGCTTAATGTTAGACAATTTAGGACGAAAATTTGACAGTATCATACGCGCGCCGTTAAGACTGAATAAGGTGTCCTATGTGACATTTTCATTATGACTTATATTGAATTTGTGAATTTGTGAATTTGTGAATTTTCAAATTTCTTTTTTTATTATTTAACAAATTGCCTTTTACCTTTCTCACTATTCTCATTTTTTTACTGAAATCCTTCTCTCTTCTCTCTTCTTCTTCTTCTTCTTCTTCAAATTAGTCTGTGTTCTTCCCAAAGGCTATTTCTCCTTCTGCACATCAACTAGGAGTACCTGAGAATGAGTAGTAGTTCTTCAAGTTAATGAGGTTGATTAGAGGATTTACTTTGTTGCTTTCTTGGTTGTAATGAAGGGTTTATTGAACATTTTGATCTTTCACTGATGGATATGGAAGAGAACATCCAATATGGTAGTTTAATCCATGGCCAAAATCTCAAAGATGTTGTAATAATAGGTCACTCAGCACGTTTGGGAACTCTTCAAGTAAGAAAATGAACGGTACGATGTACTAATTTTGTTGGTTTCTTGGATGGTGATTATTTGGATATCAATAAACTTGAGAATAGTATTGGTCTTAAGTTGGTCCTAGTCCAAACATATGCTTTAGACCTAGTTTATGGCCTAACTATTACATGAGTCTGAAAATCATATTCTAGACCTCCTATTTACCCTTCATATTTGGTGGAAACAATGCATAAAGATTAGAGATGGAGAAATTAAGTGAGAAATCATGAAGACGGTTCAGAATATGTTCCTAAGTAGATAAGAGAAGTGGTTCAAATCAAACAGAATGTTAACTTGGAGCATTGCGTATATGGGTTTGGAACTAGCTTCAACTTCCTTTTTAGCCATGCAGTCAACTAGCCGTTGCCGCCAATGTACTTGTTCCAGCAGTTCAAATTTATATTTCCTATTTGTTTAATTATAATTTTGGGATAGAAGACGTGAGTGTTAATGTCATTATGATAATAATAAAGTTTTACCAACCTTTAACTTTTTTTTTTTTGAACGAACCAACCTTTAACTATTAAATGGCTTAAGTGCTTAATGGATCTGAGTCTATTCTCATTTCCCCTCAAGAAGTCACAATGGTACCATAAATGGACAGGGTCAAACATAGTGGAAGAAGTATCGTCAAAAGTTTTTTAGCCATACCAAGGGTCCTCTTGTACAGATAATGTGGTCTAGTGACATCCTTATATCCAATACAACATTACGTGATTCTCCATTTTGGACACTTCGCCCACATGATTGCAAGAATATTACTATCAGGAATGTCACAATACTGGCTCCTATACTGGAAGCCCTAAATACTAACGGAATTGATCCTGATAAGTATTTTGTACGACTGGAACAATCTTCCTAAACATTTTAGTATGCACTAAATGATTCTTTAGTTGAGGTCACCCCTTGGATGGTCATAGGACTGAATTTTTAGTATGCATAACCTCATGTATAAGATGGTCAGCAACTGAACCACTTTTCAGTTAAAAGTATCTGCATTCTACATTTTGGAAGAGTAAAATGTAAAAAGAGGTACAGAAAGAGCAGAATAATAATACGATCTGACCAAATTCTCAGGAGTTGGTTTAGTGTAGATATTTTGTGATTTGCTTTTTATTCTAAACTTGATAACTGTTGGTGAAAGTAATTTCTAGTAACGCGAAGATTAAGGGACAACTTGTTGATAGGCTTTGCAAGAGCAAAAGAGAACACAGACTGATTCGAAGAAGAAAAAGAAAAAAAGAAACAGAAAGATTTCAGTAAAAAAGAACAGTAAGAAAAACATCACATAAAACATCTGTCTAAAATAACCTAACATTCAACAAAATGGATGATCTTCAGACCTTAATTGAACATATTACGATGTTTGATCCTATATTAAGCCTATATTAATCAAATCTTAAAACGTTTAGCCCAAAATTTAACATTTAGCACCAAACTAGAGCTCATCTCAAAGTACGTAGCCAAATTTATTAACTATCGGATCTGCTTCCTGCCCGTTTCCTTTTAACACATGCCAAATCCGTAGCCATCAGCATAATGCACAATTAGCCCTTCCTTTGCTGGTATCATATCAAAGCCTGTTCTATAAACGTGTTCCTCTAAAACACTAATGAGTTCAGAAGAAAGCTTTAAAGTCAAAAGGCATATATTATTCGAAACAACTTTTGACCTTGACGCAATACTTGCCTCCCACCGCAAGGGAAAAAAGAAAAAAAAAAAACAATTCGCCGACTTCTTGCAGCATGAAGCTGCCAAACGCGCGCCACTTGGCTCATGACAACACAAGTCCATCCATCCATCCAATTTATTTGCCTAAGCATATCTTGCTTGAGTTCATGATTGCTCCACTAAGGACTTCACGTTTCTAGTGCAAGAAGATTTTACTGCACATCTCAGCCCCTAGTTTGACGAGTTTTGTATGCCTTGCAATGATCTACACGTTTGTAGTGAACCCATTGCAGAAGACTTTATCTCACATCTCAGCCCCTAGTTTGACGAGTGTTGTATGACTTGCAATTCAAACACTTCTGAGCCAAAACATGGAATTGGACTTCACTTGTCTTTCCGCAATCATTACAAAGAATCCAAACCTGAGACGGTTGTGTAACAAAATCACATCAGATTTAACAGGAAAAGAATGTCATATCATTGTAGCAAAGAACATACCTTAAAAAGAGGGAGATAATCTTATACCATCTTACTCTGGTAAGATTCTGGCATTGGTAGAGCTGCAATCTCCGTGTCCAATTTTTCCCACACCTTAGACATATCACAGACTGACTTCGAACACAGAGGGCAAGCATACCTATTTAAGTAATCAAAATAGAAACTTTATCCACTCAAAATTATATCTATCTATAGATAAGTAATCAAAATAGAAACTTTATCCCCTCAAAATTATATCTGTAGATAGAAATAGTAATAGTTACACGAGTGCTTACTGATAATGTTCCCTCATCTCTTTTAAGCAGTTCTTGTGAATTGTGTGCCCACATGGCATGACTGTTACATCATGTCTGGACTCGAATAAAAACTACCAGAGCATCATCTCAACAACGGTTAGTCATAAACTAAATTAGTTCAATAAAACGGAATACTCGTCAACAGAGGAGCATTAAGTTGCAACCTCAAAACAAACCGGACAATCATGATGCATGGCTCCCTCAACACAGGGGTGGCTGTTTTTGAGAAGAATCGAGTAACAGCAGCCTTCAAAAGAACATCAAAATAGCAGGGACAGATCCCATGTTAGTCGGAATTTATAATCACATGATTAGATTGGTCAAAAAACCCATAAATTTTTCACCCAAAAAGGGGAGAGACGGAGGGAGAGAATGGAACAAAAGACACTTGGAATGAACACAAAACATAAATGACTCACCACACTTGTCACAGTGGAAGAAATTCTCACGCCCTCCAATTCTGCAAAAGAACATTCACACATTCCAGGTAATGTGTTAATGAAAGATGAGAATAAACATATTTAAAACTAAGAGATAAATCCTTTAGTTTCTACTCAAAATGGTAAACAAGAAATCAACGACATATGTGTGTACTATCAACCCTTGCCTAATAAAACGATCACATCTTTTCCATCATTTATAGGTATACAGCAAATTCGTGTCAATTTTTGTGAGACGAAGGGACTTTCCTTAACAATAAGATAGAATAGTGTTACCCTACTATAGACACAAATAAAGGTACATTCTAGGAACCTTGTTTTACCATCAATCATTTTCAAGACGAACAAAACAGGGCTTCAATAAGCATACCTGCAAATGTCACAGCCATCACAATGAAACTGTCGCTTTGAGGTCTGCAAAAAAGTTGACCCACAAAAACTAAATTATTATATTGATCCAAATAACCAAAATATATAAGAAATATACTCCATCTAACAGAAAATAGTATCACATTGCATGTGGGGCAGATCCTCAAAAAGACGTCCTAGTTAAAACTAAATAAATTAAGAAATGAAACTAGTCAACCACATACGTCGTCATCATACAGCTTGCAAATTTTGCAGAAGTACATCCCCATACAAACACCACAGTTAATGCAGACTTGCCAAGCCTGGCCAGAAAAACAATAGACATTAGACTTGTACAACACATAACCTCAACAGTAATCTTTTGAACAAGAAATGTACTGGGAATCAAAGTTCAGGAACATAAGCTTATATATTGGTCATGACTCCAAGTCACATGAAGACATTAAATCCCAAAGTTTCATCACCAAAAACAAAAACTCAAAACAGTAGCAATACAAAAAATCAACACACCTCTTGCTCTGTGCCACAGATTGAACATATAACCTGGAGAAACCAGAGAAATATTCCATTTTAGCACTAATGCATATGGGTCATGAATTACCCCCCCCCAAAAAAAAAAGAATCGGTCATGAAGACACATCTACATATAGAAAAAGGAACAAGCACAACTTACTTGACTGACTTGGTGTCGTGGCATGTCATGTCTATGTTTTTGGTCAACATTAATATTGTTCTGAGCATCACAAGAAAAATGCTTAGGAGAATCATAACATTGATAATAAACAAAAAGGATTATAGGTAGCTCTACAGCACTTGCATTAATTAAGGGTGTTACAAGGTAATCATAACCAGGGGTAAAATTTGTGCAACTTGGAGAAAAATTACGTTTAAAACCATATGAAAAGAAACAAACCTTTTCCTCATTGTGGCAGTGACGACAATCAAAGATCTCATTGCAACAAGGAGCTCTAATGCGACATCTTCGACGGTAATGTGCACATCTTCAAGGAAATGTAATACTAATTAACATTTACTTCCAAAATCTCTAAATAAAGTATAAGCACCAGGTAAGAACTTTACCCGTAAACCATACATCCTTCATCTGGCATCTTAATTGTTTGTGTATGGGTTGATGTTGTTCTAAAGATATGTTCTTCATTTGGAGATGAATGCCAGCCCATACCATTTGTTTTTTCCCCCATGTAGGCCATATCTTGAGACGTTTTGTAACCAGCTTCACAAACCTCTACCCTTTTTAATTCTACTTCTCCCATTTGAGTGGTATGGAGAGAATCCTTGTAACTATCTGGAATTACCTGCATAAATGAAAAGATTTAGAACCTACAAGAGGCATAGTTGTAGCCAGACCAAGCTAAGCAAACACCCCATCAGATAGTTGCTTTCTCCTATACTGCCACGAGACCAATTGAAATCAGCAACAATAAAATCGAAGAACTCTGAACAGCTCCATATTCCAATCAGCAATACATCAAGAGCAGACCATCAAAACAGTAACTATCCCAACGGTAGTTGTATCCAGAACTGAGAACTCCAGATACTTCAGCTGTTGATAGAAAGAATAGCATTACATGATCACTTGATTCTTTGAAGTTTCTGGAACCAAAGTCCAAGAATTCGATACATGAACAATAGATGTCCGAACCTATGGTAGAATCAACACATCACATGATCAAATGAAATCTGAAAGTAGCAAACATATGAAAGAATTTTAACTGATAGCAGCAATGAGTATTTCAGTTGTCCATCAAGGACAAGCCTACCTCATTACAAAACTCTGAACCAGTTCACCTCTCCGTAATCTGTACTTAGAAATTGAGACGTTCTAAATCAGGATTGATGGGTCGGATGAAACTTAATTCAATCTCCAAATATCTACCTTGGTTTAATACTATTAAGAAATTTCATAACGTTACAATCCCTGCCACCAAAGGGAACCACTCTTCACCCATTTCCAACTTCCTCAAAAGGGCTGCTCTCTGTATGTAACAGAGGAGGATTTTGACTTCATCAGATTTCAGCACCAATAAAGTTTAGAAAACCAATAACTGAAAATTGTGAAACCTATTCTTCTCCATCCAGCCAATAATTAATTCTCCAGTTCTGAAAACTAAATATGCTTGAATGTTGGCGTTCATAAGGCCGATAAGGGAAATACATGGCGAGATCAGGTTCAAACAGTGGGGAGAAATGAACTCGTTCTCTTTAAGTAGGTATTAAATCCTCATGGTTGCATGACAGAATTATCATTGCAGGAGACAGAAACGATCACATGATTCAGAGTCCTGGTGATGGAAGACATCTGTGAAGCGTAGTGCATTAACATTGTAAGGCACTGAACCACCTAGACCGTCCTGCACAACAATGGTATAGGTGCAACCATGCAACAGATAAAATGGATGTATCTCACATGCAAAACCCCTAAGCCAGAAGCTACATGGATACCCTCCCTGCAAAAGCTAACAAAGTCTCTGGACAGTCCATTGTTGCCATCGTCCATCATATAAGAGAAGCATCTTTGTGCCTAACTAATCACTGCCCAATAGAATATTGGTTAAAAGGAAGAGAGTTCCCCTCATCCCTGAACCGACCGTTTGGAACGTGATCAGCCATTTAGATGCCCGGGTTCAACTGTGAAATACGAGTTCAACCTACCAGACTTCTCAAACTAATCAAATCGACCAAAGGAACCTTTTTCCACGTGCTCAGAGAACTCCAATTAAACAAACAACAAACTCTACGGTCATCGCCAAGATAAATAATGTCCAAAATTCGTCAAGATTACTACACTCCGTAGCTGTTGAAACAATTATGGGAACACATACACGAATCATTCATCCCCAAAAAAGGCATTTCAAGCTAAGAGAGAGTCTATTACGAATCTTATTAGGAATCTCATTAACTTCATAGCAAGTACAATCAGACAAATGAACACCAGAACCACAACAAGATGAAATCAATCATATAAGACTACTAAGATTAATCACAAATCACGTCCACATAACAAAGGAGGTTATGATCACAAATTCCTAATTCTGTCCCTTTTCCAGACATCCAAACGAAGGATAAAAAAGATCGTGAAAAACTTCCATCATAGTTCCTAAGAAAACCAAAACTAGACTAAAAAAGTTTTTTAAAATCAAAATTTCAGTTTTCTCAGCAACTATGCAAGAACACAATTAACAAAAGAAAAATAAAAACGCCATTCAATGGGTGACATTACCTAACAATGCGTGTAAGCTACAGAGAATCAAAGATTTTAAGTACAAAAAAGGCAGTACCAACCCAACAGAGAGAGAGAGAGAGAGAGGGATTCCTAGAAAAGTTAGTCACAGTAAGGAAGAATTTTAATGCGATAACGAACTTTCTTCAATCTGCAGATGCAAAGACGAGGGGGAATACGAATCGCAAGAACAAATCCTCTGGGCTTGAATCAGTTTATGTCTTCGATTAAAACCCGCAATCTTCATAAGGCCGGCCGGTTCGGTATTTATGGGGCAGGTGAGAAGTTGGTCATTCCAGATACTTCGATAACTTATTGCGATGGACTGCCTTTGATGTTGACAGGTTGCTTTCTGTAATGCCTAAGGAATTAGATTAGGGAAAATTAATAAATATCTAGTAGATAAGTGATGGAGGTTATGGGTGTGGCATGCAGTGGTAAGAGGATGACACGTGTAATGGTCGGCCATTGAGATTGAGATGGGTATTCCATTTTTGTTACATCTTAATCTTATGATAGTCCCGGTCGTCCCTGTCCTTTCCTTACAACTAACAAATGGCAAATTCAAATTCAAAGGCTTGCTTTTCGAAATTATATTATATTGCAGACTTAGTGATCTTTTTGTACTTTTAGTTCAAGTCATCCAACCCATCTCATGATAACGTGTACATTTCTTGTAAGATGAATAAATGACGGGGCAACATAAATATGATAGAAATAGAGCAATCGTAACGAGTGATTTGAACTAACGTCTTCTAGTCAAGTTTAACATATGACTTTTCAATTTGTCTTTCATTATGCATACAATTTCTCCATGCAAAATTAAGTGCGATCTGAATTGGAGTACAAAGAAGAATTATACAAGTAAATTCAAAATACAGTTCCAGTTTTTTTTTTTTTTTTCTAACACTTGTGTGTAAGCGTGTTGACTGGAAATATGAGCAGTAGTAAGGCGTGTGACAGCACAGGAGAAGTTGATAGAAGATATAAACACAATAAGAACAAATAACATTAAGAGTAGATAATTTTTCTTGTTATTGAAGTGAACTCTCCATCTCAAAATTAAATGTACAAAATCCATCTTTATCTTTTTCGGGCTTTGAAATACAATAGATCAGGATTTCCATGTTTTCTTTTGCCTTATTTTTGTGTGTGTACATCTTGTTCCAGTTCCATTTATCAGGTAGGCGTATCAGCAAGTGCAAAATGCTAAGGTGGCTTCGAGTGAAGTTTGCAAACCAAGAACCAAGGGGTGGTTGGGAACTATTCTTATAAACCTTAGCAATTGTGTTTACATGGTTAAGAGATTGTCGAGATTGATGGATGGCAAGGAGTCTTTATGGAAAAGACGGGTTCATTTATATTTTTTGAAGGGTAAAAGTATATGAAAGATCTAGCACAGGGATTCTTTTTCTTGGTTTATGACCAAACTGAAGAACAGCAGGTCATTTTAAATGCTTAGTGGGAAGTGGGGAGAATAACTTCTCTATATTTTGATAACTGGAGTAGGAATTTTGTACAACACTCAAGCTTATGACTAGGATGCTGGAGAGATACCCCATCAATTCAAAAGTTAAAACATTGAATTGTGGAGAACCAATAGCCTGAGTGGTCTGAGATAATCTGGAATACAAATCTGCTACCTAATGTTGTCTTCCTTATGTGGCTGATAGTTAAGAACAGAATTGGCACTATGAAAACCGTGACCAATAGATATCAACTCTGGTTCATTTATTTTTCAACTGTGCATTGTCCCGGATGATCTGGAGACAAATACTAGAGCATTATCAACGTGACAAGGGTGGAATAAATTGTCTGGAGTTTATGGAATGACTGAGCTCCCCGAAGAATACACCAAAAGGGGATATGGCAGTATATGTTGTGGCCTTTGGTTCTTGTATATATAATATACGGAAACATAGAAATGAAAAATGAAAAACTGAAGGGGGCTAATTGTTTCGCAAACTTTCCGCAAATTTCTTTGGCACCAATAAAATAAAATTAAGCAAAACTGAAATAATAAAAACACCAGAAATTTGATAATGTAGTTCGGCACACCTTGCCCACATCTGTGGGCCCCTCACCCAGCTTAATAACTTTCACGAAAGTACAATAGATTTACCAAAGGCTTTATTGAGCCGACACCACTCAACCTTTGACACTATCCTTCAACCTCACTTTCCGTGAAAGAATTTCATACCTAATAGTATGACCGCCTCGTACTAACCTCAACAAAGAATTTTCTCAATCAACCCAATAGTACGACCGCCTCGTACTAATCTCGTTAGAGGATTTGTCTAACTACTTTCACTCAAAACAATAATAAATAAAAATAGCTCAAGTATTTAATCAACTTAAAATTAAATAACAAAAGCACTTGAGACAAAGCAGACTTCCCTATGAATTTGTCTTCTCAAACTAATTCAACCGAACACTTTTTGCCATAGTTAATTCTTCCTTCATGAAACGAATTACCATAGAACAAAATGCAGCCCACAACCTTCTCTGTATCATATCACGTGAGTCCCAGCTGAAATAAATCCACATACTCCAAATTTCACCGTATATGAAAAGAAACTCAGCAAGTAATATTCAGCTCACAACAAAACATCATACGTAGTCCACCTAGGATGTTTCGACGATACACCTCCACTACTTCCAAGTGATTCACGTAGGCTGCTTTTCAATATACTCAAGGTGGAACACGTTTTTGACTCACACAAGAACAAGGTGCGCAATCTCCCAAAGATGTTTTCCAAAGACAAAATAATCCGATCTTACGACAAACTACCAAGTGCACACTATGCCTAAGGTGAGACACAATCATCAACTCATCAAAGAACAAAGATGCGCAGCCAGCTAGTTTTGTATATTTCTCACCTGTGACCCACACAACATCAACTTCACACCTACTAGATTATTTTACCGTAAAACCCACCTCTAGGTTTTTCTCAATGACAGTGTAGTAGAGACTCCTTTGCTAAATCAAATAAGTAGGCAATTGTTGTATATCTTGAACTCAACTGAGGATATCCATCTACTTAACTATTTGGACTTCTATTTTGCATAGGATTCTTCCACATCTTTTTAAATCCTACTACAATTAATATCTTATATGTCTAATTAATAAATAATACCAAAACCAATTATTTAGATATATATAACATATATCCTAACAAAAAATGCTAAAAGTGGTAGAGAGGAGAAGGATTCAAAAATAGGTGCTAGTTCAACTCAAACAATGAATAAGAGAGCAACAAATTTTAGGCAGAGATGCTTGAAGTTGTAACCTGAGAATTGATGAGGCTTGGAGGATTAATGTAAATACTGGCAGCCATATAATAGAACAAAAAAGGGTATCTTGGAAGCAAAATAAGCTTGGGTGGAGTTTTAGTGTTCTTTAGTGCTTCATTCGTGTTTTTGAGTTACAAGATTCAGTACCTATTATTAGGTGTTCCTTCTTAAACTTTGTAGCTCTTGTTCATTATTGAATATTATTTAACCTTTAGAAAAAGTTATATTTTCTAAGTTTAAAAGAATTCTTAACGTTAAATGTCGTTACTTTGATGGCCTAAAACTACCTCCTAAGTTATTGTACAAATTAGATATCCGACTTAGAAAGAAATATTAGTCAAGTTATAAAAATATCTTTAAAAACTTATATGCAATACAAAACATGATGTCATTCCTAAACATTACAAGAGAATAGATCGAATAAGTAATAAAATAAAAAACTATAATTATGTAATAAAGGAAAAAAGATAGTAGTGAAATATTATTTTAAAGTGATCAACGATAATCAAATGATTTTATAATAATAGATTTTTTTTGGTAATTCAGAAGTATTTATAAAATCAAAAGATATGTACAAAGTCGAGTCCACTCAACCAATGCCTCTGAGGACACAAACTACTAATTCATAAGAATCTATCCCACCATCCTATCTGATAGCAATGACTGTGAAACTCAAGAGGCCAACAAATATAACTTTTGGAAGCTACTTGCCTACCTCCACTAATAACAAATCAGATCTCCTATTCTCTAACCAAGTCCACATGGAAGAACGCAAATTACCAGAAATATGGTTACCTCAGCTAAACAAATTCTCAAGCCTAGGTGATGCAACACAATAAAGTAAAAGCTGAATTCAAAATTTGAACATCAACTTTCCTTGCCAAGATTGGAGTGAAACCTTCCCGTCGGGTTAGGTGGATGAAACATGAATCAATGGCTGATGGTGTTTCTGGTGTTACCTCATAGGTGATGGACTGCCCCTATGGAAGTTTGAATAATCCTTGTAATTATCTTTGCTGTGCCTAAAAGGATCAGTGCTGCCAATTCCTTCAGTGTGATTGTAATACAGACCCGGTCCGCGTAGTCGCTGTAGAGCCTGAAGGAAGTTGGATTGCCAACTTAGCAAAGTTGGATCGCCAACTATTTATTAGTCCATTACTTTATCAATTAGCCAACTTCTGAATTCAAATAATAACTTAATTAATCTAATTTTTAACATTAATTTTCTAACATATAACATCCATATTAATGCTAAACCTGCATCTACTTTTTCATTTACAACAATTAGCATAATTTTGTTATAAAATTTTATAATTTGAAATTAGGTATTCAATAAGCTTAGACTTGTGTAACGTATGTGATGTTAGAAAGGGATTTTTTAAAATTCAAATAAACACTTAAAGAGAAGGGTGAATTGGATTTTTTCATAAAAATTAATTATTAAAAGTTATATAGCACTTTTCAAATATATATATTACTAAAAGACATTAAAAAAAGGAGATGGATTAAGTAAGTCTAGAATAATATCATAGTTCAAAATTTGTCAAACACTTTATTCAAGTGAATATATTGTTAGAAATAATATGATCTTTAATGATCGGACTAGGATCAACCATGAACTTGTATAAGCAAATGTAATATAGAAAACGACATGTTTTGCTATTTATTTACTAATGAACAACCTGCCAAACAACTCGAGCAAGTTGTTGGATGGTTTGAACAAGCTCCTTAGCAGATGAATTAGCTATTGCAACTATTAATCAACTTTAACAAAAGTTGTATAACTTTATGCCATTAATATTTTTTGTGCCTTTCTTAACGCATAGACCTTTTAACAAGTAAGAGAAATTGAATATCCATAAACTTACTTAAGTAAGCAACAATAGACCTTGGCAACTATTTATAGAAGCCTTATTAGGCTTCCCTGTTACAAGCCTAATAAGAATCTAGTTCACACTAATAAGGACCTATTTTCTTTATTGGACTCTAGTATATTTACCCATATTACTTTCGTGGGTCTCTTCCTACTCCTTCCTTTTCTGGAACTCCCCGTCACCCACCAGAGTCCTATTAGAACTTTTGCTTTTACTTCTATTCTTAGGTCCTCATTTAAGTTCCCAACTAGAGTTTTATTGTTGGCCCCTAATTTTTTTTATTATAAGCATGATTAGATTAATTTTGAGGTCTTGCTAGATTAGTCATGTTGGAATTAATTAGCATATTAATGTGGGAAAGATAATATGACATGGGCTAAGGACTTTGGACTATTAAAGTAGTGGGAGAGTGTAAGGCCAATTTTGGCAAGTCACTTAAGTTTAAAAACCATAAGGCATTAAAGTAAGGGCAAAAGGGGCTTTACGCAATCATTAATGGTGTGAAAGAGAAGAAAATAAGGTGTCTTGCATTTGGAAGAGAGAGGAAACAAAATTGAAGAAAGAAGGGAGAGAGTTTCGTGAGTTTAGGGAAAGGAAGAAGAGCAAGCTAGGTTTTGATTTTTCTTA
>JANZLC010000008.1:18460850-18473359 GCA_026413385.1 Erythroxylum gracilipes | reverse complement strand
ATCCAACTTTAGGCCAAATTTAGACTTTAATCAAACTTAAAACAAATTCTAAACCTTAGCAACATTCAATTCCAATTTAACTGATCTAATACGACTTCAAAATAAAAATCATGCATCAAAATAATTAAACTAGTTTGGGGTCCAACACTCGCGATCGTGAGTCGTCGAGATCGTGAGCAGCTTTGTTTTGGGCGGAAGCTCGCCGCCTCACGAGGGCAAGGCGAGCTAAAAGCTCGCCGCTGGGAGGAAGAAATTTTTTTAATTTTAATTTTAATTTTAATTTTTGCTTTCTTTCTTATATCTTTTTCATCCAACCTCCAATTGACCTGATTCTCGAGGCATCAGATTCGTGAAATATTTAATTTCATTTCTATATGAAATTGAGAATTTTTAGAGATGAAATTGAAGTGGATTGGTTAGGTCAAAGTAAGGGGACCGGGTAATTATTTTTCTTGTCCATGTTTTATCAATATTTGAACCTATAGAAGTCCAAATTAAGTGATTTTAGTGTCTTTGAATTTCTAGTATTTAGAGGAAATTTTTATGATGAGAATTACAGGATAATGCCGGGAATGTCACGAATATGCATTGTACACATTTTAATTGCTACATATGCATTATTAAATATTTCTGATTGTACATTTGGTAATGTTTATACATTTTGACCATTATAGAGGCACATTTGGAGCGTCGATCCACTGACGTTGCTGAGACTTCTAAGCATTAGCTCGGAAGTTATAGGTGAGTAACCTAGATGGGTCTCTCAATTATTATATGTTTACTGTGGTAAATAATGGCAGGTTTTGTAATTGGTTATGACTGTGGATTCCGGATAGAAGGTCCGATGTATTGGGAGCTATGATATAGCAGTGTTATCTGTTTGTGAATCTGTGAATTACTTGCTCATGATGTGATAAATTGGGATATGTGAATTGATTGTGATGTATCTAATGTTAAATTGAGACATATGCATTTCATACATGAATGCATGATCAGATAATGATAGTTATGACCGGAGAAGCCACCGAGAGCTAAAAGTTCAACGTATTAGGGCCTCTGGCCTACAGTGATTCAGAGCCACAGGCTCACCGATTAATGCGCCCATATTAGGACAATTTAGGCACTCGGTCACAACACCGTAATAAATGAGAAAAGTGTCACATACGTATTTCATATGCATTTGATTGGATATTTTTGATTGGGTGAAAGGAGAAAATGCCTTATACATATGTGATAATAATCATGTGGTACTTCTGAATGTGCAGTTGTGAAATAACTATGATTTACTTGAGTGCAATCATATGGTACTTTTAAATGTGAAATTTGTGAAAAAAACTGTGATTTGCCTGAGTGTTGCATGAGTTGGGCGAACCATCGATGATGGTTCTTTACTGAGTTCACAAACTCACCCAAAATTGCAACATATTTTTCAAGACCGAGAGTAGACTACTAGCTCCAAAGGAACTGTTCAAGCAATGTAGATCATTTTGGCGAGAGTCTTTATGGCTCACAGGTCGGTCAGCTGGGATTTTTGGGATGACCTAGTTAGGACTGATGTGTTGTCCTTGTTTTAGTAGCATATTGTACTTGGTTGTTGGGTTGATGTACAAACAGTGAAAAACTGACAGTTGTGTAAATTACTGTTTTTGATGGAATGAAATGGAAAAAGGTTTGGTTTTAAAAAGTTCTGATTTTATATTAATGTTTTATTATATGATTCCATGTGGATTATAGTGGTGTTTGTACGTAGTTCTTTCTTGTCGTAGGATATGTACCGGAATGACCTGCGGGCGTCCCGGTGTGTACCCTACGGTAAGGGGGCGCTACACCTATTTTTCTTTTTTATATTATATTATTTTTATTATTTAATATGTATATATATATTTCATGTGAATCTATTGAAAATAACCTTTCTATCAATTAAAAATAAAGTTATGTATTATTAAATTTTTACAGACTCTGCATATGAGTTAGATTTTCACTAAATTGTTATTGTTGTTGTATTATTGTATGTCACCGATTAGTTATCAAGTATAGTCTATGGTTGGGTCGGTCTCGCTAGGCCCAGGCCCAGACCCCGAATGGCATGTGGGCCGGCCGGTCCATTCATTAATGGTGACCTAAACCTAGCAGGTATTACTTATATAAGGTACTACTCCATTGTGGCACAGGTATGACTTTACAACTTTCGTATTTTCTTTATTCCTAGCCACCAAAACCCTTACAAAAAGACTGACTTGAGCGTCAGAGGGGCCTACCGGCAGTCAACCCTCTGGTGTGCCTTTACTATTTTGTAGGTATTCCTTAGTTGAAGTCAAACGAATTCATGGATCCAAGCAATAGCGCCCAGCCCCAGTTGGCAGCCACCGTGGGGCCGGGCGTCAGGGCACCACGTCTAGAACCACTCAGATAAGTCAAGCGGCAGCAGCCAATCCTGATGTAGCCGCCGTTGCAGCACTTGTATTGCAACGAATAGGCTTGCGATTACCCGCTGCCCTTCCGTTGATGCTGCCTCAACCTGTCACCCAAAACCCTAGTGCAGATGAGCTACCGCCGAATAACCACACACAATCTTCACACCCAGATGATCAACCACAACCTCAAAATCGAGATCAAAAAGCACAGAGCGCACCCCTGGAGGATAATGCCAGAACCACTTCGTACCCTGCACCACAACAAGTCTCCCTCACCCAGCGACAAATAGAAGAAGCGACCGATCTATTGATTCGCCAAATCTTACAGTCTCAACCGGAACTGCAGCAAATTCCCGCTCGACAGATTGGTGTGATGACCGATCGACACTCTGCTGAAGCTCTACAAAAAATCATGGACGATCGAATCAATCTGGCTATGAGTTCCTGCCCGTATTATCCATCAACATAGTATCGCTCTCCTTTCATCCCGGAGATCCTGGATAGCCTCCCAGTGATCGGCACTAAGATACCGATGCTCGAAAAATATACTGGAAAGACCGATCCCCTCTACTATCTTCAACACTTCCAGTCGATGATGAACCTGCATTACGTCCCCGACGCCATTCAATGTAAGGCCTTATGTACAGCCTTTCAAGAGGGAGCCCGAAGATGGTTCAACAACTTACCCCCGCATTGCATAACCAGTTTTGAAGATTTTAAGCTGCTATTCCTCAACCAGTTTGCTACAAGTAAACAGCCACGGAAGACTACCTTGGAAGTGATGCAGTTGACCCAAGGAAGGAATGAAAGTTTACGAGAATTCATCACTCAGTTCAATGATGAAGCTATTGAAGTCCCTGACCTCACCTGCTCGTCCATATTGGCTGCCCTTATGAGCAACACAAGGGATGAGGAGTTTAAGAAATCATTGGCCCTCGATCAGCCCAAATCTATTTAATAGATAAGAAATCAGGCGGATAAGTATATCCAGCTAGAGGAAGTGTTGAAAAATACAAAATGTAGAGCGGATGACCACTGGCCGAGCGGTAGAACAGATGATTCACATAGGCGACAGAAGGATCAGTCTAACTGGAGAAAGCCGATCGACCGACAGGACCAACGTCGCGAATCTTTTACCCCACTCAACAGGAGGTATGCAAAAGTATTGGAGGTCGTGAGAGCTGAGGGCGAATCCCTCCGAGAACCTAACAAGTTGAAAACTCCCCTCAACAAATGGGATTCCAATTTATATTGTCGTTTCCATAAAGATGTAGGTTACGACACGGAGGATTACTGGGACTTAAAGAAAGAAATCAAACTCCTTATCCAAAGGGGAAGGTTGGGTAGATTTTTGAAGTACGGAAAAAATGTCGATCGAGATAATGAGGGTAGGAGCGGTCGGTCTGACAACTGGCGAAAGCCTTGGAAACAACATGACACAAACGATGGAGGGAGGCAGAATAGGAATACGAACGACCGATGTGACACGAGAGGATAGTCCAGGGCAAGAGCTGATAGAAACACAGACAACAGAATGATCGACTGGTTAGGGTCATCAACATGATTTTTAGGGGTAATACAGTAGGAGGGTCTACCATTAAAGGAAGAATGAGGCGATTTCGTTTGACAGATCCGACCTTGATGGTGTCAGCTATCCTCATGATGATGCACTAGTGGTCACCTTGAATATAGAAGGTAGCGAGGTGAAACGGGTAATGATTGATACAGGTAGCGAGGTCAACCTACTGTATTATGATGCACTTAAGCAAATGGAGATACCGGAGGAGCGACTACTACCAATAGAGGGACCCATCAAAGGGGTAACAGGAGCATCAGCCTACCCAGTTGCTCGAGTCTTCCTGGAAGTAAAATTCAGACAAAAACCATGTCAGATAGAGAGGAATGTTGAATTCTTGGCTGTGAAGTTTGTAGGGGCGTATAATGCAATAATTGGAAGAGCCACCCAAAACGCCCTCAGAGCAGTTGTCTCAACCTACTATAAAGTAATGAAGTTTCCAACACCCCATAGAATCGGTATCGTCAGGGGTCAGCAAAGAATCGCTAGAGAATGCTACTTAGCAAAAACAAGAACCCTTAAAGGAGTGGTAGTTTTGACGAGTTCTCTTGAAGACAGAGATAGGGCAGTCGTTCGCTCAGAAGTAATCAGACAAAAAGCGACAAAGGCCGAGGCTGCTGGGAAACATCTTGGAAAACTGGGTCAAGCATGGGAAGGACCTAAACAAGCCGGACATGGCTCTTACATCCTGCGCGGCACTAATGGCAAGATTCTACCTAAGCCCTAGAGTTCTCAAAACCTGAAGACGTTTTATCAATAGATAAGCTTTACCCTATTTGTTTCTTTATCTTGTACTTTATTGCTTCTTATGCATTTGTAGTGGGTACCTTTTTCCTGGTCTTGCCAGTCAAGTTTTTTAACGGCCCACGCCCTTATCATCATCAATAAAGGGTTTCAAGTTTTTCGATAGAAAGACTCTCGTTAAGATGAACTAACACGAAAAAACAGACTGATTGCCACCGACATCGTTCGGCCTCGACACCGCTCGGTCAGGTTGCGAAGATAGGATCTTGGAACCAGGCGATACCAAGAACCAAAATCTTGGATCGCTCGGCCTCGACACCGCTCGGCCAGGTTGCCATGACGGGATCTTGGAACCAGGCGATGCCAAGAACTAAAATCTTAGATCGCTCGGCCTCGACACTACTCGGCCAGGTTGCTAAGACGGGATCTTGGAACCAGGCGATGCCAAGAACCAAAATTTTGGATCGCTCGGCCTCGACACCGCTCGGCTAGGTTGCCAAGACAGGATCTTGGAACCAGGCGATGCCAAGAACCAAAATCTTTGATCGCTCGGCCTCGACACTGCTCGGTCAGGTTGCCAAGACAGGATCTTGGAACCAGGCGATGCCAAGAAAAGAATCTTGGATCGTTCGGCCTCAATATTGCTCGGCCTGGTTGCCAAGACAGGATCTTGGAACCATGCGATGCCAAGAAAAAAATCTTGGATCGCTCGGCCTCAACATCGCTCGGTCAGGTTGCTAAGATAGGATCTTGGAACCAGGCGATGCCAAGAGCCAGAATCTTGGATCGCTCGGCCTCAGTATTGTTCGGTCGAATTCCTTCAAACCTAACGACCGATCGACTTATATTGAACGCGCTAGTTCGCTACATGCTATTTGAAAAGGCAATCTCTAGTATAGAGCTAATGATAGTTTAAAGCTTCATTTACATAATTAACAAGGCAACGAAGGATAAAATAAGATTATTTATTTTCCTTATATTTTTCTGGTCACAAGCCCGACCAGATGAGCTTTGGGAGTTTGATAGCTTAAAATTGTTTGGAAGGAGAGGAGGTCGGCGAAGCACTAGGGATAGGATCAGGATTTGCTGAAAGAACCGGAGAGACACCTCCATGAGCTTGCTCCTCCTCCTCGTCTGAGCTAAGGTCCAGCATCTCATCTGGTAATGCCTCTCGTTCTCGAATGAAGGACCATCTGACCCGTCAGGAACGCAAACGCTGTGGCAGTTCCTCAGGAGGGAAAGAGCCAAATCGCAAGCAAATTCTTTGTACTCCTCGTGTTGGTGCCGCTCTTTCCGTCGCTTAATTGCTTCAACCCTTTGCTCCTTGACGGAGCCTTGTAGCTCCAGCAGCTTCTTCTCGGCCTTCAGCTTGTCCATTACCGCTTTGTGACAATCATGGAGGACTTTCATACGAAGCTCCTCCTCTATTTTTGCTCTCAAAGTGGCCTCAAGCACTTTTCCCCTCAAGGCTCGGCATTTGTTTTTCAGCTCATCCCTGGAAACGACCACTCTGCTCTTCTCCTCCTCCCCCGAGACGAGTTGAGCTCTCAACGTTTTCTTTTCTTCTTCCCAAACACCTCTCTCCTCCTCTAACGAAGAAAGCTGAGCTCGCACCATGTCCTTCTCCTCCTTCGCCTCCAATAGCTCGACCCTCAGAGTCTGGACCTATCTAAGAAGAGCCTGAATCTCCCGGTCTATTGTCTCGGTCACTTCGTTGAACTTCTCAAGACGTTCATACACCCTAGAGGTGAACATCAAATCCCTTGCACAACCGCGAACGAGACTGGCCACCAACTCCTGGTCGTTTAATGTCTCCACAAACTTTTTGTCCTAAGGAGGGACAACTTTCCGAGCAATGTGAAGAGCCACATCGATGTCACTCAGCGATGTAGCCTTATCCAAACTGATCACTGGCTCCCACTTCTTGACGCTCGCCACTTGCCCTTTCCCCTTGCCCTTATCCGATCGGGCAACACGTTCTTCCCCCTTCTCCCTCTCCTTCTCCTTGCTTTAGTCTGATTGGCAGGGCGGTCTCGACCCGAACGGTCTTTTTCCTCTTAAGGGGTCGTTCCACCTCCTCCTCTTCTTCCTCCATGACCACGCAGCCTCACCTGCCGATCGGGTCATCACTGTAGGCTGATCGGAAACAACCGCCAGAACGAGCCTTGCAGACGGCTCAGGAACAGTTGGCTGAGCGACATCCGCGCTGGCCTTCCCCTTCCTATCTTGCTCTTTTGTCTATGAAGAAGGCCTAGCAACTTTGTGCTGGCCTTTAGTGGAGCTGGAGGACCCGGTGAAATCCCTGAGCTTTGCCTTGGCTATGCAAGTATAGAAATAGGTTAGAAACCGAAACTAATACTTATTAAGATAGTAAGAAATTAAACTATGAGGAGTCAACCAAGAGGGGCAGTTTCTCCTTCTAGCCCGCTAATCCAAGGTGGGGGATTAATCAAAAACTCATCGACCGATGCCCCTCCAGGATACCCCCACATAAGGTGGTCAAAATCGTACCAACCGAGCGCTTTTATTTGGTCAATCACCCCCCACTCCTCCCTAGTAAGGGACATATTTGAAACGTCATTCCATCGCTTGGCCAGAGGATATCTCCACTTCTTGGATTCAAAGGAAGATCTCGGGGGCCTCACAAAGAAGTACTTCGTCCTCCAAGCTTGGACTTTTAAAGTTGGTCCAGCAGGACGATATCGTGCATCTCTATACTGGAGATGAGGGACCCCGGCCTCGGCACTTGAGCTCTGGTTCATTCTCAAAAAATGGCACAGGACACTGACCGATGGGGGACTCCCTAAATGATGGCATAGCAGGGCCAAACAGTTAATAAATCTCCAGCCGTTAGGAGGAACTTGGCTCGGCCTCAATTGGTAGGTGCAGTACACCTCATCGATGATCGGGGCATACGGAAGCTTCATATCGCCGACCGAGAAAAAGCTGTCAGAAATAGCAAAATACCCTCCCAAATTGTTGTGAATTCGTTCGTTCTTAAAGGCCAGCCTAGGTCCCCATGATGAAGGGATGTTATTCTTGATGACCGATCGGTTCAACTCACTTTCAGTCATCGTCGATTGTTCGCTCGGCTGCGCTTCAATGACTTACCCATCCTTCTGGGCACTCGCCCCAACTTCCTCATTTCCCCCTATTTCTGGTGCTTCATTCCCACCGGCCTCTGGCAACTCCACCATTTCCGCCACTATCTCCAGCGGCCCAACAATCTGTAAAGCCCTCTCGGCAGCTTCATCCCTAAGCCTAAGTTCATCTCTATGGCTAGTCGACGATATGAATACGAAAAGGAAATTTGTAGCATAAGGATCAGAGAAAGGACGTACCTAGTTTAGTAACTGGAGTTGGGGATTTGGACGACGGTGAAAAGGAAATTATGATAACTACAAGCAAAGAGATGAAAAAGAGAGAAAACAGAGACTAGAGAATCAAACACGCAGAAAGTGAAAAAATGTGTCAATTTCGAGCATTTATAACAGAATACTGAACACAAATCAAACCTGGACACGTGGCAAAATCCGAGTCGTGGAGAATTAGGGTTGTCAGATATACGGAGCGGCGCATTAGCTGAAGGGATGCCTCATTTCGTAAAACAGCTAAGCAGTAGTTAAAAGGACGGGACCCGGAACAATTCTTCACTTGTTGGAAGGACGTGACTCTTCATTTCAAATTTTGAAAACCTATCAGAGGATACGTGTTATAAGTAATGATTAAATCTAGTGCTTTAATTAGGTGTCGACAACCAATCGGTCGACCCTATCACCATAATCAATCGGTTGACCTTATCACTACTATCGATTGGTGGGGCCTATCACGAGCTTTCAGACAGCCAAGTCGCACATTCTTTATGTACTCCTTCGACCCTTCTTCATGATCAGACTCAAGGAGTAGAGGGGGCTTATGGTTAGGTCAGTCGTGCTAGGCCCAAGCCGAGCCCAGGCATAGACGGGCCATTCCTAGATGGTGACTTCCCATTCATAAGGGAAGACCTAAACCTAGTAGGTATTTTTCATATATAAGTTCATTACCTCATCATGAAAAAGGTACGACTTTCGAGAACTCTAGTATTCTTTATTCCTAGCCATCATAACCTTCCCAAAAAGACTAACTTGAGTGTCGGAGGGGCCTGCCGGTGGTCAACCCCCCGATGTGCCTTGTTGTTTTGCAGGTATCTCAAAGCCAAGTCAACCAATCTCATAGATCCAAGCAGCAATGTCCAGCCCCGTCAAAACCTAACAGAACCAGGATAGATCCACCATAAGCAATTTTAAGATGATTAACAACGATCTAATGGGTACAAGGAGTTTTAAAATGTATTTTTTGTTTAAGAGTATCAAATAAAATTTTTTGGAATAATTAAGAAAGTTATTTCCAAGAAGAACATCAGTACCAGTATCGTGGAAATAAAAAGATGGACATTTAATCAAGAAGGATCCTAAAAGAACCTGGGGTTGTTGGATTCCTATATATAAATGTATTTGGTGATTAGAAATATCTAAACCTATAATAGGTTTTAGAGTTTCATGATTTTGGGTAGGAAAACAAGTTACTTTACATAAGCAAGATCCTGCACCACTATTTATGTAAGCCACAAAATATTCAGCTCTATATTCTCTGTAAGTCCAAAAGGAATATATATGCTAATTGGACTGGTCATTATCTAGGGATATAGATGATATTATTATTATAAGTTAGTTGTATCCCGTATTGAGTTATCCTATATGGTTAAGTCCTTCATTTTCAACTAATAATCTAATGGGTATTTTAGTATCGTTAATTTAATAGTTGTTTCTAAAACAATATCTATTTGGTGTATATCTCCATTAAAATTTATATACTAATAAGGTTCTGTTAGATGAAATTTTATCAAATTATTTATCAAGTTATTATTAATATAACTTCCACTTGCACCTATATCTATTAAGATGCTGCAAGGGATCTATGCTTTACCATCAAAATATTCTCTTTTTATCTAGTAATTAGAACTTATCTTTTTATCCGCTCTTATGATATTATTATTATATCTAGTATTGCTAGATATACCAATATCAGAATAAGATAGTCGAGGTATAAATGTATAATTTGACATTAGCAAAGGTTTTAGGATGAAGATTTAATAAAAAATCATTTTCCAAATCTTCTATATTGGCCATATATGGAGGATATATCATTTCAACTTCAAAAAATAATTTAGGAAAATCAATAAGATCTTTATCGGCAAAGCATTATGTATAATGTGTATTAGACAAGGCATAAAACATTATATAAGTTATCGAATAAGGTATATTCCCATCTTTTATTAAATCTTTTCTTTTAAATTCTTGTATTAAAGAAAGAGTTTTATCAAAATCTTTATCTTATGTACATAGGATATCTTAGGATAGATATTGAACAAAAGTTTTTGATATCTAAGATTTCCTCTAAGAATTCTAAGACAAGTTTCCTTTCGGCCATGTATTCTATCGTCTATGATTGCAAGATTGATGAGACTATCAATTCCGTCGCTAAATGTTGGTCTAATTATCATTTGAATTGATCCAATATGGACCCATCCTATTTTATCTTGAATATTTTTTAGTAATTGATCAAGTTTTCGAGAGATACCTCGTTTAGATAGCAAGAGTATCATTATTTTATTAGAAGTAAGTCGGATATCTAAAGATTTTTCTTTTAGGTTAATTCCATAAAACATATGATGTTTTTGAAATTTTAATCCGAGTTTATCTAACAAAGTCATATTAAACCTATTATAAGAATTTATAGAAAACATTGTATTTTGTATCTTTTAAGCATTTTTCTATCAATTAAAGCCTCTTGGCTATATTGGCCTTGTTGCTCAAAAGTTTTTACTATATTTTCTACTATTTGATTATCATCTTGAGTAATAAAAGATTCTCCGATTTCACTCATCTATGTTAGAATTTGAGGTATCTTCATATTTTGTTTCAGTTATTGTAAAAATACTTTCTTTAGAAGAACAATCTTGAAAAGTATTAATTTGAACAAAATCTACATTTTTTATCATTATATCTATGTCATCATCTATTTCAATTTTCTTTTTATTAAATCTCTTAGGGCATTCATTAGTAAAATGTCCTTTTTCTTTACAATAGTAACACTGACATTTGGTTATCTTTTTTTATTTTTTCTTGTATTTCCTTTGAACATAGGTTTTGTAGGTTTATATCCTTCTTTTTCTTATAGTATCTAGCTTTATGTTTTTTAAAACATTTCTTTTTCAAATATTATAGCATAAACAAGATTTCTTTTTTTTAATCTTTTTACTCTATTTTAGTAATATAGCTTCATTACACCATTCACTAAGTTTATCTTTTAAAAAAGAAATTATGTTTCCTAAGGTATCTACTATTCTTGGCTTATAAGTTGCTTCTAGTTTGCTTCCCCATGGGTTAAGTAGATTAGAGTAAAAGTTTTTAAATGAAGATTATTATTATCTACTTGATTATAAATATGATAATAATAATCAATGAAGATACAAATGTATCTATTGATTACACACATATCACATAATTGAAGTCTTTGCAAAGTAATAGCATATTTTCCTATTGTTGTAGTATCTTTTAAAATATTTCCTTCTTTAAAAAATTCTAATATGAAGGCTTCAATCGCACAGGTTATCAAATTATTAATATCCATATCATAATTAAAGATGGTATTTAAAAAAGTTTCATCTAAATTTTTCCAAATTCTAAGAGAGCTATTTAATAGAGCTTTTTCTAGAAATTGTTTTATAGTTTCATAATCCAATTTTATTAATTAAGATAGCTACATAAAGAGAAATTTCCCATTTATCAATTGCTTCTTCTATACTTTGAATAAAATCAATATCCAAATATATTCCAAGAGGATTTATAGATTTTGTTCTCATTTTATCTATGGGTGTAGAACTATCTTTATCTTGTACAACCATATGTGTTCCATCATAACCTGTTGGACCCCGAACCTTCTGTAATCTAAGACTATTAAATGAGAATTATTTGGGAAATTAGCTATGTGTAAAGCAAAGGAGAATCTATGAAATTGACAAGAAATAGAAAAAGACAGTTTGGTTACAAGAAGGATTATAAGTGAAATTTTGGAAGTTAAAAGATGGAAAATGCAGTTGAAAAATGTTCATTGAGTATGCTTTGATGTTTTAGCCATAGGTTGATCTCTAGTTATCCAAATGAGATGATTCTTGATTTGGATTAACGTAGAGACATAAGGCTACAAGTTGTATGATGACATTGATTTCTAATTCAATCTCTAAGAAAGTCAATTTTCAGATGGAAGTCATGTGTAGGATAATATTTTAGAATAAGAACAGTATGAAATGTTTGGTGTATAATTGTCAGAATATGGACCCAAATTGAATGATCTTGATATCATTAGAAAATTTAGACAATGAGGAACAATTGTCTAGAAGGAAGTTTTGTCAAATTCCTTCAATCTCATGATTAGAAAATGCATTGATTTTTTTGGAAAGAGTTAGGCAAGGAATTAAATGAATTTAAGGTCTTAATAAAGTATTTTATGAAATTAATTAGCATGTTAATGGGGTTTAATTAACATGTTAATTTGACTAAGATCATATGGCATGGATTAAGTGGAATTAAGGTGGAAAGTTGCATGAGGGGCAAAATTGGAAGAGCATTTAGGCATGTAAGTTGCAAGGCTTACATATAAGGGCAATTTGGACTTTAGCCATTCATTAATGGCATTTTGGTCATTAGGGCAAGTGGGCTTACATGTAAGGAGGG
>JANZLC010000008.1:18450270-18460750 GCA_026413385.1 Erythroxylum gracilipes | reverse complement strand
ACCTGCTAAGGGGCATTATTTGCAGGTAACAAACAAGTTCAAGGGCATTATCCTAAAATTTAATAGTTGAAGGGCATGATCCTAAAAAAGTTAATCGTTCAGGGGCAAATTTTGGTGGAAACTCGGATTTTTGTATTTTGTTATCTGTCACCACCCGCAGAGACACCAACCAAACCCAACATAAGGATATCACTTATATTAGGATTTAAATGAACTTCTTGTTTACAAGTATCTAGTTTAATATGAATTAAAATTTCTAAATTTAATTTTTCTATCTGTTTGTTTAATTCTTCTATCTCAGAATCAAATCTTGGTAAAAAAATTTCTATTTATCTATGATTAGGGGGTATTTTCATTTTCAGGATTAAATCAAATATTTGTTTTCTATTGGATTTCTACTAGTACCATTACCTGTTTCTTTTTGATTTATCATTTTTAGCAAATTATGTAAATCAGTAATTTTCTCTTGTAATTTTGTTATATTCAAAAGAATAATTTTACCATAGTATTCTATCGTTTTTTGAATTTCAGCCATATCAGTATCTATTTTTAATCCTTCAGATTTAATTTTTAAATATTTATCTTCCTCCATCTAAATGATCAAATTTATAATGATTACTTAACCTTAAATGACTTTCCTTTTGTAAACCTTAAATGACTTTCCTTTTGTAAATCTTTATATTGTTGATATTTTTTCTCTGCATTTTAAACTCTGGATCATTTAGATGGAGCAACACAAGTTTCATCGAGCATCCATGACATTATAAATGGCTATCAAAGATAAACTTCCTATCATTGATAGACACAACAAATATATAGCTCCCAAATTGACGTGTTTTGCGTAAGAAGGCACAGGAGAGTGTATCAGAATTGTTTTTTTAAATGCCAGTTCACAAATGCACACTGGAGAATGATATTGGAAAGATGCAGTCTTAAGGATCCTCCAGCATATTTGCATCAAATTGCTCAGTGGAGTTCAGATATGACACAAAAATGAAGTAAACATATGGTGTTAGTATGTATTCCTATTCTATCTAGTTAAATCTATTTAGGATGGGAGGAACAAGCGCATTTTCTGCAAAACAAATCAAGGCAGATAACTTTTTTGTAGGCAAGTGTTCCACAGGATCAGGTTTCACATATTCCAAATGTCCACTGCTATTACCAAGTAGTGGAACATTTTAGTTTGCTTTGCAGTATCCCATTACGTCATCTAAAATCATATCCACGAGATTGACTTTCAGTGATTGGTGTTGTCTTTTCCTGGGCCCTGATGGCTTTTTGTGAAACCTTGTTTCAATAGTGTTGGCAGCCTTTTAAGGCTTTATTCAATATTCCTGTATTTCAAAAAAAATAAAAAATAAAACGACGACATCATGTTTACAATCTTTCCATTTTTGAATCTCTTGCGCTACTATATCTTCGTTTTAATCCGCAACATCGTTACATGAATAAGCGAGATTGCTGATCCATCTTGATCGTAATACTAATACTACACAATGACTAGTTTTATGATTTCAAAGTTGTCCAATCGACAAATTATGCCTGTGCTGCAGCAGAACATGAATGGTTAGATGTAGTTGAAGCAGCTTTTCTGTAAGTTTTCGAATATCTGAAGAGCTACTACCATTTACAAACTTGCAAGGCAGACAAATAATACTAGGATATGCAAGCATGGATCCCACGGTTCACGTCCCCAAGCAAAATAGGCAGATGTCCTTAGCATTAAAAAAAAAAACGAAAATCCAGCTCCCGTGGAAAGGAAAATCCTAATACTGCGCAAACAGACACTTACGAAATAAAGTCATCAAGATATGAAAGAGGAGTTGAAAGCTGAATTTGGAAGTTGAAAAACTTGCTTACAACTTTTCTTCTGGCTTACTCTGTGTCCTTTGTACTTAACAAACAACAAAGCTATAGAACTCATAAGTTAAATTACAGCATTTATGGAAAAAGAATTACCTCCACATGAGATTTACATAATGAAAGATCTGAAAACCATCCAAAGCTTACTAGTCCAAATTACTGAACTCTCATTGCTGATCAGATCAGCTCAGAGTCAGTTCGGAGAAACCTTTGTTGGACAACAAATACTTCAGCCTGAATGCAGTTAACCAATCTTTTTTCCATCGGTCCAATCAACGAGGACTTCAGAAAAGAAGACTATCCAATTGAAGGGTACATGTCTGAATTTAAAGGCTGAAGTAGCCCATTTTTTGACAATTCTTCCAAACTTCTGATGTCCTGTTGCAAATGTGTTGCATGCAAAATAGAATGCTCAAGAACTAGAGGGTCATCAGGAGGATTCTGTAGAAGGGTAAGCAAGGTCCGCCGATAAATTTGAGATGTTAGTAATGGCCGTGCAACTTGTCGCTGTTTACATAGGATTGCCACCTTGATAACATGCTTGCAAACATTACCTAGCCTTGAGCAGGGGCAGTCGCAGAGGGAGAACTCAGAACCAGGACTATGGATTGTATACACCAAACTTCTGTTGGTTTGAGAAATGACTTTTGCAACTTGGAGATTTTGCTCATCCAATATCACATCATTATCAGGTATGATCAGACCCTGATTCCAAGCATTTTTTAAAAAAGACTCATCTCTCGCATTTGCAAAGAATCCAGTCTCTAGACTGTATTGATCTAACCAATATAAGGAGAGTAATTCAGTTGTCAGTATGTGGACCAACCAGTCAATTCTTCGAGTGGAGTTCACATCTTGCTCATTGAACAACTTGGATTTAAGCCTTAGGTGATAGGATTCAATTGCAGCCAGGAGCTCCATACTAGCCACAGGGAGAGACCTTAAGGAATTAACCCATAAATCTGGAACAATAAAGCTTGAAAAATAAGTCCGAGAAATGGCAAAACTTTGTAGTTTGAAAGGCCATAATCTTACTTTACAAGCAACACCTATAACAACTATCAGAGCTGTTCAGTCATTCCAGTAATAATATATGCTAGTGAAGAATGCTGATTCATCATGCTTAGACTAAAGTTGAGCAAACCATAAACTCATCTACTCCAATTTGATCGATTGTATGAAAGGAAAGCTCATAATACTGGTAGCATATAAATGGATAAGAGAACATATTTTGATAATGGAATGATTATAAGAGTTAAGACAACACTAAAAGATTCTTTGCAGCAAATGAAAAGATGTGCTCTATACAAAATATGGTCAAGCATAAAAGAGACACAAACCTATACAAGGCACCCATTTCCTTTTGAAATATTCCATAAATATACTTTGGTCCACATAAACATGCATGAACTCCTCAACAGCATCTGCTACTATTGGTCCACTTCTTCCGGAAAATAAAATGCACCCCAAGTGCTTAAACATATCTTTCTGCACATCAATGTTACAGCATTTCTTAAAGATGCTTCTTATCAAAGCACGGCGACCACGCCAAACACAAAATACAACCCAACACTGGAAAGCTTCTCTGAAAATACAGAGAATCATTGAATTGATACCACTTTTTTAAGTCAAACTCATGCAGATTAACAAGAGTAATCTGTTTAAGATTTTACCTTACGACAGAAACATCCAAGGAAGGATCATCCACTAAAAAGGAGTTTGGTTTCCACTTGTGATCCTTGGTTCTGACTTTCTCAGTTAGTGACCTAACCCATTTCTGCATATCTTGACTCAGAAATGATGATGCAATGACCCAAGCAACAGGAATTGCATTTTGAGACGAATCAAAAGCGAGTAAAGTGCAGAGAGGATGCTGTCATAGGAAAAGGGGGAAGGAAGCAGCACGCATAAGTCAAAAACATATAAACTAGAATAAGCATGTTGACATGAAGCTTCTTTCTAGTTTTTAAGACAGGGAAAATTCATCCTCAGCCATAACAGATACTTGAAGAAGTTCTGGTCAAACTAGATGACCATTGACAGATGTTCCATTATTCTGAAGGTCATAACTAAGAATCCACATTAAATATGTTTCCAACACAAAGGAGGGATCGTGCCTTAGAAGCAGGATCCTTTAGTATAATTGACATTAGCTTTTGATAATGTTTCAGTGAACTCCACAATAATGGAGAACAAGCACCAAAAATGGTAGTAATTTTTCTTATCTGCTTTTCCCCTAAAACTTAAATTACTTGGCATTTTGGCAACCACATGCAAGACTCAAAAAAATTCCTTTTGCTCTCATATTGTGACCCCAATAAATCTATACAACGAAATCGTAATATTCAAGTCTTTCTATCAGTTGGGATTGAAAACTAACAGCACTCCAGAGCCCTAGCTTTGATAGAAGTTCAACTGTCTTTTTCACAGTACCTGCATATCTACAGGCGCTTGTGCAAGGAAGAAAGTGATAAAGAGAGACCCAGCATGTTACCTTCAAATTCTTTCTCCCAAACATTGAATGAAAAGCTAATGAACCATGATGTCCATAATGGATCATTTGCTGCAGCTGCCAATCTGTCTGTATTCCCAGGATGAATGGTTCTGTACCAATGTTATCTTGGAAGAAGAAAACAAGCTTCTGATGGCGCTGAACCCACATCCTTACACTCAGGTTATCATTTACATGCAATTTATGGCATACATTACGAACAACCCTCTCCATGTTACGAACATCATTTCTAGTAAGGAAATCATCACGACTATGAGGACCACCGTGACCCTGCACCACCTCCATGTGATGCTGGATTATATCATCCAAAGATATTCCAACATAGAGCATAGACATCACTTTCTGGCGTAGTTCTTCTGAAATCCTTGGAGCGTACATTGCTCTTGTTCCAATAGCATCCAGGTCCAGTATTCCATGGCATGGGCCCCCAGTTTTATCTACATGTCTTCTTTGATTGTATATGATAAGTGCCAGGAGAGGGCGTATATACAAACGTTTTACAGTAAAATGGCAAAGGCAACCTCTCATCATATGGCGCCTCCCTGGTCTGCTGCCCTTCCCAGTTGCAGGTTTGGTGTTAGAGCCATCCCCAATACCAGATTCATTATCTCGATAATCTTCAGGTCCATATGAACACCAATATCTGAAAGATTGCAATTATAAATAGCATGTTAACTGTTAAATGGATGAATCCAATGGTCACATTAAGAAGTACCGACCTTCAAAATAACTTTGACATGTTAAATCAATAAAGCACAGAGAACCTAAGACTGACAATCCATCAACAGGAATGAAAAAAGAATTTTTCATGCGAAAAGTTGTCAACCAATTATAGAAGTGATACATAAAAGCCCTTGGCAGGCTGAATATTCAAAAAAGAGAACGACACATTGTTGTCTAAACTAAACATTCAACAATTGGAAGAAGGTTATATTCAAGCACCAAACTTACAGTGTATATTCTAGATAGCCATCAACCCTTGGTTTGATAATACTACCTTCAGATCTTTTCCTTCTCGACTCAATTCGAAAGCTAGCAGGGCATTCAGCATTTGAAGATTCTCCCTTTACAAAATCATCCACTCTAGCAAAAGGTATAAGAGCAATGTCATCACCACCTTGGCGACCGCCTTCTACCTTTACCCACTCGATTTGAGAAGCTGAAAACTCTGCAAAAGGAGGATCTTGCACTGGAAGATTAAGAATATCTTCCATTCTTGGCATCTGCATTTCAAGTTTCAAGAATCAGATATCAGACATGACAGCTTACCCATCTTGAGAAAAGACATCAAGAATAGCCTACCTTTAACATTATCAGGGTTTGATTGTTGACTAATACAATTATACAAGACAGCGGCACGTGCAAAAAACCAACCACATTAATCACAATTGCTCCGATACCCCGCAGTTCACAATCAAATCGATATGAGAAACTCAAAAAAATAGAAATTAAAAAAAAAACAAGAGGAGATATTTGAACCTGCTTTCTACTTTTGATCATGTCAGCTCTCATCAATGAAAGTATCTTAAAACAGACAGTAGCAAATAAATAAACAAGTGGACTCATTTTTCTGTCCGATATATAATTAGACAATGAGAAGAGGACCAGAATTTAAGTAAAAGAGACCATTTAACTCCTGCATTCAATACCCAATTAACAATTGCCACGCAAAATTACCTTTGGATCATGTCCCTTCATGCTCCTTCTTTTAGAGATACAGAACACCAATCTATCAACCCTTAACAGCATATGATGCAGAACAAAAGAAAAAGCGAACTTATTAGAAAATTAAAACTCATAATATATGAGACGTGGAAAACAAAAAACGAAAGTTAAAAATCAGTAGCCCTAAAAGTTTACACAATTACTTGGAGATCACAAACAAGGGTTCGGCTCGCTTAATAAGAATTGAAACGGTAGAAAAAGGTGAAAATGAGAGGATCCAGAGTCGAAAATTGACTGGAAATAAGTAAAGTTGCTCGACACAGAAGGAGGGAATTGTGATAGAAAGGAGAATTGACGAGCAATGCATTTGAAAGAAAATGGAAAACAAAGAACTGTACTCGTGGAAGTAAAATTCATAAGTAAGAACAGCGTGTCAAAATCATAGCATCAGAAAGTGGCCAAAAAAAAATGTAAATGCTAATTTTGGGGATATCACAATTTTGTAATGCAAAGATTTTAAAAAAAAAAATGTTGCCCACTTTTTATGTTAATGGGCCTTAAAATTGTGGTATATACCTTAATATTTTATAAAAGTTCTAAATAAGTCCCTGTAATTATCTCTATTATCACTTTTACCACTTACTTAGATACAAAGGGACAAAAATGATATTAGAGATAAGGTTTATTTAATACATTTTGAAAAAAGATAAAAGTGATAATCACACATTTGGGTAATGTTACAAGAACTCAATTTTAAGATTACATCAACATCTTATTGATCTACCTTACTTAGTTGTGATATCACACAAGTTGAATTAATGATTTATATACTAAAAATTGCCAAAAACTTAACTTTTTTTAAATTTTGGTGTTATCAGAATTATTTTGAAACATTAAGATGTAATAGGATACTATAAATAACAACAAAGAAAAACATTTTATGAAATGTTAGGAGGCAAATCGTATTTTTTGACTCTTAATTGATTATTAGCCACAATAATAAAAAGCTTCCGTATGACTAAATTCTTAAATTAATAAGGTTTTAATATGAAATGTGATGATAATTGATAGTCGAAAGGCATAAAAAATTAACATAAATATTAATGGAAAATATAAAAACTTTCTAAAAATCTTAAAACATTGGAAATATGTGTTATGATATCCTTCATTTTATAAAAAAAGGTATAGAGTGGTGAAATTAATTCAAAGACAAAAATTGAAGTTTTATAAGTTATTAAAGAGTTAACTCAACTAGTCATTCAATCAAGTATATAAGATACACACAAAGAAAGGGTCATTAAATTAGTCATGAGGCTGTCATAATGATCAATTAAAATTGCACAACACTTAATCTCTGATAATTATTGAAAAGCAGTTAATTGTTATCACTAAAAGAAAGGTTATTATACACTTAGGCTTATATTCAATTAAAAGGTTAAAATATTAGTAAGACCCTTTCCATAATAATAATTATCTTAATAAAAATTAAGATGAAACTTGTTGATGACTAAGGGTGTTAAGTTATGACATCTAGTTGAAGGAGAGTCAATAGTATCAACTTAAATTGATGTAGAACATAATAATACTAAAAGAACTACTAAAAAGGAAAATGAACAGAACTTAAGTGATAAGAAATAATCGTTATAAGAACCTTAATACCTAAGGTGAAGAGGTAGAGAGAAAGGAAGTCCCTTTGCCTCAATCTCCTAACTCCATTAAGTGCTTGTGTTAGCTCTTTATACACTAATAGCAAGAAATAGTGGAATTTATGCAATAGAGTTCTTAGATCTTAGGGAGAATAAATGACTAAATTAAATGCAACCGTTTGTGTTTTGTTATATTATGCTTAATTGATATTTCTAATTCTTTAAGGAATTATTCAATTGAATTTTTAGAGTGCTTCTAAGGTTGTTTAGTAGCTAAAGTGGATCAAACTGAGATAAATGCATCTGTTAAGAATCCTTTACGCGGACTAGATGCCCCTACCATAGCTAACTTTGGAGAGAATAAAGGGAGTGTTTTCCTTATAGCCTCTAAATTAACTATCAATAAAGCTCCTGGTAGGATCATTGACTTTACTATTGAAGTTAACATGAAGGCCATAACTCCTCTTAAACTTGATGAAGTTGTAGATAATGTTATGGCTCTCTTAAAAGAGATACCTTCTACGTATACCCTTGAGTCCACTAATTTGGTCAGTTCCCCTTTAACTAAAGATTCAAGCACAATAAAGAAAGAGAAATAATTCAAATCAATCACAAAGAAAGCTTGGTAGAAAACCTAAAGGGAAGGGCTCTTATTCCCCCACCATTTAATAGTCATTTCCTAGAATGTGAGGGGCACAAATTACCCAAAAAAGTATCTGGCAATCTACGATTATTTACTTGATATAAAGCTTATTTTATTAGCTTGTTGGAAACCAAAATAAAGGAGAATTACTTTAACAAAGGACTATGGTTTCTCAATAACAAATGGAGCTCCTCATCTGTGTCAACTTTAAGGGCTTTCATCCTTTCTCATCTCAAAATAAACAAACATTGTTTAGCTCTTCTATTACTATTTTACAGAATGAAAAATGTTCTTTTTAACATGCATCTAACAAAGCACCTAATATTGATGATTTTAATGCCTCGTTGTTCCATAAAACTTACAACATAGTGAGAAATCCAGTTATTAATGAAGTTAAAGAATCTTTCACTAAAGGAAAAATGCTCAAAGAATTGAACAAGACATTACTTTATCTTATCTATAAAATTACTAACCCTCATACTTCTACGATTATATACCTATAGCATATTGCAATCCTATTTGCAAGATCATTTCAAAGATCCTAGCCTCAAGTTTAAAATGGGGAGTAACTTAATCAATCCACCATAAGGTACTTTCATACATGGAAGGAATATTGGAGACAATATTTTTATGGTTTATGAGCTATTCGAATCATACTATTACAAAAAATCAATTGGAAGTTGCTCCTTGAAGATTGATTTTTACAAAATATTTGATACTATTAGCAGAAAATTTTATTTTGAATGCTCTACAAGCCCTTGATTTCCACATTATATACATCTAATGGATTAATCAATATATCTCTACTTTAACTTATAGTGTCATCGTCAATGGTGAGCCCACTTGTGTTTTTAAGGGGGTTAAAGGTACTAGACAAGATGACCCTATCTCACCTTACAACTTCACCATTTGCATCAAGGGATTAACTAGAATTATCTTTTATAGCATCAAACAAGGTATGCTTTTCAAATATCATTGGAAATATAAGTTTAGGAAGATATTTAATCTATCTATTGCGGATGATTTAATTTTGCTTTGTGGAGCCTTTTTTTAGAAAGCAAAATGAATTAATGAAAAGGGGGTTAAATATATACCAAGGTTCAACTAAAACACTCAAAATAAGCTTATAAACTAACCTCTCAATTCATAAATATTGGATAACTTACTTAACGTTACTATAATACATTAATTTTATGGAAGGACTAAATTAGAACCACCATTAAACAAATTTCAAGGTCTTTTTGACTCATAAGCTTATGTAATCACTGCAAATGCTATAATAATGTGCAATGTTAGGTTGGTACGCTTTTTTTGCTACTTCATTATAAAGTAGTTGTTCTCTAATCTACTAAATATAATAATCTAGAACCTCTTTCTAGGGATTTCCCATACCATAGAAAAATATGTTTATCCTTTCCCTCTATTGGGTCCCGTTTCTGAAACCCAACTCTTTAGAAACGAATCATACCTTTTCTTGCTTTGATACCACTCATATTGGATACCGAAAGAGTCCGAACTCCAACGCTTGTGAAAAATCATAACACTTAAGGGTGGCGTTCCCCCAAAAGTCAAACATAAAAATAAAACTATTCTTCGAACTTAACCCCTTTAACAAGGAAATCCAAATAAACATACACAATCGAAACTTCGATCTATCATTTCATTTCTCAAGCAACAGAGTTTGTAAGACTTTAGTTACAAATCAAAAGCCACACCATTTGCTGAATACAAAAATACAACATAACCAACGTAGCAAATCCTTTATGCTCTTGATCACTTGATCTCTTAGCTAACACCTGAGGATGGGGACAGGAAGGGGTGAGCTTGAAAGCTCGTGGGTAATAGTTTATAATAATAAGGTAAGTAAAAACCTTGAAAATATTTTACTTATCTTAGAAAACTTTCTTTGAGTTCATAATCACACGTTCCTTAGGCTTTCAGCCAAAACATTTTTATAACTTATATCTAATATAGAAATTCATGGGTATGTAAATCATGAATGCATCACTCACATCAACTTGTCGTGAACACATAAACAGATCAAATGGTTTGGGTAAGTCCAAAACATGATGCACTACACATTTCCAATGAAATGGTCCTGTGTAGTCGTGAATTCTTATGGGAGTCCTTGGAGGAGCTCCATGCCAC
>JANZLC010000008.1:18404665-18425722 GCA_026413385.1 Erythroxylum gracilipes | reverse complement strand
AAAACATATTCATATCTCATATTACCTTCAATTCCATACTCCAGAATATGTTCATTGAATGCCATTTGTCTAACTCACAATTAATGTGGGTATGCTCATATTATGCATTTGAACACAATTATAAAATCATGTCATAGATGTACCAATTTTGTTCTACATCCCAACACTCATATGACTCATTAATCTAACCCTTTAAATCTCTCAATCATTTGAGAGATCGGATGCTATAGTATCTCTTCCTTTTAATAAATTAGTTTACTCACCTTTCAAAAAAAATTAAATGAAATTCTTATGTTGGATCAGTTTAGTGAACTTGTGCTATAATAAGCACCCACACATTTATTTAAGCATCTTAATATTTTAGTCTATAAGGTCGATTATTTCTTTCATAAGAAAGAAACATAACAAGTGTTAGTATTTACACTTTATTAATATCCAGTCTTAATAAGATAACAACTAAGAACAATTCATAGCTATTTCTTTAATAAGAAAGAAACATAACAAGTGTTAGTATTTACACTTTATTAATATCTAGTCTTAATAAGATAACAACTAATAACAATTTATAGGAAATATTTAAATGTAATATGAATTTTATAATTATAATCTCATCATAATTTTATTTGAAATCTATCTTTTCCTATGAACTTTATCTTATATATCAATTAATTAAGCAATATATATAATTTAAATAATTTTTAAATAATTATGATATAAAAATTACAATCAATTGAGTGGGTGTAAGATATAAATTAATAAAAAATAGAAATACTCTATAAATGTCATCATTTTCAGGAATTGATGGTTTAATTGTATAAGTTACCAAGCATATTTCTATATATTCATGAGGTAAGATCTAGCGTGGCCCAAAGCAAATCTCAAATGATGCGTCTTGGTATGAAAAACTTATTCCCCAAGCACAAAAGACTACTCGATAAAGCAATGATTTGATCGTAAGTAGATTCTTCATCAAATGTTTGATCGAATCCTTCCCTAGCGACGTGTAACATGTTCCTCCCTTATAATGTCTGCTTGATGAAGCCTGTCCATTTATTTTGGGTGAATTACACACAAAAATCTTAAATTTATTTCAATCTTGTAAAACTAATTTAAAATTTTAAAAAAGATAACCCGACAATAAGTTTTTTATTAATGGCGCTAACGTGCTGGCAACGTTTGATTTTTGGTACCAAGTGACTATGGCATGGATGCTATTTTCCATCTAATAATTAATTATTTTAATAAATCTAAAAATTAAAATTAATTCATTGCCTTCTCCCCGACCCATTTAGTTATATATGATTTTCTCTAGTATTTTTTCTTCTTGCTTTCCCGTCAACCATGGAGTTGCCACTCCTTACACAGCATTTGCACAGAAGGCCATGTCGGCAATTTCGTTGTCTAAAAGATGCCATAGCAGCACAATTGGAACATAACTGTGAGCTACGCTGAGAAAAGACGCATCTAAGACCTAGGGCATAATAAAAGGAGAGACACCAAAGCTACGTTGTTTTTGATTAACGTCTTTGATAAAGAAGAACGAGACAAAACGAAACAGGAAATAACGGAACAGAGTAAAAATTGAAGACATTGAGATGTTTGATTGTGGTAGACAGAACAAAGATAATTATCTTTGTCTTTGTATAAAAATGTGTTTGATTGCCCGGAACAAAACAAAAAATAGTGTTAATAACGAAAATATCCTTGTAGTATAATAAGAATAATAGATGTAATTTATTAATTATTTTATAATTGTTGTAATAATTAGTTTATAATTTTAAATTATTTTATTATTATTATTATTACCTGATAGTATTATTTCCCGAAGGATTTGTGAACATTTTGAGAGCTTGGCTTTTTTACCATTTTCTCCACTCGTACGTTAACTTTAACCTCATTCACACTTCGACTGTGTGACTTGGAAATTCTAAAAATCAATCCAAGTTTAAGTTAATCTTTTTATTTTATTTTATTTAATCATTGGTGATTAAAGTTAGTCAGCAGTGTCCCTGGATATTTTCATGTCAGTAGAAAAAGCTGAAAAAGTTGTTCTTTTCTTTCCCCCATGACCTTTTCTCCCTATTGTTACACTTGAATAAAGTAATTTACTGACCAGACCTTTCGTTGTCTCCTCCACCTCTCACATCCTTTATCCGTAAGAAGCAAATTATAAGTGACGTACACAATATGAGAGTTCAGTTAATTATGATCAGTGACTGCAGTTGTCGCCTAAGTCTAAACTACTTCAACCTCTGGTCGCTGCTGCGAGTGTGTTGATCTTTCATCTCTTAGATTTTCACGAGCACGCAGAGAAAGGTTCGATATCTAATCTATGTCATGGTTTGTAATAGGCGAAGCAGAACCGAAAAAGTACCAGAGCAACAAGTTCGGAAGTGCAGCACGACAGTCGACATGGAATGGAAGCAGCTAGGAAAGAAGCAATCGCAAACGGAGCTCAGCTCCACAGTTGACGGGAAGCAAGCATAAAAACAAAATCAAAGAAAATCAAAGCCAAATAAGTTAATATTCACTAACGGTGTTGAAAGAAAGAGCTTGAGGAGTTAATGATGTGGCAAGTAGGTTCAAATAGTGGCGAAAGAATCATGCTTTGGCTAATTATGTGACTCTTTTAAGGTTGTCGAATCGTTAGAAGTTGTATATTGACATGCAAAAGTTACAACATTAATACACCTTAACTCTAATAGTAGGATTATACCCTATTTAATTAGTTAATAAGCCATACTCCTAAATTCTAACGAATCATACCAATAAAAAAGAATTTGATAAAGCGGTGGCTTAATTGAAGAGAATTCACTTGATGGACATATGATTTTTCTTATAATTATTCGATTTGGCAAATAGTTTGAACAAAATATATGTACGAAACAATGGAGAGTCAGCACAATAGTTAAAGCAATTTGATGCATATAAATCAAGTATTGTATTATTCTTGTTGAAAGTCCGAGTTTAGAGTAAATCATATACTATTTAACGTATATCATAAACTAGACTCAATTTTTTTTTAAAAAAAACAGACCCAATTTTGTAGGTTATAATCTTTGACTTTTTAAAAATGTGTTGTACCTTTTAAATTTTTTTAAAAATATAATAATAACTAATATTGCAAGAATTTGAATTAGTAATTTTATTAAATCTGATCCCAATTTCATTACTGGTCATAGTTTTAACTAACAGTATTAACTTAAGAAGCAAAACAACTAAAAAGCGCACTTTGACATAAAATAAAAGCATTTCGGACGCGGGTACCACCCCAAATCTGCTGTACAAGTTACCTGTAATAACCCTGTCCAGTGGACTTGGACAGTAGTTCACTTCTCCGCGGGTACAGTGGCGTTGTTTAATAGAACCGTTTTTGGTCTCTCTCTCTTTGCTCTTTTCGCTGTCCCGCAAAATCGTGTGAGAAGAGAAGCTATGAAGACCAATGTTGTGGTGATGAAGAAATGGCCATACTGATAATGGCACACCAAAACAAAAACAGCAGTAATGATGTTAACTTCACAACAACCCAACTACAAGAACAACAAGTAATAAAGTCTGCTGCTTTCCATGACTTCTTGGGCATGAGGGCTTGCAACGATTCCCCTCTCCTGTTGCCTCCCAAAAGCGCCGATGCTACGCCGTCCGCCTCCATCGGCGTCTCTTCTGCCGGTGGTCGTGGCCCTCTCTCCGCCACCTCTGATCTGGCCTCGGGTCAGTTTTTGCTTTCTGTTTTTTTTGGGTACTTTCTGACCCGTTTCTTTTACAGCCTTTGTGAGTTCTTTTTATTTACGGCTCTGTTGGATGCTGAAGCTCTTATCTTGAGCTCTTCTTGTCTGTAGTTTTGATTGATCTTGTCCTTTTGTTGCTTTTGAGAATTCTGCACATTGTTATGATTACTTTAAATACTGAAAACACCCGACAGGTCATTTGACAATATATTTTGCAAGTTTTCCCTCCTGATTCTTAAGTTGCCAATTTGATTTTGTTTCTTGGTAACTATGCTTCTGGTAGTGGGTTTGGTGCCCTTTGTTATGGATAAGTTTTGGTGGGGTCAATAATGAGGTTAGTAGCTTTTGTAGGTTTTCAGTCTTTCACTCTTTCTCCCTTGTCTTATTTTCTTATTTTATGTTTTGAAAGTGTGAGCTCAATTTGTAATGGCTTGCCATTTGTTTGTGGTGGTTATCTTTATTACCGCACGAAATTGACAGATATATTGATGTGGTGTTCTTCCCTCGGAATTTTTTAAAAAAATCTTGAACCGATTACTTTTAATTGTTGCTGAGAAACTACGCAGTCAAATTGAACATATTTTCTTCAATTGGGACTTTTGGCATTTGGTATTAAATTTGAGGTGTTATTTACTTCATCAGAAGGACCAGTTGGAAATCATCTTGAGGGAATTCCATTCTATACTCCAAGAAGTGAAATTTCAGGTCCTGATATAAACAACAGAGGGGCTGTAAGTAAGCAGAGTAATTCAGATTCCACCTTTATGGGCTCCACCAGACACGGGATATTGCAGAAGGGTCGGGACTCCCTGGAGAACCTGCATGTAATGAAAGTAAGCTTTATCATGACGCAGCATGCAATTCTTCTATATGGAAAACCATAATAACTCTTAGTGGATTGTTCTGATCACATTTGTGGAATCATGTTTACATTAGATTCTAAAGGGTGGAGGAGTAGACCGGCCTAGGAGTTCCAATGATGATGAGCTTTTCCATGGTGTACAGCCAATGAGGCCAACCTCTACATCTCTCATATTGCAACCATCTGCTAGCACCAAATTGGAAAGGCCCATTCCCACATGTTCTGCACTACAGTATCCTTCTCGAGGGGGACAATTTGTTCCTTTCACACACCAAGGCCCTGCAAATAGATTCAGGGATACTAATGCCGGTTCATCAATCATCTCACAATTAGCTGCTGATGAAGGATCTAGAACTGGAATTAAAGTCTCGGGAACTTTGACTTCCATTAATGCTGGTGGTGGTACCTCTGATAAGAATTCGTGTGCGGTATTGCCAAGTGTTAGCAATCCCAAGTCTGGAACTTTTATTCCAGATCCAGAATCTTCAACTCCATCGAGGTGAATTTCATATCATGGGTCATTCGTTTGAATTTCGTATCAGGAGTCATTTGTTTCAATGCTTTTCAAATCCAAAGGCTTTTCTTTCTAAATCCATGACACATCGTTTGCTCTTTGTTGCAGTAGACCAGGGTTAGCATCTGCTACCCATCAGATGACCATTTTTTATGGCGGTCAAGCTCATGTTTTTGATGATGTACATCCAAATAAGGTCTGGCTTCTGTTTAGGCATCACTATTCATCTCCTCTATATGGTTTTGGAAAGTGCATATTACATGCTCAAAGGGGGGAAAAAAATGACTGATATAGTATTGGATAGCACATTTAATATGAATTTTAACCTTTAATATTGTGTTATTTTAGAAAAAAAAGGTCCACTGGTATTTAATTGTCTTTCAGCGGTGCTTTTATTATTCTTCCTGAAAATTTACATGATGTTTATTCGTAAAGAATCGCCAATAGCAATCAAATATATGTATCTGTACATTGGTCATTTCTTTCGTTTCTTTTGTTTCAGGTTTTCTTTTGAGTTGTCCAATTTAAGTTCTTGTCCATTTTTGAGTATAGAAATGCAGCAATTTTAGAAATAGGGACCTATTGTGTGATCTTGTTATTGCCAATGTATCATTGTTAGCAGTAATAGCTGCTTGCTGCATAGTTGTGTATGTTGTCTTCAGTGCTTCTGATATGGCAGAATTGTGCTTGTGTTGCATCATCCACCCTAACTTTAGATACCTGATAGCTCATATGACAGTCTTTGCTCATTAGTTACTCTGCTTGCTGGCGCTTTTGTATCCACATAGCAAGAGGGATTATGTGGAAAAAGAGGCAAAATTGGCTGTTGCCTACGTGGCTAAACCATAGAAGCTGAAAGAATCTGAGGTTGACAAGAGACAAGGATCTGAGACTGCAGGGAGTCAAGAGTTAAACTCTTTCTATGTCTTGCCTTTCTCTCTTCTTGCCTTCCTTTCTGTTTTGTTTCTGCCATAGGTCCCGAAAAATGCTTTTCCCAGTTCTTGTTCTGACTATTGCTGCATCCTATCTTTTATTAGGGAGAAATGTATCACCCTCAACTAAATTTGAAATATCATAAGAGAAGAAAAACAATGTTATTCCTAAAATTCCCATGTCTTTCTTGGTTGGTAAACTCAACCAGTGATTTCCATGAAATCTTTCTTTGTTTTCTGAGGAAGCAGACTTTTCACAATGGGAAAACAAAATGTCTTTGAAGAACAACAATTCTTTCTTTTTAAGCAAGTTATATCCACCACAATTAATGAACAATCGATAGATTATCCAACCTCGAACAATCTTAGATATTGGTGAGTTTGGTTTGTTAGTTGGTAATTTGTTTAGTTATTTAGCTAGTGGCATATTTTTTTGGCTACGCATCACCCCTCTCAATGTGGATCTAGCGTTCAACAGCGCTGAACATGTTATGAGAGATGTTGAAGGGTGATGGTTGCTCCATTATATGCATGCTAATGGGGCAAGTATGTTTCTCACTATGGTTCATCTTCCTATATTTCATGGTCTATTATACCAGTCATGATGTCTTGGAGTTGTACTGTTCTTATTAATGATTGTGGTGGTGGGGAGGGGTGAGACCGCCACAGCTTCTCTCTTCTTGAGAAAAAGGATCCACTTGCTAGGTCTGCCACTAGCAGAAAATAGCAAGGAAGAGCTTCTTTAGGCTTTCCTGAATTTGATTTAAGCATCCATTGATACCAATGGGGTCACTATTGGAATACAGATGCTCTTTGCAAATGGGGTCACTATTGGAATGGAGATGCTCTTTGAACATTATTGATGGTCAATGTGAGGAAACCCGTTATGGTGTATGAAATAAAAAGGTGCTTGTATTCAGGTGTTGCTTTTTGTCAATCATGTAAACTACAAGAGTGTTTTGCTAAAACTGCTTCTAAGATATGGCGCTCCTGCTTCTAAGATATGGTGCTCTGCATGTTAACATAACATTAATATTCTGGTTTAGTTACATTATTTCCATTTTGAATTTACCTCTTATGGTATTTATTACCTGTTAATCATGGAACACTCAAGTACCTCTGCACTTTTTACTTTTTGCAATAGTTGACAGAACAGCCTTTAATTGTTGAGCGCTTTAGGTGTCCTGTGCTATCCTGGTTGGAATACCTTCAAGCTATTGGTTGAAGCAACATTACAGAAAACTCGTAGATCAACGCTTGTCTTTTCAGTTTTTTTGTGGCTTTCTGTGGTGTTTTTTTTATCAAAGAGCTTTACGTTGTCAGTTTCACAGATTTCTTGGTTTCTTTTGCAAGCGATATCTTTTCATTGTCTTTAATGCATCTTTTTTCCTCAATAACATCTTCTATTAATAGGCTCCATAAGCACATACCTTGACCTTTTTTCTTATTCATCTTTGTTTGTCTTCTAACTGTACCTCAAGGTCCCCACTGCTAACTTAGGGAGACAACACTTTATTATTTAACCTTACCATTTTCCAAGAACATCTTTGTGCTATACTGTTTACTTTTGTTCATTGCCAATGTCAGTCATAAGTGAACAGTCCAGCATATTGTTCTCCACCTTCCTCTAACTAAGGGGAGAACACTTCATTACTTTTAACCTTACCATTTTTCAAGATCTTCATGATGAACTGCTTTCTTTATTTCATTGCCAATGTCAGCCATAACTGAATATTTCAGCATCTTGTTCTTCACCTTCCACTGAAGATACTGTAAACATGAGAAAAAACATTCACATCCACGACGTTGAGTTGATTATGAAATAAGTGTTAGACATGACAGGTGCAAATGAAGAGAGTAACGGCCTAAGAAATTAAGAAAAGACAGTTCTTTTAGGTATTTTAATGTAAAAAGTGGGCTGTGTTAGAACTAATTCATGCTTTAATATCTCAAAAAGGCAGCACCTAAACTGAAAATGTTAATTTTGATGATTTGTTTCTTACCAGAAGGTGGACATAATAGACACCACCCTTAAGCAGGGCTTTCTACAGAAAATGAATTTTGTACCTTGAGACAGAGAACTTGAAAGTCATCAAAATAAGGCCTCAGTTATGTAAATATTGTTAGTCACTTCAGTTGCTAGTCCTCGATTGGTAGAGCTTTTAGTTATTCTGTTTCTCCTCTATTTTCTTGCTTTGTGGAGGTAAATTTAAAGTTTGGCTGCCAAAACTTTTTAGAAATTTCTCTACTTTAGAAACACCCCCAGGTTGCCCTTTTTTTTTAATATAGGTTTTTTATCTGTTGAAAAGGTGTTGGCTGAATTTTATTAAACATGCGTACCGGTTATGTTGCTAATGTATGACCCCTAATCTATTTCAGGCACATGTTATAATGGCCTTAGCTGGATCAAATGGAGGATCATGGTCAACAACCTACTCACCGAAACTTGCAGCCAGGCTAAACAATAATGAAAGTCAGACAATCAGGAGTGGATGTGAAGCAGAAAGAGCGGCGAATACGGCATTTCAACATGAATTTTGTGGGATACCATCTGCGGCTGGCCAGAATATTCAGCGGTTTGGTTCAACTGATCGATCTTCTATGCCCACCGGTGAAAATCATCTTTCCACGTTTTGCATTTTGCATTTTGAGTTGGAAACTGTTCAAGTTATGTTAAGTTGGCAAGTTATTTGTAGGGGGTCATCATGGCAACATCCAAATTGCTATAGAGACAAGAAACGCGGTTCAGGCAGGAGAACCCCACAATGAAGATAAGAGAGGTGCGTGATGATGTATGTTGGATAAAAGAGCACTCATCAAAGGAAGAATGAGCTCTCTCTTTCAGGAATTTGTAATGCCCTTGCTGTCCTCTTGACTTTTTCCTTGCTTAATTTCTTTCATCTTTGAGAAAACGGAAAGCGAGGGTAGTCAGGGGTTATCTTGTTTTTGGAGGCTAAATATGAAGGAACATTGGACTTGGAAACTTTTGCTGGCATGGTAGGAATACATATTAATCATGTTATGGACTTTAAGTATTAGGCGCTCACTACTCGATAATTTTTTCTGGCTCATCAAGAAGTATAAAGGGTTACCAGAAAACTTGGAACTGTGGTGGAAGATGTTATTAATGTACACCCCCACAAGTGCTAGTTTAGTGATTTTATAAGAGAAACGATAGCTTATTCAAATTGAAATGCATGCATATATGTCTATATGAAACTACCTCTTTATTATATAGGAGTAAAGTTGTATATTATCAGATATTTTTAGACCCTGTGTCTTAGCGAAACTTTAATTAGGGGTTGATGATGATGATTGATGTATTAATTATATTATAAAGAAAAAGTGGAGACCACATTCAAGTAGAAGATTTTTATTTTAATACCATAAACTTCCAAAGGCAGGAAAGACTTTTGAATTCTTTAAATATTTTCATTTTTTTTAGTAGCTCAGGCATTTCAAAATATCATTGAAATGACTAATTATAGTTTAAGTTCTTAATATATTTAATAAAAATAATTGTAACACAAGCCAAACAATTAAAATAAGTTGAGCAAAATTTGTTATACATTGAGTTTTCAAACAAAAAATTAAATATAGTAAGTGTATAAGATTATGACACTTCAATCTTACGTAATGTTCAAGAATACTTGACTTATTGGGCTATTTATTAGGCTTTGGCCATAAAGATTGAATCCATATTCTATCATTTGACCTTTAAATTTCAACAATAAGTTTGTGATAGATGCATAATTAATTATTATTTATACTCCATATTTGATGATTTTTTTATATTTTATGCTTTTATTATATATTCGGTACTTAATTTGCTCCAAGTGTGTTTAAAGAGTATAATTGCCTTTATGAATTTAAAGGAGAAAAATTTGGATAAAAACACGACATAAAACGAAGAGTCGAAGTACAAAAGGGGTGCACGGACATGTAACAGCTCATGCACTTATCTCAGGTCTTGCAGATTTGTGAAATCTGGGTATTTTGATTTATGTACAATTTGATGCACGGTCATACATCTCCCCAAAACACTAAAATTTACTATAAAAGGATGTATTCAGAGGCAAATGAGGAGAGGATATGTACAGAGCCGTTTTGAAACTCTCATAGGTGACTCAAAGGGTGATTTTGATCCAGAGAAGTAGAAAACACAAATAATTCACCAAAAGATCCGAGAGAATACAAGATTAAACCTCTACTTGCAATAACATTCGATAGGAGATAATCAGAGAGATTTAGAATTATGAACCTATTATTTTCTATTCGTCTTTCTTTTTATTATTGTTTAATTTCGTTTCCAATCATGTGTAACTAAATTCCTTTAGTGTCTAGGTTAGATGAACCACATGTTAATACTTTAACATATTTTGATTCTCTTATTAATGCAATTGGTTTAATTGATAGATTGTGATCCGAATACATGTTTTTACTTATGTTCTAATAAACAAGGAATATTATATTGCAATATGACTTCACAACATAAAGATCGAGAAATCCTTGTTTGAACAGATCTATCGTAATTGGAAGAAGTTAATTGCAACTCTAGAGATAGAATGATATAAATCTTCCCAATTAGGGTCAAAACTAATAGAGGAATTCACAAATTGGAAAGCAATCCTATAAACTTTCTGAGTAACTCAGTTGAAAAAAGGTCAGCTATTAGCATATCATAGGAATCTCCACAGTCCAATAAATCAATAAAACAATTACTTAATAAAAGATTAATATGTTAAATGTTTTAGGGGGGATTTGAAACCTTGATACTAATTTTCTGATATTGATAGTTTACTAAGTGCTTCCTTAATTCTTTGACTCAATCTTGCTGCCCATTTATTTACTTTCTTTACTTGTATTTTCTTTTAGATTAAAAACCAAAACCAATTCCTTAGACTAGATAATATGATAATGGTAATTACTAGTACTCATAGTCCTCGTGGGATCGACCCATACTAGCCGATACTAGCTACAAGTACACCGTGCACTTGCATTTATTTCAATATTGACACGTTTAAAAATAATCAATCAAGTTTTTGGGGTAATTGCTGGAGATTGATATTAAGAATGCTTGAATGCTATTATTCTAATCATTATTTTTTGTATTTTATTTTATTTTGTTCTATCTTTGGCTTGTTCATTTAATTATCTTTTGAAGTTATTTACTTGATCTTGAGTTTGTAGTTTATTATAGGATTTAAGATTCATTGTCAGAGCCATAACTCACAATGGAAGGATGAAGCAAACAATACTTTTTTGGGAGTCAAAAGAGAGATGTTTCCTTACATGGTTTCAGAGGCTTAATCGATGTCTATACCATGTTATGACATTGGTGGGAGTACTTACTACAATCATGATTCTCGAGCATCGACCTATATGTGGGAGCAGCCGAACATATACAATCAACCTCAAGGTGCACTATACGAAACAGCTACAATTCATAGTGGAACAACTCTTATGGCTATGAATGGAATGATTACGTTCTAGCTGAATATTTATAGCACCAAGCACCTCCAGTTAACGAGCCAACTCTGAAAGATATGATGACTGATTTCATTTAAAAATCAATCATGAAGCATCAGCAAATAAAGGCTCGTATACAAAATTTGGTGAATTGGTTAGAACAGTTGGTGGAGATAATATCTGATAAGATGCAAGGGAGTTTGTCCAGCATTACTGAAGCAAACCCTACCGAATTTGAAATGGCAATCATCCTTAACAGCGAAAAAGAGCTCCCAGTAGAAAAAGATGATGAAGAGTAAGAGGAAGAGGAAGAGGAAGAGGGAAAGGAAGAAAGTATTTCAGAAAAAAATAGAACTCCAGGCTGAAATGAAAGCTAACTGATGAGAATTTGAGAGGCAAGAAAAGAAAAAGTTGGCCTTATGAATGGAGGGATGTTAGCCCCTGATTTTTTTTTAATAAGCATGATTAGATTAATTTTGGGGTCTTGCTAGATTAATTTATGTTGGAATTATTAACATGTTAATGTAGGTAAGATAATATGACATAGGTTAAGGGCATTGAAGTATTAAAGTAATGAGAGTGTGTAAGGCAAATTTTGGCAAGTCACTTAAGTTTAAAAACCATAAGGTATTAAAGGAAGGGCAAGGTAGACCTTTCTCAATTATTAGGGGTAAAATAGGGAAAAAGAAGTGTTGTCTTCTTCCTAAAGAGGGGAAAAACGAAAATGGAAGAGGAAGAAGTGAAATAACAAAAATCAAAGAGAGAAAGAAGAGAGGTTTCGGTGGTTGAGAGGAAAGAAAAGAGTTGAACTAGGGTTTCATCTTCTCTAAGCCTTCTAGAGAGATTTAGCTGTGGTGTAAGAAGGAAAAAGGTAGAGGAAGATAAGAGCTTTTTTTTTGAACCAAGCATTTCTTCATTTGGTGAAGATTTGAGGTAAGAGCATTTTAAGGCTTTGGATTTTTGGAAAGGTCTTGGTTTCAAGAGCTTAGTATATGCATGGGTTTAAGTGTTCTAAGATCAATTTATACATTAGTTTCTTTGGTTCGCATTTGGAAATTCCTATTGATTTGGGAATTGTGTTTATGTTAAAAAGGGAATCAAGAAGGATAGGAGGAGCAAGAGGAGAGGCATATTTGAACAAGCCATAATCAAGGACTTCAAGGTGGGTTTCACTTTTATAGGTAGGAGATAAGCTAATAAAAGTTTTTTGTCAATAAATGACTGTAATTAATTTTGTAACCACCTCATTCATATGCATTTAATGTTGTTAAATGCTACAAGATTGTGCTACATGCTTATACATGATTTGTGTGATGATTTATGAAAAGTTGTTTTAAAATGATTCTTTGAACTGATGCATGATTATGAAACCATACTTTTGGAAATGGTTTTTAGGATATAACAAGCATGTGAAAAGCAAGTTTTCAAGGGAATGTGCCTTCTTAGGCATCAAGCTTACAAGATTTTGAAATCTATGTGTTATGTGGGTTTGTGGTAGTCCCTCAAGAACCGTCACGTGTACATTGACTCAAGTATAGGCTTCTCCTGCCTGCTCGCTATTGGCATGGAGCTCTTTCAAGGACTCCCTCAGAATTCACGACTACACAGGACCATTTCATTTGAAATGTGTAGTGCATCATGTTTTGGACTTACCCAAACCATTTGATATGTTTATGTGTTTATGATAAGTTGATATGACTGATGCATTCACGATTTTGCATACACATGAATTTCTGCATTGAAAATGATTTATAAATGTCTTTGCTTGTACAAGCTATAAAGTTGTTACCCACGAGCTTTAAGCTCACCCCCTAATCTCCTCCCACACATTTAGGTGATGAGTAGGACATCGAGTAGGTCAAGGGGCAAGGCAGCACTCCTAGTTTTTGATTATTTTGTATTTAAAGCAAGTTTTGTAAAGCAAGGCTTTAGTTGCATTTTGAGCAAATCATGGTTCATGTATCTTTTATACCTTGGGATTTTGATGTATTAATGTATTTACGGCTTGAAAGGCCCACTAAAGCTTTGTAAAACTCTTATATTTTGAGGCAATGGAACATACTTGCATTCTTGTTCACGACTCTCTCTCAAGTTTGTACTTTGCATTTTTTCAAGTTTTCATGAGAGACAAATTCGTGTTCTAACTTCGGGGGAATATCTGGGTTGATTTGGGCTGATTTAGGCAAAGTTGTCTTCTAAAAAGTTGTAGGTATTTCTTTTATCTTTCCAACAATATATAGTATGGAATTTTTAGGCTTTTGAACAGAAAGTTATGGTCCTTATAAGGGAAGATGTTCAAGAGTGAAGTTGTTCTTCTACCTTTTTGCTTCTTCTGTGATTACGTCATCTTCTTTTGTGTTTTGCTTCTTCTGCCTTTTTACTTCTTTTGGGTTGACATCATCTTCTTCTGTGTTTTGCTTCTTCTGTCTTTGTTCTTCTTCTGTGTCTGACGTCATCTTCTTCTGTGTTTTGCTTCTTCTGCCTTTTTGCTCCTTCTGTGCTGACGTCATCTTCTTCTGTCTTTTTACTATCTTTTGTCTTTTTGGCCTATCTTCAATTCCATTTTTGACCCCTCAGAAGATAGAATTGGTCTTTGAGGTCTTCATACAAGTTGTAGATCTTGAAGTCCTCTTTTGAACCATATAAAGAAAACCTTGATCAGATATATGTAGTGAAAGTTATAGTAATTTTCCCCATTCTTCTGTCTTTTTGCTATCTTCTATCTTTTGTTATCTTCTGTCTTTTTGGCCTATTTTCTGTTCCATTTTTGACCCCACAGAAGATATAATTGGTCTTTGGGGTCTTCATAAAAGTTGTAGATATTGAAGTCCTATTTGTAACCATATGAGAAACACCTTGATCAGATATCTTTAGGGAAAGTTATCGCAATTTTTCCCATTCGTCTATCTTTTTGCTATCTTCTGTCTTTTGCTATCTTCTATTCCATTTTGACCCCTTAAAAGATAGAATTGATCTTTTAGGTTTGCATGAAAGTTTTATATATTGAATTTCTCTTTCGAACCATATAAATAAAACCTTGATCAGATATCTGTAGGGAAAGTTATAGTAATTGTCCCCATTCGTCTATCTTTTTGCTATCTTCTGTCTTTTGCTATCTTGTGTCTTTTTAGCCTATCTTCATGAAAGTTGTAGATCTTGAAGTTCTATTTTGAACCATATAAGTAAAACCTTGATCAGATATCTATAGTGAAAGTTATAGTAATTTTCCCCATTAGTCAGTCTTTTTGCTATCTTCTGTCTTTTTGGCCCATCTTCTATTCCATTTTTGACCCCTGAAAAGATAGAATTGATCTTTTAGGTCTTCAGGAAGTTGTAGATCTTGAAGTTCTATTTTGAACCATCTAAAGAACACCTAAATCTGATATTTGTAGAGAAATTTATCCCAATTGTAAAACATCTTTTGGGTTACTGTTCATAAACTTCTTTTGGGTCACTATTTATCTTATATCTTCTTCTTCTATTTGTGACCCTCTAAAAGATAGAATCTATCTTCAAGGTATTCATAAAAGTTATAGATCTTGAAGTCCTCTTTCAAATGATCCAAAGAACATCCAATCTGATATATGTAGGGAAAGTTATGGCAATTTTCCCACTTCTTCTGTCTTTTTCCATTAGTCAGCTTTTCGTCTGTACCTACCCTTTTGGTCCTTTTTGACCCTCCGGGCGATAAAATCTTTTCGGAAAGGGTAGAGGTAAGCTGTCTTGGTGTTTGTCTTGGTGGGGGCATGCCACCCTTATAGGACACTTGTCCAGGTGTCACTTAGGACGTCGGGTGACCAACAACACTCGCCTCTCTTGGGACTTACATTACATCATAACATAAAATCAATCATAACCACAGACGACTTGAATGCACGACATTGATACAATGATATATAAATCATACATTACACTTGATGCATTAATGGTATATCTACACTACACTAAATCTTTCACCAATATGTTAGATTCCAACCGTTATCAAATCACGGATACAATGAAAAACAAAATTTTTTACAGATCCTAAGCGAATCCCGATAATTAATTAACTTGAATAAAACAAAAATACGAATCATAAGAAATCGTACCTTATTCACGTTCTTGCTAAAATCTTTTTAAAAATCTTTTTCCAAATTGTCAACCACAAACTGTTCAAATGGCCATCCTTTGTTGGTATCCATAAACCAATTTCTCAAGACTCTTTTGAGAGGAAGAACAAAAGTGCTAGCTTATGAACGTTTTTCCTATTAATAGAAAAATCATTAGGATTTTTAATTTTTATTAAAATTAAATTCTTTAATTTTAATAAAATCAATTATCTCATATTTGGTCCCTAAAGTTTCTAAAACTTTATAATTTAGTGCAACTTAATTAAATTGATTTTTATTTCACAAAATTGCTCTTTGATGTGTGACCCATTAGGTTCCTAATATATTGGTAATAATTATAAATTCTAATTCTAATTCACAATTATAATCAAATAAATTAAAACTCCTTTTAATTTATCTTTAATTCTCCAATTAAACAATTTATAATCATCGATCAAGATTGACATCTAGCAACATATCATGACCATCCAAATATCAAGAATGTCAATGTGGTTTTGACTTAACCTGTCCATGCATGGTTATGAAGTATAATTTAATGCTTTTGTTATCTAATATTCCAATTGGGCAGAGTATGGATACATTATCTACTCTTTTCATCCAATCATCTTCATTCTTGCTAATTAGTAATTGATTTATAATTGATATTTGAAAAAACCTTTTCAAATGTCAATTCACTCTAGCCAGAAAATTTCATAAATCACTATTAATCAAGAATAGTGGAACATTCTCTCTAATTATTTTAGAGTGACGAATCCTTTATTGACTTACTCAACTATCTCTATATGGTTCTTACTGTATCCAAGTACTACCGACTGAATTATTCTAGGAAAATACATAAGCAGTATCAAAACATAATAATTCCCATATGAAATACCTTGGTAATCTCAAGTTTAAGGATCAATTATATAACTATCATTATGAGGAAATCCACGGACACATTAATAATAATTCATTTGGGATTCTCATAGTCGGGTCAGTTCAGTGACTTATTCTCTAATAATCATCCACATATTAGTTTAAGAATCTCCATAATTTAATTTATGAGATCAATTACTTTCTTTATAAGAAAGAAACATAATGTGTTCTAGTTTTACCGTTTCAACAATATCCCATCTTGATGAAACTACAACTAGGAACATTTAGGAATAATACGTAAATGTAAATTGAATCTCACAATTATGATCTCATCATAATTTCAATTACATATTAATTATTCTAGGGATTTTATATTTAGTATTAAAACATTAAATGTAATTAATACATAAAGATAAAGAATGCCTTTATTAATAATTTTGTCACTAAACTACAACCAAAGAAATTGGCTATTGGGTATAAACCAACAATCTCCCACTTGCACTAAGCCAATTGTTTAAGTATCTTATACCATATCACCATATGAGAATTATGCTACTGCTGAGACACTAGCTTAATAAGAGAATTCTTCAAGATTCTCTATAGTTAGCACTTATTTAACTCTTACAATTTTCATCTTAATTATCATCATAATTAAGAAAAGTTTTGCCTAAATATATCTTTAGATCTTTGATGAGACCTTAGCTCCATTTACATGCCCAACGACTTTAATATTCTATAATACATTACTATCTTGAAGAATGCAAGGAACTAAAGAACTTATTGATGCAATTAATCACTTTTACTAAATGAAAAATGTATTGTAACTTAATTAGCAACCATTGCTACATTGGAATCTTTCCAATCCTAAATGATATTGTTCTAAGTAAATAAACCTTAATTAGGATTTGCTTCTAAAGTTATATCCTTATCTTCTTGAGCTCAAACATCAACTCATACATAGAATAATGGATATTGTCAATACTTCACAAGTATATGATATCTTAAATACTAAACACCTTTAGTACATTATCTATGTAATTGGAGTTAGAATAGGTAAGCAACTTCCAATCTATCTCTATGGATCTAATTCCTATAATTAAGTTGTTACCTTTTCATATCCAATAAGAGTTGTTCTTAGATAATTATATTTTCAACAATTGAAAAATAGAATTGTTGTTCTCTATGAGTAATTTGTCTCCAGATACTCCCACTGAATAAGACAACCATACTCCGACTAACCTTCATGTAGACATGATTAATTCACAATCATCTCTAGAACAAACTATTTAAATTCGTCATGAAAGTGAATCTTTCAATGTCTCGTAGCCTTTCAACTATACATCAAATGTATCAATAAAGGCACTAGTTCCAATTGGATGCACTGTCATAAGATTTGAACTTTTCAAATTTCATCTTACTCCCACTACTTCTCTTAAGAACTATTCTACTATAAGTATACATTGAAACAAACAATTTGTTAACAAGTGTGTAAGATTATGTCCAACCCTTTGGATATCTTATAAACTTTTATTATCCAATGTAGTTCTAACTTAATGGATAATATATTCTTCAACTAAGCATTACATCTTTAAATCATTAACTTTAACTCATTCAAAGACTTAGCATTTCATATCTAATATGAAATCTTGCTAAATGATTCAATTGAAACTATTGGCCCCCTAATTTTTGTCTTATTGTACTAAGCATGATTTAAATAATTTTTGAGGTTTTAATAGATAAATTATTTTGGAGTTTTTTAATTTTGTCAAAGTTAGTAGGATTTATTGCATGGGTTAATGGAATTAAAGTGTTCAGGTTATAAGAATGTTCAAGGGTATTTTTGGCAAGACACTTAAGGATAAAAGATAAAAGGCATATAAGGAAGGGAAAAATAGACTTTGTACACTGATTAAGGGTATAATTGGAAGAAGAAATGTGATATTGCTTTAAAGGAAGAAGCAAAAACGTGATAAGTGGGAGAGAAGAAGAAAATAATGAAAAGAAGAAAGAGAGAAGTGATAGGTTCGGTGGTTTGAAAGAAAGGAAGAGAAAACCAAGTTAGGGTTGATTTTTGCTTAGCTTTTAAGAAAGACTTTGAAGTTGTTCAAGAAGAGAAAAGGTAGAGGAAGAGAAGAGCTTTCATTCAAGCCAAGAAACTCTTCATTGGGTAAAGAATCAAGGTAAGGGCGTTTCTGATTTGTTGGATTTTTGGAAGGGTTTTGGTTCAAAGAGTTTAGGAAATACTTGGGTTTAAGTATTCTAGGGTCAATTTCATGCTTAGGTTTTTGTGATATTTTCAATTGGAATGCCTATTGATATGGGAATTTTGTCTTTGATAAAGGAAATCTGTCGGATCCCGTTTCTGGAACCCAACCTTCTTGCTTAAAATCGTGAAACTTGAGCGTGCGTATAACTTTGAAGGGTTATAAATATTTTTTTTTTCATTCTTAATCCCTTTGAACGCTTAAAGACATTATGAAATACATCTTCAATCTTATAACATCCCAAAATCCACTTACAATAGTTCCATAGTGTGCCCATGCTACCTAATCACCATGCTTGAACTTATTTCCACTACGCGTACACCGAATTTGGAAAACTTAAAATCTTAAATTCATTTTGAATTCTTCATATAAATCATATATTTATATCTCTTGTTCAATTTGGTGAAAGAATTACCTCAATCGGAGTTCTACAACTCAAGATATCATCAAAATACCACAACGTGCACAAAACCCTAATCATGCTCTCTTAGCCGACCTCTTACTTGCTCTAATACAAACTTCCTCAAATCAACTCCAATTGCTACAAACATTTATGGAGACATATCTACATGTATTAGAAAACCATTTCCATAAAAATCACCTCAATTGGAGGTCGGAGGAGGGAGTTATGATCAAAAGAGTATACCATGTTCATTACCCAAAATCACATTGAACATACTGTGGCGCAATTTCCATAACGTTTTCTTACAATATCCAAATTCCTTCGTTCTTATGCCATGTTAACGATAACATCCATATCTACAAATCATATTAGAGGCCTCAAAGTGAGATTCGGCCTCAAAACTGGTCAAAATCGCAAAACACTGTGGCTGACCTGAGCATGTCCGTAACGAGCATGGACTGGCCAAACTGTCCATTTTCACCCGAGACAGTCCGTTAAACATGTTCGTTTAACGGACACACACTGCCCAAAGTATCCAAAACCATTTGAGAAGGTCCGTTAAATGGACTCCCAAGACAAAGGAAGTAGTTAGTGGAAGAACGAAAGAAGATGAGCAATGATGACCGTAGATGGAAGAACACAGAGGAGCAACGAAGAAAAAGGAAATGAAGAAGAATGATAGGGAGGGCTTCAAATTTTTTATTTCATTAATGATAAAACAACATCATTTTCCTTTAAATTTAGACAACAATACCGACATCGTTTGAATTTACCATTGGAATGATAGTTTTGCAGGTAAATTGCTGACGAAATGAATTTTTTTCTATCAGTAAACTTCATCACTAATTTTTACCGCGAATCATTGCCGCCTTTTTTTACAATGGCTTTCACTATTCCGTCGTTAAATCCTGTTAACAAAGTTTCATGAATAAATTCCCTCCTCTTTTACCGATGGAATTTTTTCCATAGCAAAATACCATTTTTACTGACAAGTTTATCGACAAAAATAAAATTTTGTCGTTAATTTACTGTGGAATTTTTTCCGTCAGTAATTTTTTATCATAAAATTTTCATTTTCTTGTAGTGTATGTTATTAGGATGAACTTATTTTTTTCAGCAGTTATAATGCTTAGTGTTTTGCATTGTTTATTGAGCCTTGTTGAGTTGTAAGGATGAATTTCTTTCTTTTTTTTAACCAATACAATTACTTTTAAAAATGATTTTATTTCATGGAACATAACTTTTTTACACAGAGTAAAACTAATGTATTTCATGTAATTTGGTATTTATTAGCAAAGCTTCCTACATAATAAAATTAACCTTACATTTATTCACGGCTTAAGATATGGTTAGAGAAAATAATATAACTTTTTAACTTTTATTATAATTTTTTTAATAAATATAATAATCTGTATGATTTCTTACCACTACTATATTCATTGTATTCAAGTAAGTTATATATTTACAATTTAATTACTGAAATATTTTTAAAACTAAATTTAATATGTTATATTAAATTTAATCTCCGTCATGTTCTATTGCAAGTGACAGTGACAATACAGGCACTACAAGAAATTAATACAATCTATGACATTTTATTAATAAAACGTTGCCGATTGTAAAGACTTTTCGTGACATTTAAAAAATGTCATGAAAAGTTTAAATTTTTCATGACGTTTTGTGAAAACGTTGCGGATTTGTAACACTCTTGTGACGTTTTATCAATAAAACTCTTGTGACGTTTTATCAATAAAACATCACGAAATAGAAACGTTGATGTTTTGTTGAATAAAACGTCATTATTGGCGTACCTAAAACGTTCTGCCTCTAGGAGCAAAACGACGTCATTTAGTTTAAAATCAACTAACATCGTTTTGGTTTTCTTAAAATCTCTACCTGAGTCCCCACCCCCACCCCCACC
>JANZLC010000008.1:18391431-18404565 GCA_026413385.1 Erythroxylum gracilipes | reverse complement strand
TGTAGAAGAATCGAGAATAGGATGACTAAGTCCAAACCAAAATTGCAAGCATTAAATGCTTAGGTAGAATAGTCAAACTAGCAATCAAAAATTTCATAAAAAAAAATCCAAATACCAAATATATTTTCAATCCATTTTTAAGGGTCCATATTTTGACCTTACCACAAAATATCCAATAGGCCAGTACCAATTGATAGCAATTTCGGTATCGAAAATCAACGGGTTCGCCACTTGGTGATTTTTTTCTAGTCCGGGAATTTTCTTTGGAAAATTCCAGAAAAATTCATAAAAATCCTTTAAAATATAAAACATACAAAAACTCACTCCAATGAATTTTTCAAATACAATTTCCACATTAATCGCAATAAAAGCCCATTTAGGCCCAATACCGGGAAATAATCATGAATGCATGTATAGTTATTTCATGTGCACGAATTTCACTGTTGACCAATACCAGTATGCATGACAATGCCTAATTAGTCCTACTCACTCTCACCCCTAAGCAAATTACTATTTTACCCTTCTCGTCGGAGGTCGGATGTTACAATTTTAGCTATATCTCCTTCTCTCGAACTCTAAATGACATAGGACTTTAACCATTGGACTTGTAACACACCAATCTACATCTCCACTAAAAATCTTAGCCATCTGAAATCATTTGGGAGAGATTGAGCAAAAAATGTGGGACTGGTCAGATTAGGTGTGCACGGTCGTGCGTTGAGGTCTCACGGCCGTGATTTATTTTTGTTGGTGTATGCAGGAGTGAGTTAATGTTGCATGTCCATGACTTAGTTGTGTTGTGATGCACAACTATGAGTTTATGTTTCACGGCCGTGACTTAAATTAGTAGGGTTATTGGATTTAAGATGAAAATGTTGAGGAGTACTGGAATATGATAACTGGTATGATTTTATTGAACATGTTTTGGTATTTTGGTTATACCTTGATCTGTAGATTTCCAAATGAGATGATTTTTGATTTTCAGTAAACTACAGACATAGGACTACAAATTATCAGAGAAATAGAATTTTAATTCAGTCTCTGAGACTTTCAATTTCTGGATGGAAATTAAGTATAGTGTACTGTTTTAAAATGAGAATAGTTTGAAAATATTTGGGGTATAACTTTCAGATTACTGAACCAAATTGAACAATATTGGCGTCATTAGAAACTTAAGAGATAGGAGAACACTTTTCTATAAGAGAGGTTTGTCAAATTACTTCATTTACATTGTCTAAATGATCAAGAACATTAGATCCAAAAGTCAATTTTTGGAAAAATCTGAAATGATTCAGTGAGTTATGAATTGTGATTTTAATGGTTTTATTGAGGCATAAGTCTAAGTACAAGTTATACTTAGGTGAGTTTTGATATATGAATATTTACATGATGAGAATAATAGGGCGATACCTAAGATTGTCATGAACATGCATTGTACATATTTTATATACATACATGTGCATTATTAAACGCTTATAATTGTGCAGATTATCATATGTGTATATTGCTTGTTATAGAGGAGCAACTGGAACGTTAACATCCAAACGTTGCTGGAACTTCTAGGCACTAGCTTTGGGAGTGACCTGTGAGTAACCTAGAAGGTCTCACTCAATTAATTGTTTGTTTTTATTATGTTAGAATTATTGAATGAATGTGATTTAATTGTGTTAATTCCAGACAATAAAGGTCCGATGATTGTGATATGTGAATAAGATATTAAAGTACTACTTGTATGTGAATGTGACAAACTAAATGTTTCATAACATGATTGATTATGGGAGATGCATTTCGTACATGAATGCATGATCAGATAATGAGAGTTGTGACTTGAGTAGCCGCCGAAAACGAGCTTAAAGCTCCAAATGTGATTGAGAGCCAAAGGCTCACTATGTAAAATGAGCCATGTATCTCCAACGGATAAGGAGTAGTATAAATGAGCCCGGTATTCATAATAGATACAGGACAGTTTAGGCACTCAGGCACAATAACGAAAAATTGGAAAAGAGTCACATGAGCATTTCATATGCATTTTAATAAGTATGTTTGATTGATTAAAATGCAAAATTGCCTATTCTTATGTGAGAATGTGATATGTGATCATTTATGCAAAGTTGTGAACTATATGTTATATGTATGACGTGTTATATGAATTGAGTGAACCTTCGATGATGGTTACCTTATTGAGTTCGCAAAACTCACCAAAATTACAAGGTTGACTTTTTAGGACTGAGAGATGATATTAGCTACCGAGGGATGCTACAAGCAGTGTAGACTTGTACTTTTGGGAAAGAGAAGAAATGGTTCAAAGGTCGGTCAACTGGGTTTGGACAGATTAGATAGATTTTTATGTATTTCCTCTTTCATGTAGCACTTTTTGCATTAGGCTATGATGTTGTATAAGTATGAATGTTGAAAGATACATTGTAGACATTTTGCTTTTATGAAATGAAGTGAGGAAATGTGGTATTAAAATATTGTGACTTTCCTTATGATTTTTTTATAAGAGAATAAAGATAGATGATGCCATGCTAAGCAAATGTTGTGATTGAACATAGCACACCATTATCATAGGTTATGTACTGAAATGTCCTCTGGGTGTTCCGATATGTACCTTAGGATAAAGGGGGCACTACATAATTATATATCCCCTAGACATAGTACATACACAGTTAACATTCTTAACCTTATCATATGAAGTAGTCTCAATCAATAGATCACAAAATTAACATTGCTAGAATGTTGGAACATTCAAATAAGAAGTATTCTATTCGTAAGGATGTCAAATCACTTATTAATCTATGTCATCTCCTCTAGTTTTTTTTTTAATCTTTAACAGTGATTAGTAAACATAAAATGTGCTTGTGCAATAGCTCTCTCTATATTTGAGGAGGGCTCGAGGGACCAACTATTTTTATCATAATAGTGATTTTAGAGGAAAGTACACTTAATTACACATCCCCTAAACATAGTACATACACAGTTCTCATTCATAACCTTATCATATGAAGTAGCCTCAATTAATAGATCATAAAATTAACATTGTTAGAATGTTGGAATATTCAAATAAGAAGTCTTATATTCTTAAAGATTTCAAATCTCTTATTAATCTATGCCATCTCCTCTGGGTTTTATTTATCTTTAACGGTGACTGGCAAACATAAAATGTGCTTATGCAAGGTATTATTGGATGCTTAAAAAATTAAGTTATGATGATCTTTGTTTCTTCTTTGAATATTTTGTTAATTGCATATAACTTCAGATAATTTTTCATTTCCTTATTAAATTGTACACTTTGATTCTATATTGATTATATTTATGACTTATTTTTCTTCTATTGACTTTTCAAAATAACTGTTAACATAAATTCATTGTGAAGTGCCAATGTGACAACTAGTTTCTAATGGCAGAAGTGAGCTATGATAGGAGGAATGTGGCAAAATTCTCGTTGAAGAAGAACAAATCGACGCACAACAAATTTCCTCATCAAAATCTAATCACCCTTTACCTTTAATGGCTGATCTTCTTCTTTAAAGTTTTTATTATCATCAGAATTAGCTCTCTTTCTTTAGTATCTATATCTCATTTTTTGTTAGGAAGAATTTCTGATTGTATACTATGTGTTGTGTCAAGCTACCCCTGTAAGAGAACATACTGTTTGATTTAGCTTTGATTGTTCTATATTGTTTGTTCCTTAGGTGAAATGCATGATACGTGTGGTTCATCTAATTCAGTGATCCATACTGCATCTGGGAAATCATTCATTGTATCTTCTACTAGTTTAGTTAAAGCCAAGAAGTTGTTGAAAGAGGATGTTAATAAACCAACTCTTAAGGGAAGGTCTTTAACTGTTTTAATTGATGGGTTCAAACGTGCAAAGAACCTTCTTGGGAATCTAAACATAGGGAACTCCTTTACCTTATCTATTGATAGCGCATCGTAACGCTAGTCAAAATAAAAACTAGATAACTACTATAGCAGTGGTGAGTCTAGGTCAATCCCACAGAGGGTGTATGTAAAGTTATTGAAATGAAATCAATCGGTGTTTAGATTTACGGGGGTTTGTTTGGTTTAAAAAAAGAAAATAAAACAAAACTAACTAATAAAAGCAAATTAAAGAAAACATGCAAAAATGATGAAAGTGGTAAATTAATTAGGGACTTGGTTCTTTAGTTCAATCTCGGCCTACACCTTACTTAAACACATTTCTTTGATTTATTGTTCTTTTACCTCTCCTTAAACTATTGGTCGTAAATTAACAAGCTCTGTTAATCACAAATTTTCCTTAGGTCCTAGTTAATTAAGAAGAGCTCGTTAATTAACCCTAGCTATCGGATAACTTAGGAGACGCTCACTAAGTTTAATCAGACAATCGCCTTACGAGTGAGAAAAACAAACCAATCTAAGTAATAATCACTCAAGCTCATATTATTTAACTAGGTTATATTATCCCTAATGATTACTAACCATTAGTCACTACAAATGAATCAGAAAACGATTACGTATTGTATTTGATTCTAGCAGTGGGCTTTTACATAAAAATAATCAAATAGATCATTCAATCATTCTTACACAAGACCCAAACATTGAACAAACGATAACATAATCAATCCATAAGAGAAAGAAAACAACAAATACAAGGAGCAATACACTTAATTGGGTTGTCGGTGGCGATGTATCCTCCGAACTAAAGTCAGGATGCTACCCCTCCATGGGTCTCTCCATATGAGAGAGCTTCATTGCCCTCCTATCTTCTGTCTCCCGGGAGCTCCTTTAGTTCAGCCCAACCAAAGACACCTTCTATTCTTTCATACCCCTTTGACTGTCACATAAACGATGATTTTATATTACAAAGTAAGGTTCAGGTGAGCTATAAGTGTCTCACGGGCATGCATGATAGTGTCACGCCCATAAACTATCCTAATTAAGGCTCACGACCATGAGCCTCATGCCCATGTCACACCCATGCAAAATGAGTCATAAGTGTCATGGCTATAAGACAAATCATGCATGGCTGTGAGCTTCTTCACAAATTTCTTCATTTTCTTATCTTTTTCTTGTATTATTCTTTCTCTAATCTTCTTCTTCTTGCTCCATGAAGACAAGTGAGTATAAATCTTCGAAAGACGACCCAATTTTAATGCTTTCGACTCACTTTAACTCCTTTCCTTCCATATTGTTCCTAAAACCACATATCAGTCAAAGTGAATATCTTAAACAATTTCAAGTCATTAATCACTACGTGTTATAGAATAATTATACCATCAATTAAGCACATATCATCTACCGAGGCTCATGTCACTTAAAATCCTGAAAAATAATTATTTCTTTTTCTTTTCGAAGGAATATGCATGAAACTTTATTTATTGTTTTGTTTGTAAGAATTATTCAACTTTTCATTAAAATCTTGTATTACTTACCATATATCATTATATTATATTACTCACCATATATCAATATTTTTTTTGTAAGAATCATATGTCATTATATTACAAACTTTATGTTAAAACTATTTTGAACTTTTGTGACACCATATAAAATTGTCAAATCATATACTTTAAAAGAGAAAAATAAAAAGTATAAATCTATGTAATATAATTAATTTTGAGTTTATAGCTTCATAAATTATTAAAATGATTTGACATTTTTGTGAGCTAAATTTATTTTTACACTTAGAATCATTGTCAATAATATTATATTTGATTTTTCTCAATATAATGTTTACTCACAAAATGATCAAGTCAAAATTAGTGAATTCGTAATTGTAAATAAGAGAGTAATTTTGTTATTTAAGCTTTTGGCGATGATTTAAAAAATTCATAGCCAAAAGTCCAACCTTTTGCGACGATATCTAAATTTGTTACCGAAGGCTCACACTTTGGTGAAGAAAATACTAAAACACCATAAAATGATGAGCCTTTTGGGTCAATTCCTATAAAGCGTTGCCTAAGGCTTGCATTTAGAAACAATTTTGTAAAACATCGCGAAATGATAAGCCTTTTGTGATGTTTTTAAAAATCACTCCAAAAGCTAAAAATTGTCACTAAATAAAATATAGCTAAATCCAGATTTTGTTGTAGTGATACTCGTAATCTAAAAGGAATTATAAAACTTATCTAATCTACTAACCATAGGATTATTTGACAATGAAGTTAATACGTTAATGAGATATTTACTCCTAGTATAGTTAAGAATGAAACCCTCAGATTTGTTGGTTCTTCTATCTTCTGCCTATCTTTCTTATAAAATTTTTCTTACTAAATAGCTTCACCATATTCTCTTTTATCCTATGTATTCATATTATATGGGATGATCACTTTGTTTTCAATGGGGAATATTCTACTTCATTCAAGGAGATATATCTCCTCGTACTTATCAATATGATCTATGGGGTTTATTGTGTCATTATATGATCCCGTTAGGGCAATTTAAACTTTGGAGGTGTCTCTTTAATAATTTTTTAGATAATGAAGCTATCAAGTTTTGGATGTGTCTTATCTTACAATTCAAAGAGTGAGGTGGTGTCCCTATTACCTTCCATCAAAGACGTTATAGATGGGAAGTTTATCTCTTGTTTATGATTCTCTAAGTTCAATGGTGTGGATGGCTCCTTTATAATCCCATTATAAGCGCTTTATTATTAGTAGTGTCTTGTGGAAGTTATCACTCAATTGGTTGACTTAGGAATATCTTGTTTTTGGTGAAGCATGTACACGAATTCCTTTAATTATTCTTTTTATATTGAAGAATCTGGACCATATTAATCATTTAGACTGATCTTTTTCCTCATCTAGTTATTGAACACATATTGTCAGTGATCCTCCCATAGTAGACTCTTCAAAAATCCACATCTCAGATTCAACTTTATAAATGGATTCTCATATATGATGCTAATTGATATTGATTAGATTTATCATTTTCAAGCCTTGTTATTTCCAAGCACTTAGGATTGTTTCCTCGTCATTGTTAAATTACAAAACACTGCTAAAATAGATTATGACATTCGCATTGTGAAGATCAATGTAGTTTTCTCTGAGTTCAAAAGTTAAGAGAATTATATCTAGTGCTCATATGGTTCCAGTAACTTGCTTATTGCCCTCACATTTCTTTTATTCCTTGTTACATCAGGAAGTGCATGTTGAGGTTGATGAGATGTTCTTTCACATGTATCCAAAACAGACATCTAACATGGTCATATGATGATGAAACATTATAGTGAAGCATATTACTAAGATGAGGGACAATGTTAGGATACAGACATATTATAGTAACAAAATTAAATATTCAAACCTAAGATGATGACATTACATACACTTAACAAACTTATTAATATGAAAGGACGAGCTCATAGAAATTAAGTGAATGAGATCTTATTTTTATATATATCAATAATATTGTATACTTATAAGCAAAGAAATAACATATATGTTTCTTCAAGTTACAAAATTTTTATGTCATAATTCATGATTTAAGAGGGAATAGTTCAATTGTCATAAAGATATCCCCAATTTTAGCTTAATAACTCATTTTAAATCTTAACTCCTTGATTTAAGTAGGATTTAGAGTAAGATATGCTTTGATCTCTCATTGCATTCTCCCTATATCCAAATTTCCTAACACTAACTAGCCTAAATACTACAACACCAAAACTCTTCTACAAAGCTTTCCCCACTACGTTAACCTCCTCCAGCCATCCTCCGTGCCACCTTTTTTTTGCCACCCCCCCTTCTAACTTAGTCATCACCACTCCTCCCCTCTCCTTGACACAATTATTTAAAGGGCATTATGGTCTTTTCCCCAAGAGAACTTTATTAACGACTCATATTCTTACCTTTTCTAGTAATCAACTTTTGCACGACCTCCTCTACAACTTTCCAGTTTGCACTTTTTTTATTATAGATCTAATACCCTCAACATAATTTCCACCTTTACCTTCCCTAACCTCCCTTACCTTCCCTCTTGGAAACTTCACCTCCTCAACCCCCCTTATGGAACTTCCACCTCCATCCCTACTTCTAATCATGGTCCTCTAAATGCCTCCACTCTTGTGCCCTAAACTAGCTAGAACAAACCAGACCAACCTAACCTATAGAGAAAAAGTTAAAAGCAAGTGGTAGGTTACCACTTGGACCTATCTTGGCACTAATGCCCTCCTTTAGATATTAAAGGTCAAACCATAATAGCTCCTAACTTGGATACAGTCAAGGTATGTGCAAAAAGCTAGGAAGCTACTTTAGTGAGCTTCTTCATAAACAAGTACCTTCCCTTCATAGTTGTGCAGAAATGGGCTACTTCACAGTGGAGAAGCAGAGGTTTAAATGATGTCGTATTGACAAAAGATGACCTCATCTTGTTCTCTTTCAACTTGCAAGTTGAAGTAAGTAAAATAGTCAAGGAAAGTCCCTAACATGTGTTTCAATATTCCTTGTTTATCCATAACCAAGAATTCAGATAGAAAAAGTAAAAATCCAACACTTACTCCTGTGTATAAATATTCATAATGTACCATTGGATTATTGAACTACACAGGGACTGAGTATGTTAACTAGCGGTCTAGGGGCTCCATTTTGTATTGATGACAATACATCAAGAAGAAAAAAGGTTAGTTCTGTCCATTCATAGATCATAATGGACATCTCAAAAGATATGTCAAAGTACATACCTATTTTGAGGTTGGGAATAAATATCACTTTGATTGAAGATAAGGTAACGGTATCATATTAGTATAGGCCCTCCTTAAAAGAACAAGAAAAGGAATGGAATCCAACGGCTAAAGATTTTATTAGGAGATTAGTCAGAACTAATCTTAAGAGTAAGTATTGAAACAATAAAAGAGTAAGTACCTTATGTTGAAGAGATGACTAGTACTGAAACAATAAAAGAGTAAGTGCCTTATGTTGAAGAGATGACTAGTACTGAAACAATAAAAGAGTAAGTACCTTATGTTGCACCTCAGTTGACTGAATGACTTAAACCTAGCAAGCCTATTGAAGAACCCATACAATAAGAAAAAGAACTGGAAAGGCCTATGAATCATTTAGGAAGCCAAATAAAAGAGGGAACTGACACAGATAAGAAATTTAAAGAGGTGCAAAGGAGGAAAAGCCTAAGGAGTAGCAAAAAGGACTCCAAAGATAAATCTATATTAAAATGATTCTCTATATTTAGAATGTCTATGGCCTTAACTGCCTAATTAAGCTAAATAGTTTAAGGGATTTTTAAAAAAGAGAAGTCATCTATTTTAACTTTTAGTAACCAAAATCAAGCTAGAGAATATGCATAAACTAAATAAATTTAGCTCCCAATGGAAAGCCATATCAAATCATCATTATCATGCACTAGGAAAATTAATTATAAGCTACAATATAGATCTTCTGCAATTAAATGTAATAAAGGCAAATGAGCAAGTTATCCACTTTAGAATATGCTTTTTATGTTTGCTCAAGATTTATATTTAATGATTTTGATGATAACTATAAAATATTTCAAAATTCAAATTGGATTTATTTCCTTTTATTGTTAACGGGTTAATTCTCAAAAGGAAATAAAATCATAAGAAATACGCTTCCTTTCTTGCAGGAATCTTCTTTATGAACTTATCTTATTAGAAATGGTTTATCCGAAAGGATCCTACTAATTATGAAGGTCGTATATTAGCCCCATGATTACTGGAAGATTTTTAGCAAAGATAACATCGAAGTTATTCATATTTAAATCCATCCATTTGACTAAAGATGCAAGTGAAGTAAAGAATAGTTGAACAAATTGACTACTTAAAGAAGAGCAACAACCCTTGTAAAAGAACAAACATACACAGACTTTCGAAACATTCGAGCAGCATCTATATTATTAAGAGTCATATTATTTTTATTGTGCCTTAGAAAGTGAAATCACTCTATCAAGAGAGAAATTGTTATTTGAAAACTTACTTCTATTAATGTTTAAATTTTCGCATTATATTGTGTGTGTGTGTGTTTATTTCAACAAGAGACTTCTTCACTTTATAACGGGCTCCTTCTGTTTTCAACTTACAAGAGGTTCTTTTTAGTTTTAACAAGCACCTTTTGTTTTAAATTGTTTTTAACAAAATTTTTGGTTTAGTAGGATTCTATCGTTTAACAAGCTTTTTAGCGCTTAACATGCTCCTTCTGTTTAAATAGGATCCTATGACACAATAGGCTCCTATCGCACAATAGGCTCCTACTGTTTTAATTATAGACAAGCTCCTATCATTTCTTTTTGAACTGAAAGTAAATTGCAAAATTTTTTTAAGTCACACAAAATTCACTCCCTCTTGCGTGTGTTTGCTTTATCATTTGATATTAGAGCTAGGTTTCACACTTATTGTGTTTGACATCACGTGATAGATCATGACAAACACCTTGAGAAGTTTTTAAGGACAATCTGTCTCAAAGCCTCCTTACTTCAATGGAAACAATTACTCATACTAGAAAGAGAGAATGACTATTTATCTCCAATTTGTAGATATCGAAGTATAGCAAGCAATTAGAGTTGGAGCTCCAATTCCCACTGCTGATGAAATAGAAGTATAGGTTGATGCAGACAGGAGAAATGCACAACTACATGCCAAGGCAAAACATTACCTGATATGTGTGTTGTCTCTGGAAGAATATGAAAAGATATTCTACTGCTCGATAGCAAAGGAAATGTGGGACAAACTACAAGTCACGTTTGAAGGAACAAATGGGGTAAAAAAGCATAGAATAAGTCTTTTAGTGCATCAATACGAAACTATTGGCATGAAATAGCGAAAGACTATAAACGAATTTTTCTAACGCTTAAACATCATCACGACCTTAAAGAATATGGGAAAGATATATCCCAATGACGAGCTCGTAACAAAGATTATAAGGTCACTATCAAAGGAATGGAGACCTAAGGTGATAGCTCTAGAAACGACAAAGGATTTAGACACTATTTCATTTGATTGGCTAGGAGAAAATCTGATGATCCATAAAACCGAGATTAGGCGAGATGAAGGATCCTCCTACAGAAAAGGAACGATATTAAAAGCAACTAACAAATTAAATAGTGATGAAAGTGACACCGAGTTACAAATAGATAGAGATGACAAGTTTAACTTTATGGGTAAAAAATATTCCTGCTTTTATAAAAAGAAGCTTATGAAGAAAAGAGAAGGAAACAAGAAAGCTGGAAACAACAGGTTCCTATCAAAAGGCAATAGCAGTAATAGCTATACATAAAACAATCAAATCATATGTTACCATTGCAAGAAGCCTGGACATACAAGACCAGAATGTACTATTCTTTAAAAGGACAAGTCAGAGAACAGAAAATCCAAAAAGCAAGTAATGGCTACAACCTAGTCAGATGAGGATTCTAAAATCTTTGAAGAAGAGCCCGAAGTAGTTAGCAACGTTTGCTTCATGGCTAAATCGGGAGACGATGAGGTTTATTACTCTAACTCTGATATTGAAGTTGATGAATTGAAAATTGGATATCATAAATTGTACAATCAATACAAAAGGTTGACAGTGAAGTATTTCAAAGAAGTTGAGAAGTCCAAGAGCAATGATGCATCTTTAAAGAGTAAGATTAAATCATTGGAATCTATAAATGAGAATTTGGCAACTAGGAATATGTCTCTTAAGGTTGACTATAAGTAAAAGGTTTCTTAAAAGGAAGTTCTGGAAGAAAGAGTAGTGAAATTGGAAAATACGCTGCTAAAAAATTATTTTGATGAGGTAAGACAATTAGAAGAAAATGTCGCTACCTTAGAACTTGAAAAGGAGAAAAGCGTTGGAAAGATTTTATCTCTAGAAAAAGATTTGGAAAATTTCATTGATAGAAGAAAGAATCTTGATGTATTGCTTGGTAGTGGTAAATGCATTTTTTGTAAGACCGAAATAGGATACAATGAAAATAACAATATTAGGCTATACAAAAACTTATTTGTTAAATCCAGCAACAACTATAGCCAAAATAGCAAGAACCTACTAAGTGACAAAAATCATAAAAACTATTATTCATCTGTTCAATACAATTAATGTGGTAAACATGGTCACATTATTCATTCTTGTGATTTTCATTAAAAAAATTATCTCAGATGTATGTTTGGAGACCGAAAGGTCAAACTACTAACCCGAAAGGACCTAGAAAAATTTAGGTACCTAAAATGAGATAATTCTTTCTATAGATATGCTTCAAAATGGAGACAAAGGAGAACTAATGGATAGTTGGTAGTGGTTGTTCAAGACACATGACAGGTAAAATATCACAATTCAACTACATTGAAAGAAAGGATGGAGGTAATGTTGTCTTTATAGACAAAAAAAAGCAAAGGTCACCAGAATTAGTAAAATTAGTAAATTATAACTCTACCTCTATTGATAACGTTATCTTTGTTGAAGGTTTGAAACATAACCTATTGAGTGTGAGTCAGCTGTGTGACAAAGGTTACAAAGTCAATTTCTATGCATCTCATTGTGAAATTGTCGATATTCATAATGATAATATTGTATTTGTTGTCCTAGAAATTAGAATATATATTGTGCTTAACTGGAAGATATGTCCTCATAAAGTGTTAATTGTTATGTTTCTCTAGAAAAGGATTTGTGTTGGATCCCGTATCCGGAACCCAACTACATCCTCCAAAACCCTCAGACGTACACATGGTTCCTTAATTGCCTCTTGCTCTGATACCACATATGTTGGATCCCGTTTCCTGAACCCAACTACTTAACCCGAAAACCGCTTTGGAAACTTTAGACTGATCTGAAAATCCCGATATTTTTTATTCATCTTAAAACCATTCGAAAACATCTTTCTAAAACTCTCAAATATTTAATCAAATTCTTATCCTTATTCTTATTTCGTCGTAACCCAATTTTCTCAGAAATCAGGCAGTATAACGGCTGTATTTGGACAGCCCAAAAAATTAAAACACAAGAGAAAACACACTTCTAATCCTCAAATCAATATCACAAGACAACATCGGACCTCTCGTCCGGCATCCAAACTCCGGCAGAAACACAATCTTATTCTAAACACTTCATAAAGCCCCACTTAATATTATCTCAACTCAAAATCCACAATATGATCATATTACTACATAACTCATAATTTATCAACATCATGAATTTACAATAACGGCTC
>JANZLC010000008.1:18358899-18371166 GCA_026413385.1 Erythroxylum gracilipes | reverse complement strand
CTTCAAGTCGATCGGTCTTTCTCAATTCAAAATCAAAACTTATAAATTTGGTATGGAGAGAAAGAGGGATGTCTTAGGAATCCAACGCTTCAAAAATCAGATCGATCGGATGTCGGACGAAAACGTTATGGCCAAATGAATGGAGGGAGGTCGGATCAGGAGAAAAATCCGAAAATCGGCCGAGCGGTCGCTGCAGACGCCCGCGCACGGGCGCTCGTACTGCCGAGCGCTGATGCTGGCCGAGCAATTGCATTGGCCGAGCGCTCGCGCTGCCGAGCGATCACGTTGGCCGAGTGCTCGCCCAGCCTGACCGACCTTCAAACTTCTAATGCTTATAACTTTTAACCTTAAACTCTAAATTTTACAAATTTGGTATCGATGGAAAGATAAAAGAATGATCTACAACTTTTATGAAGAGCTCAAAAATAATTTTGGGCTCTATAAGGCAAAAGTTCACATCAAAGATGGCTGACTGACAATTATATCCTAAACAGCATCAGAACTTCAAAACATCATAACTTTCTACTCCATTGTCCAAAATTTCCATACTTTATACCAATGGAAAGATCAAAACATAATTTAAAACTTTCATGAAGAACTTCAAAGCAACTTCAACTTCTAGCTAAGTCAATTTTTCAATCAAAGTTTCTGTCATGTTAAAAATCACCTAAACAACATCCAAACTTTAAAACTTCATATCTTTCAATTCTCACATCCACAAATAACATATTATACATCATTGGAAAGCTCTAAAGTTCCTCTACAACTCTCAAGAAGGCTACTTGCTCCTATTCAAACTACATCAGCCCAGAACTTACATCAATGCACAGCATACACAAAACTAACCCTATGAACACATCAGTCCAGAATTTGACAGCATGTCCCCCAAACTTCAACAACCCATAATTCCAAAACATCAACCAATTTCCAGCACCTGCATCACACTTCAATATCCACATCCTTCAACTCCTAGATCCAAACACAATACACAATACCTCATTTTAAAATTATGTAAATTCTCCATCATTCTCAAGAAGGCTTAGGAAGCCAATAAATCCACATAAGTCAAGAAATTGTCTCAAAAAGGCAAAATCCACAATATTACTCTTCTTGTCATTTTCACAACTATCTAACACATTTTGATTAAACATATGCAAAACACAAGAAAATTCTAATGTCTTTCATTTCATCAATGCTTATATATTCATTCATACTTTTCATTCATCACCCAATACCACATACTAGTCAACTAATTTATTGCAAACTCAATTCAATCTCCAACTTGCCAAACCAACACAAATAATCAATTACAAACTCAACAATAGAGGATATGAGCATACACATTCCTCAATCACACAAGTCATACATAATCTCATACAAAACACCCATTTCATTAATCAACCTCAAAATATCATTGCAATTGCTCCAATTAACATTACCCAAATACAACATTAAACACTACTAATTCTTCATTTAATTTCATTTAATAAATCAAATTTCCAAGAAAAAGTTCGGGGTCCAACAATGTGTGTATTGTGTCAATGTGTCAATGGCATGAATTAAATGCAAATGAATTTAAACATGTTTATTTAACTTGTGAATTTTTTGTTTTAAGTATCTTTGGGATGAATATACATGTTAATTAGGATATGAAACCTATTCTTTCATTTATGACACTTTTTTGGATACATTTATAATTACACTCATTTAAATTGGTTAGCATCATTAGTACCTTTTCGTGAAAGTGATTGATAAAGAAAAAATGAGTTAGGCTAAGAAATTAAATGCAAAAAAATTGTTAAATAAAAATTCCTATTTCACTAGACCTTTTAAAGAAATTGGATTAATAATAGAGCTAATAGCCAGTTGAGAGTTGATTAACCTATTTTTTGATAGTTAAAATTGTAATAAATTGTAAGTGTATGGTATAGTTATAGCCAGTACCGACCAGTACGGGTCGATCCCACGAAGAATATGAATACTAGTAATTACCTTCTCTTATTATCTAGCTTACAGATTGAATTTAGATTTTTAATTAAAAGAGACTAAAACTAACAAGTAAAAGAAAATAAGTTACAAAATTGAACAGAGAATTCAAGAAGCAATAGGAATTTATCGATATCGAGTAATTAGTATATAGGTTTTAAATCCCTATAAACACTTAGTAGATTAACCTTTTAACATGCAACTGTTTTGATGATTTATTAAACCTAGAGACTCCTATTGTATGGTAGTAGCTGGCCTTGAGTCCACTGATAACTAGTCCTAAATTTTCTAACCTAATTACTCAGGTTAAATCTTATAGGATTATGTTAGAGTTTTATAAATCCCTTTATTAGGTTTGACCTTAATCTAGAAGATTTATATCATCCTATCTCTAGGGTTTTAATTAACTATTTCCAATCACCATAGATCTATTCAAAACTAGGGTTTATCAATCGCTAGATATGAAATCAGATTATGGTCTAATATTTCAGAACACAAAAACATAAATAAAACAAGTAATTTGATCACAACAAATTAATAAATCAATTTTATTAACAAAAAAACAACACATATTAAGGTATCGAAATAGAGCTCATCTAACCTAAATACTAATTGGACATTTAGTTACATGTAACCAAACACTAAATCAAACATACATTAAAAGAAAAAACAAATAGAAAATAACTGTTTCATAATTATAAATCTCTACAATTGTCTTCTATTGAGTATTCTTACGATGTAAAGTTATGATCTTGTATTTTGATGGATCTATCGATGATTCCTTTGTGCTTTCTACTTCTTTGGACTAAAATCGTTTCTCCTGGAAGAACTCCATATCTGGAGTGAACTCCATGCCTATAATTGCTCCAAAAGTCTCCTCTTTTCTTCTCCTATCGAAAACATCTTTTTATGATGAAATTTAGGGTTCTATGGGGATGCACGATCTTTTGTATGACTTTGCATCAAACAACCTGCATTCTTTTCGATTTCTAACCTTGATATATATATATATATATATATATATTTAGGTCTAGACAGCTTCACATAAATTATAGCTCCACTTATCATCTTTCCATTGGATCCTCTTATTGCTTAAAACAATGCCTTTTAGCTAAAGTTATGGGCTAGAAACTAAGGGAAGTTTAGATTGAGCTAAGATAAACTTCATATCTCATTTTCAGCTTTTAGCCCCTCAAAAAAGCACTTTTAGGCCTCAAATTAGACATAGGAATTATGGACGAAGTTGTTGGCCTAAATTTCAATTTTTGAATCACCTCATTTGAATCTCATAAGCCTCAAATATGTCCTTATAAAGCTCCAATGGTTAGACTACCCATTTAGCATAAATAAGCTTTATATTGTTCATCTGAATTCTTTTCCTTTAAGTCTATGAAGGCAATTATCACCTGTGAAAAAGCTTGAAGAGAATTAAGTACCAAATATATGATAAAAGTATAAAATATCAAGCAAAATACATCAAATACAGGTGTAAAAATATAGTCAAATATTCATCTATCAAACATCCCCACACTTAAGCCTTTACTTGTCCCAAACATTATAAATTTTACAACATCAATCCGTCATCAATTGCAACCTGTCCATTTATACAATATATCATCATAACCTATCAAATCAAATTAATATAAAAGTAGAATCAAATTATCCTAAAATTAGCTTCTTAAGCAATATTAATAGTAATCACCCCAACAATCGTATTGAAATCTACCTGATCGAGTTTTTAATATATGTAAGTTTTAATAAATGTCGTAGATAATCTGCAAGTGCATTGTTCGTTAGCGTAGTATCTAAGGTTTCGATCCCACGAGGAGGGATAATCTAATCCTAAAATCTAAGGCTAGAACAAATCGTAGAAATTCAAATATAACAAAACTAAATTAAGAATTCAATTCAATCAATCAATTCAAAATAAGAATCAATCATTAAAATATTAATAATTTGGCAATTGAAACACAAACCCAAAAATCAACTTACAGGAACTACCAATTGAGAGAAATGGAATTTTACCTATCCTTAAAGCTAATCTAACTGATTATGAATTACCGCATTATTAGTTCTAGACGATGCTAGGGTTGATTACTCTCTCTGAAGTTATAACCATTAACCCTAATCAGATTATGGAAGTTGCAATCTATCAATTAATAACCTATCCAATACCCTAATTAGTTCTGAAGTTGTTTAATAAACTATCGGAAACCTATGCAAGATCTCTTTCTGCACAATTTATCAATTTGATTTAATTCTTGTTCTATTAAATCACCTAACTCTCGTTATCCCAATTTAATTATTTTTCATTCGATTAACCCTCTTAGTTTATTATCGAATTATGAAATTGCAGAATTAAATCATAATAAAACAATTAAAAAACAAACAATCATATTTCATTAATTCAAAGATAAAACACTGAATGTGAGTTTAAAACATCTCAACATTCAAAAATCCTATAATTAACTATTATTCCCAATTCTATACAATAATAAAATGGAAAACAAACAGGAAATACGATTTGAATGGCTGATGGGAGGCAGCAGTGTCAGAAAACTCTTAATCTGGGAAGTACTTCAAGTCAGCTTCTTCTCCACTTCTCTCTTCCTTCTTCTCTTTCTTAATCTCTCGATGAATTCTCTCTAGGGTTTCTCAAAAGTGGCTAACGCAAAAAGCTCCCTTTCTCTCCTCTTTATGTTCTTTTTATACTTCTTTAAGTTTTAGGTAACCCTAGGGATTTTTTGGGGTCCGAAAGGTCCAAAAATCCCTCAAAACATGAAGTTCGTGAGTGTCTGCGTATTTGCCCGAAGTAGGCCACGACTGTGGCACTGCAGGCCATGATCATGGCCTATGATTTTGGGTCATTGTTTCGACCCGAATGTCTCTGAAACTTCTCTGCTCTTCAATGTTGACCTTGAAACTCTAGCAAACATATCAAGATACCTCAAAAACATAATATTTAAGCGCAAAAGCATGTACTAGCCCATAAAACACTTAAAACACAAATAATTAACAGACTAACACAATTCTAACCTAAACACATACTAAATGATCGAATTATTGGCTAAACACATATCAAACTATACCCTAAAACACGATGCAATTTATACTTATCAATACCTTATCAAGATTTCACTCAATGCACTCAAGTGTTTAAGGTGAAAGGTATTAAAACTCTCAATCAATGTATAGTGGACTCCTTGCCATAGGCTTGCAATAAAATCACATCTCCACCACTTATGTAAAAACTAGAACAAAAATCAAAAGGTCCTTATGCAGGTTGTAATGGGGCTTAGGTCAGGTACGATTGGGAAAGTAAAAAGGGTTCAATTGAAAGAAATTTGTTACGCCATATAATTCATGACTTGTTTATAAGTACATATAGGTCATTTCATTGCAAAACTATTGGTACTATATATTTTTTCCTTTTTTATGCTTTGCTTTTTTTCTTTTTTATTTTATGCTTTCGTTTTTTCACACTAAACATTCAGTACCACAATTTAAGAAATATTGGACCTTTCACAAATTTTAAGTCTCAAATAAGTAAATATTGTAAATAACCTTTAGAATTCAAAATAATGAAAAGGTCTTTAAAGAAAAATAGGACAAAGGTATATAATTTTGGTTCAATCAATGAAAAAGGACAAGGTTTAACTTGGTTATTCCTAAAGGTAAATTTTTGGGTATGGTGATTTTTTTTAAAAAAAAGGCTAAAGCAAGTTAGTGAATCTAAATGGCTTTATCATATCAGTGCTTCTAATTTAACAAATATGGTCTCAATATACATAACAAAACCAAGTTCTAGAATTATCCTACTATGTAATGATAACACACATATAAAGGAATAAGAATAGCTTTAAAAATTTTGAAATATGCTCTTTAGGCTTAAAAGCTCACAAAAAAATGGGTATATATGTGTGTAAATAATATGTAATTTCATTCAACTTTAATTTTAATGATTACAAAAAATATGACTTTGAAAACTAATTTCATTCTAACCATCATCCTTTTGCACACTAATTCAATTCAATATTCAATAATAAATGATAGGATTGAATTATCTTATATTTTCTTATGTATTTCCATGTGATTTCAATCCTATTTTCAAGATAAAATACTTAATTTGTGTTCAATTTATGTTGACTACTAGGTTGGATATGATGATACATTTGAGACCAAAAAGAGAAGATGTTCAAAGCAAATTGGAGCACAATTGAAAAAAAAGGATAAAGTTTGGTGGTTGCGCTGCGTTTCATGCAGCAACACATGCATTAAACACTTGCATTAAATGCATGCATTAACGTTGCGTCCACGCAGCGTATGCTGCATTTAAGCAGCGTCCAAGGAACAAGCAGAAGGCATGTGAAATGGTTTTAATGAGGAGAAAAGTTTATTTGTCTTGTAAATCAACAGTAGCGGTGAAAGCAAAAAGCACTAAAGCAAAACATGGGGAGTTGCTGGACACATTGGAGGGATGGTGGCTACAGGTTACTGGCATGAAGAGCTGGTGGATATAGGCGTGGAGAGCAAGCAGTGGACCAAGAGCTCTTACAATTTATTTGTCCCATCGTGAACAGTAAAGGGAGAGCAAGGTAACGTGAGCCTGCCATAGCAAATGGAAAATATGAGCCACTCTTCGAGCATAAAAATAGAATTGGAAGGCTAACTTTCTGACACCAGTTCCACGAGAATATCGACACCAAGTCACGGTTAAGCTATTTCTATCATTTTAAAGATGTAATTTCTTTTCAGATTGTTGTGTTGTTGGTATTGATTTGGATGGTTTTAGGATAAATGATCTTAATATGTTATTTTGATTGTTTATTTGAACCTATTGCTAAAACATTGATTGCAATCCATAATCGTTACTTTTGATGTTTGTGAGTAGCGTCTAATGATCGTTAATCATTAGGAACAACATAACTTAGGTTAGATAACCAAAACGTGTGAGGTTACTGCCTATATTGATCATTTTCCAACTCATAATGCGACTGCCAAATTGAATCTAGAGATCGTATCCTAGGCTATTCAGTAGTTAGGTTTGATTAATGATCACATTATGATTAAATACAACTTAAGGGAAAATCAAGATTTGTAGAGCATTCTATCAATCTCATATCAATAGTTCGAAAAGAATTGTAAAGACTTTAGAATGAAGGAGTATGCTTGATTTTGTTTAGGCCGAGATTGACCCTAGAACCAGACCTTACTTATAGTAAACACTTTTCTCTTTTTCGATTATTTTTTAATTTGTTTTCGATAGTTTACTTTTACTTCAACACTAATTGTCCATTAGTGTTGGTGCATGGTAGTGACCAGATCTCCTCGTAAAGAAATTGAGCAACTTGATCCGGACATCGAGAGAACATTGCGAAGATTGCATAGGGAAGCGAGATCAACTTTGGTAGACGAATTGGAAGCAGAATCTGAAGACATAATGGCAAATCCGAGAACTTTAAGGGAGTTGGTTGCACCAGATTTAACTCATATACCATTATGCATAACATTTCCGAATTTTGCTGAACATGTTACCTTTGAGTTAAAATCTGGATTAATTCATTTATTGCCTAACTTTCATAGCCTTACAGATGAGGATGCACATATGTAACAACCCAGATCACCCGCTTACAGATATTGTCCACTTTGGACCTTCGCCCAGTCAAGCCCTCACGGTTTTCCCTTTCTTGAGAACTTCCCAGGAGGTCACCCATCCTAGTACTACTCTTACCCAAGCACGTTTAACTTCGGAGTTCTGATGGGATCCGGTGCGTTAGGGCATGGAAAATGCGTCTGAGAGGGAGAGGTATCCGTACCCTTATAAGGCCTACTTCGTTACCCTCTCCAACTGATGTGGGATCTCACACTCTCCACCCAGTTTAAAGCCAGCCCTCTTTGGGACGTAGCCTAGCTGGCACAATGGTTCAGGTGCTGGCTTTGATACTACCTATAATAGCCCAAATCACCAACTCATAGATATTGTCCGCTTTGGGATAATTTTGATTATGGTTTGTTTGAGGATAAGAAAAAGCATAAGTGTGGGGATGTTTGATAGATGCATACTTATACAGCATATTTGATGTTTTTTTTGCTTGATATTTTATAAGTTTATCATATGTTTGGTACTTAATTTGGTCCAAGTATGTTTATAGGTTCTAATTGCCTTCATGGACTTAAAAGAGAAGGATTCAGATGAAAACAAGACATAAAATGAAGACTTGAAGTATAAAAGGGATACACAGTCATGTAACAGCCCGTGCAGTTGTTATGACCAAAATAAGTTCTAAAAATAGCTAGGTTGTCCTACTTGCAAGTATCTAAGGTAGTTGTAGTTGATTACCTAAGGTCTTCTCCCACAGAGGTGAAGTTGGTTCACTTAATTTAACCTTAAACAAAAATAAAAACATATGCAATCCTAAACACTCTATCCTGATTTGTTAAGCATGAAATGCAAATGTATGTATTATGTTAAATGCATACACTTGCATTTAACGTAAACTTTTCCCAGTTCATCACTGCATTGTCATTTTCTTCTTGGCCATTACTATGTTGTACATCATTTTTTGCTTCTCTTCTAGCTGCTTTCATCTGCTCCCTATCCAATGCTTCCGTTTTGGTCATGGACTACTGCATGCCTTATCTCCTAGCCATTTGTTGCATTTTCTTCGTCATGCTTTTCCGTTTTTATCTCATTTAATTCCCAACTGTGAATTCACATAATTGCATGCATAATCCATACAACTCATGTTCTTTACATTTTTTTCTTTTTGTCTTTTAATTTTCTTCTTCTTACTCCATGAAGACAAGTGAAAATTAATCTTTGAAAAATGGCCCAAATATTGTGCTTTCGACTCACTTTAATTTCTTTGCTTCCGAATTATGCCTAAAATCACATATGAGTCAAAGTAAGTATCTTGAGCAATTTCATGTCAATAATCACTAAGTGTTATAGAATAATTTTATAATCAATTAAGCGTATATCAAAAGGGAAATGATTGGATATTGTCTTACTAAAATTACCAATTGGGTTCTAAAATCGATTCAAATAAAAAACTAATCTAACTTTCATATTCGACAAGTTCATCATCCAAATTAATTATTAAACCCAACTAATAATTACCCACTTAAGTTAATAAATTTGTAATATATAACTTAAAAATCTATTGCTGCTCATTCCATATTAAACTTCTCTCGATCCTTTGTTTAATACTAAAATGATGTAAAGTTTGATCATGCTATTACATCCGCTCAGTTTATAAACTATATCAAACATAAGACAATAACACAGTCCTTTAATCATGCATATTTGACTAAAATAGTTACATTAATCCTCAAGAAAAAGAGATTAGCCCATCACAAACATAACAAGATTCATCATATTTAAATACTTCAATCCCATCTTTATCTGTATACGAGAAGTATTAAAGCAATAAACCAAGTGAATACCTAAAATGAACTATCAAAAGCTAACAAAGTATGAGTCTATCAGCTAACAGAGGAGTAAGTTTAGTAAAACAATAGAGAAATAGTAAACAGAATGAGCAAATGAGTGTTCGGATGAGAGAGTTGTGGTGATCTCCTGCCACTCTTAAACTTTCTCCAGTGGCTCTTGCCTTTTACTTTTGCTTCTACTTAGTTCTCACCCAGCCAACTGATTGCTCAAGTTCACTCGGATTCAGCTTCAGATCTCACTTTTTGCCTTTATCCCAAGCTTCCACCTCTCTACTGTGTCTCTCTCTTCCTCACCCAACTGGTCTCTACTTTCGATCCTCTCTTCTCTACCTTCTTTTTCTCTATCTATTTTTCGTGTCCCCTGAATAAGTCCCACTATCTTTAGAATGTGTGGAATGATAGAATCTGGAAAGTGTCGCACCCTCCAACTTTATACTTTTGTAATCTCATTTTAGGTCTTCGTTTTCAAGCCTTCAACTTGCAAATTCCATTTAATAATTAGACAAGTTAAGGGAAAAACATGTCATAGGGGTGCGTATGGCAGTCACGGTTGTTACTCATTGGCACCCCTATGCAGCCATGGTCACGAGTATAACCCATTGTCACACCCATAAGTTACATGGTCACGAGTGTGACTATGTAGTTCATGCCCGTGAGTTACATGGTCATAAGTGTGACCCTATAATTCACATATCACACCCGTGAATTACATGATCATACGTATGACCATATAATTAATGTGTGTGAAGTGCAATTAATGTGTCACACCCGTTTTCATACAAAATTCTTCTGATTTCCATGCAACATTCACAAGACAATCTAATTAACATTCATGAAATATTCACACCATTTTTACTCAATTCACCATAAATTTGGATAAAAAATCAATATATGTATGCAAGAAAAATTCAACTGAATTAGACACAACAATTTCTCTACACTTAAACTTTGTTTATCCTCAAGTAAAATAAATAGCACTAGACTATACAAGAACAAAAAATGGAAACAACAAATTTTCCAAATTATAGTCAAAGATATCAACAATCATTTCAATAAACACAATTTAAGAACTTGAAACTCATAATACTCTATGAACAAGTTATTCTTCATAAATTTATCCAAAATCAACCAGTACTTCAACTCTAAGACCATCAACAAGTGTGATAGATACTCACTCCATTCTCCATCCTCTCAAGCATTCAAAGGTAGGATATATTCACTCATCATTCCTTTCATGTAAGGCATCACTCATATTTCAGGTTTAAAGAAAGAAAAGGTTTCATGTTAAGCTTAAAGGGGCTCACTAAGTGTAACATTACGGTGGCTTTTTAAGTAAAAGGGATAAATCCTAATTGCCTTCATCATTTCACCATTAGCATAAGATTATGTGATCTCAACTAGTATTTGCAAGCATTGCTTAATCATAAAAGAACACTCGCAATAAAGAATACTTGAATTTGGTGTTTAATAGTTCAAAATCTCTCAAATTCTTACCAAACGAAAAGTATCATTCATCTATCATAACAAACTAATATGCTTTTAATCTAAATATAAGTTAATCAGCCGAAGCATGCAAGCATACTCATTCACTCATATTATGCATTTCTAATCTCGATTGAGTTTATGTCTTGACCATGCATCTCTAACTATTAAATGGGAAAACAAACACATAACATAATTTTTTTAATTTTTTTTTACTATACTTCCCCAACACTTAAATATCACAATGTCCCTAATGCGATAAGAAAATAAGTGCAAAAGAATGCAAACAAGGACAAAGATTAAAACTAAAAGAAATTAAAAAAAATAAGCAATAAATATAATAAAAAGAATAAGGATATGTTGGATTAAAAACAAAAGCATGCAAGATTTGGCTAAAACGGTTGATTTCAAAACTTTTTTTGAAATCAAAATGCAGCAGAAACAACATAACCAAATCAACATGTTTCAATTATACATGATATGGTATAAGGAAAATAATAAACATAAGAACAAGACAGAGATTATACCGACTCTTTGCTACAGCTTTGACTCCTCGCTTTTGTATACTCTCCTTGTTAATATATCCTCACCTCATTATTGTATCCTTGACCAATTTGATCTACCACTTATTCTCCTTAGACAACTTAGTTACCAAAATCCTTTGGTGGGAAAGGAGAAGAAATCTAGAAGAGATTTTCTTTAATTGAAAGAAGCCAAAAATAAGACCCTTCTTATTCAAGTTTTGGCTAGGCTATACAAAACAGTAGAGAGTGAGTAAAAAAAATGCAAGAACATCTTCCTCTCTCCTTCTCAATTTCGGTTAAACATAAAAGAAAGAAGTGTTGTGCATCTAATGCATCACTTTATTCTTTAATAAATCATAAAGAAGCAAATAAATGAGACTCTTCTCATTTGTTTTAAGATGGCTATATGAAAAGACTAATAACCTAAATGAGACCCTCTTATTTTTGGGTATGAGATGAAAGAAGGGAGAGAGTACATCAAATGCACCTCCTCCTTCTTTCATCAAATGAATGCTAAAAAGGTTACATTACATGCCATTATTAAAAGACAACCATTAAACCATTTAATGATAAGATCATTACTCCATTTATAATGATAAAGTATGATAAAAACCATCTTAAATTTAGGAATTCAATGCTAAATGTGCAGCTGCACATTTAACTATAAAAACCAAAATATGCCCTTTTTTAATAACTTTGTTTCAATTTAATTAATCTAATTAATCAAATCAAACTAAAGTCAAGCACAATATTAAATGTTCATTTGGGCTTCTAATTAACAATTAATTAAAGTAAGCCCAACATTCAATCATAGGCTTTAAAA
>JANZLC010000008.1:18333364-18345404 GCA_026413385.1 Erythroxylum gracilipes | reverse complement strand
GATTGTCATTGAACATGCATTGTACATAGCCCATATAACTATTTGGGCATAAATGAGTTTTGTAACGAGTGTGAATTGTGTATTGCATAAATTGTGTTGTGCAGGTTAAACATCTGCATACAGGCGTATCCAAAATTTGGAAGCAACTGCTATTTTGGAGCGTACTGTGAGTGAACCGAGATAGTCTCACTTCATTATTTGTTATTTACTTTTTTATATTAAATGCCTACTAAATGATTATGTAAATGTGATTGATTATGTTGGTTTCCGGACAGAAGGTCCGATGATATGAGAAAGTGAATGAATGGGATAGGCAAATGTGAGTGGTGCATTCCATTGCATGAATGCATGAAATATAATGGCAGTTGTGACCAGAGTAGCCAATGATTAGAGCTTAAAGCTCAACAAGTGAAAATGAGCCTCGAGCTCAAAAGTGAGTCAGAGCTTCAGGCTCAACGTTTAATGAGCTCTATATGGGACAGTTATCTATATGGGACATCTATCAATAAGCCCTATATGGGACAATTTAGGCACTTAGTCATAACAAAGTAACAATTGAAAAGTGAGTCTCATGTGCATTGCATATGCATAATATGAATGATTAAGTGTATTGAATATGAAATAATGTGAAATGTGAAATAAAGTGAGATGTGTGAATTATGTGTTATATGACTGGGTGAGCCATCAATGATGGTCACTAACTGAGTTCGCAAAACTCACCCAAAATTTGCAAATATTTTCAGGATCAAAAGAATACCCTGTTAGGTCAACAGGAGTATACATGCAGCATTCAAGTGAAGGTTAGAAATTGGGATCAGTTAGCATCTGCAATTGTGTTTTTCCTATTTTATATCGAATTGTATATTCTGCATCTTTTTGTATAAATTTGTATTCCAAAATGACTCAAGTGTTTTGCAATTATGAAAAGGACCCAAATGGCTATTGAAATTTGTGTTGATTGATAATGTTTATGAATAAATATAAGCCCAATTTGAGTTCCAATTTCCGCAAAAATATGTTATTGATTTCAAAAACAAATTATACTGATTTCCGATTGATTAAGTACTTTAGCACGTCACCCTCGCGGAGCACAGACTCGGATATTACCATCGATGTCAGGTTTAGGTCTTGCGGGAGTGGAGTGCTACAAGATGTAAGATTCGAGTGTAAGATCAAAAGATAGCTTGAGATGAACCTTGAGGTAAAGATTAACTTAATCACATGCATGAGAGATACTTGAGAGAGCTATAAGGACTTAATGTGTTTTGAAATAAATGAACTATGATTAATAGACTTGACATAGGTAAACATCGGACAAGACCAAAGTTTTATAAAAGAATTTGAGCTTGGATGACTCATTACTAATGGATAGAGATTAATGAAAGATCTTGGCCGATGTAGCGGAAAAGGTCACAGTAAATATACATCAACTTTAAATGACAATGATCATGTGGGAGAATCATCTAAAGATAGTAAAATGTTTTGTAAATATGGATGTAATCTCTTATCTTGTTAGTTGTGATGTAGCTAATCCTATCAGATAGAATCCTATTTGGATGGAAATGTCATCCAACTTGATGTAATCTGATAAGGATAAGAAGTGATCTAATTAGTTCAGTTCAATTATAATTTTGTATTGTAAAGCCAGAGATGCATATAAATAGCTTATTTGAGTCTTGCTCTAAACAAAGATAAGGGCAGGAACATATTGAGAGAGAAAGTATTCATTTGTATATTTTAAGGAGTAATAAATGTTGGTTTTTACTATAACTTTTATGTATTTATTGTTGCCTATGATTATTTAATACTTTCATAATATTCTTAACGAGTGTGAGAGTTAAACATTTCAAGAATCGTAAGACTTTCGAAAATAAGGTTTTTATTAGTCAATGATCATATAGGAAGATTTAGTGTTACTTAAACAGATGTGCAAAAGAGAATGCGCGATTTTAATATAAGATGGATGTCTAAGAAAACCTTTGTAATAGTTCCGCTATACTAGAAATCTCTCTCTTTTGTTGTATATTGAAGAATGAAAAAAGATGGGTTCTCGGATATCAAAAGGTGGTGAAGATTGTCGGAGGAGCCGGCGGTTGTACTAATTCATCTCTCTTCGTTAATAGATAACATAAGGTGGTGGTTGACGATGGAGATAATGATGGTTGTGTGAAGATGGCGTATAGGAGAAAAGGTGGGATGATGAGAGCATCCACTTTCAAAGAAGAGATTCATTGCATAACAGAGGATGATGATGACAGCAATAATAATGGTGGCAATAAAACCTTAACCTCCTCAGATGCATTTACATCATCGTCAACTCTAACTGCTCACTCATCGTGATTCCTCTCTTTCCTATGCTTATACCGGAGATTATCGCCCTCACTGATATATGGCTTCTCTCTTGTTGATTGCTTTGTTTTTAATTTTTTGGTACGAGATCATATCATATGAAGGATCTCTAAATTTGGGCGCATCTTTGTTCATTGTTCATCGTTCTCGTTTGTCTTTCAATTGTCAATTATGAAATTATAATATGTAATTTTTTTTACATTATATTAATATTCAATTTTAATATAATAATAACTATAAAAAACTTAAAAATAATTCATAAATGTAATATAATTCTTATAATTATAATTTCATAATAAGTATATTTGTAATAAACCAAAAATATTTTTGATTAAAGTAAGAAAATATATTTTTAAATATTTTATTGGAAATATAAAAGAATTCTTTTCAAATATAATTTTCAAGTACATTTCTGTAATAAATTATAAGAGAAACTCATTGGATGACTTTGAATAAAAATTTTAATACAAACAATTTTAATACTTTATTTTATCAAACAATTGGTTAAGAACTATACTTTTGCTTTTGTTCATGTATAATCAAAATTCCTAGAACTTGAAGTTGATACTAAAGTTAGTTTTGATTTGCGTGAATGGAGATTGCAACGGTGAAGCCAGACTATGAGGTATCTGCTTGCACGAAACATCCATTCGAGGAAGATGAGGTTAGACAACTCCGGGATGATTTGCGAAGTGCAAGAGCTTCGATGGAGATGGAGAGATTAAAATCGAATTTGGATAATCAGGTTTTAATTTTTTTTTCACTCTTGTATTAATTTTCACTATAGATAAGCTGCTAAGATTTTTTTTGGGTAATCGATTTTTGTTGTGGATTTTTCAGAATGGAAGAAAGATCCAACTTCTGAACAATTTGCGAAAATTGCGAGAAAGAATCGATATGGACGAGGGGGCTAATGCTAATGTCCAGAAACTGGTGCTTGTTTTGAAATCAGACAAGGTCTCATGTTTCTTCATTTCCTGTGCGTTATAATGTCGGTATTTGATTCCATGAAACACTCACCTTTCATGTATTGTTGCCTATCATTCAGGCTTTGGAAGCACAAGAGGCTGTTCTTCGATCAAAATATCAGGTAAGGCGAGCCGAATTGGAAGAAGAGACTCGTGAATTGGAGGATAAGTTGAGAGCTGGCTCGGAGAGTGACAGGCTCTCTGAAGATCTGGATTGTCTATTAGCCAGGTCCTTGGAGAAACTGAATTTAGCAAGAAAGGTAAAGTATTCGCTTTAATTGCTACTGAGTTATGTTGCTGTTAGTTTCTGTCTTTGGGAAGATTCATGGTGATTAAACTGTTTGCACAAGGTGGATTGAGTTCTTTATGGATGTTAACGTGATTCATTGTTTAGTAGGAACTAGCGGGTAAACTAAGGGCGGTTGTCTCCGTAACACGGCAGCTTGGTGACATACCAATCCAGGCAGAACTCATTCAGTATGTTGTTTTTGCCTGCCATCCTGTTCAGTTGATTATGATTTGTATGGTTTAGTTTGCCACTTATAGGCATGTATCTTCTTCCTTCATATGTTAATTGGATGAAGTTTAAAGGTTTTTAATGTCAGACAATTGGGAAGATCAGTGCTTGGAGATTATTTTGTTCCCTTTGTGAATTAACAACTGAAATAGTGTGATTTTTAAAAATCATGTATAGTGGTAACTATTTTCTGTTTTATTTTTGCATGTATTGTTTGTTGCCAGAAATACACGGGATTATGGACTGTAGTTCTGTTAGAAAATATAGTTGAAACTCTCGATAGTGTTCCGTGCTTTACATAAATGACAAGATTACTGTAACTTCTTTTTCTCTTACCTAATACGATCAACTATAATTGTACAAAACTGAAGTGCTTCCTTCTATTCTGTATCTAGATTCATATGCTACAATAACTTCCCAGAAAGTGCAACTGCTTAATGCACATTCATTCCTCCTTTGGCTTGACATATTGAATTTAACACCAATTTACACAGTGGATGCTTTTCTTACTCAAGGAGCATGTGGTTGCTCTCTCTCATGGCTTCTCCCTTCAAATTTATTTCTGCCATCTGGGAAAAACCTCATTTTACATTTCTTGTCAGCGTATTCCTCTTTGATATGGATTCTACTACACTTATTGTTATCCTGAGATGGCAATATAGATGTTTGTGTCTCTTAATTCCTCCTGTATAGAATTTGTTGCAGTTCCAGTATTTTTTGTACAATATGGTAGGTTTTCAATTGAAAAGGACCACTAATCTTTTCATTGAGTAATGAAAAAGGAATGAGAGGTGGTCTTGAGTAATCCTAGGCTGCTGAAAGTCACATGATATAGCTTCAGTCATATATGGCTGAAGGCGATCATAATTTTTATGTGATATTCATGTGAAATAAAGTGCTGAATAAAGTCACTGAAGTGCGGAACTTAAGTGTGATCTCTCAATGGACTCAGTTGGTTTTGTCTCCATTTCAATAACCTCTTACAGACGAATCAAAAATAGATGGAATAAATTTCCTGTAGCTTATGTACTTAGCTTTCTTCATTATAGCTTATGTACTTGCTTTCTTCATTATATGTTTAATGATAGGCCTGATACTTCCATTGCAGATATGAACGTGGATTTTCAGAACTAAATGCACATATCCAGGTTCCCGGTGACTTCTTTTAAACCTTCCCTAAATCTTTTATGTTAAAGAAGTTATTCAACTGAACCTAACTTGATGATCTCATATTCATTTTTTGGAAGATGGATGTCATTTAGCCATAAGGCTCATTGGAACTTGACTATGCATTTAGTGACAGTATTTCTTTTCTTGCTACTTTCAGGAAAAGCATAGACAAACACGCAAATATTATGGAACCTATAATGCTCTTTTAGAGATTAAGGAATTGATGTTAAAAGAGACCTCCTTATTGAGCTCAATAAGTACGCAGGTATAAATCAAAACAATTGACCATCCATACTCTTGTCTTTTTCTTTTTTCTTGTCTAGGTATGGCTTTAGCTTCTCCACTTTCATCAGCCCACTTGATTAACTTCTTTAAATTAAAGTTAATCTGCCTGATCATTTATGAAAAAGATGTCCAAGTACTGTGAAAATGAAAATGCAGATATCTTGTTTCGCTCTACTCTTCCTTGAGAACTCCTGCTGCATGTTGAGAACTTAAATGATGTTTGTAAGAACACATCCACACATGATTATGTATGAAGGTTTTAAACTAGTTTGACTCACTTATGCGTGGTTGTTGTTGAATAAGTTGAAGCTTTGCTTCTGTATGCAGTTTCAAGATGCCATTTTGAGTGCTGACGGTCGATTAAAATTGATTGATTCCATGGAAGCAATTGTAAAGGGAAGTCAACAGGTGATTGCCACCTTTTATATGTTTGGAAAGGCTGAGCAACCCTTGCTCATATATTGTCCACTTCACTAAGCTTGTTTTCATTTCTATCTAGCCTTTCCTATAAGGAAAAAGCATATCTGCTTTTGTGCGTGTCTATGTGTGTGTGTGAGTGAGAGAGAGAGAGAGAGAAAGGTAAAATGAGTATAGAAGAACAGTACCTGGAGATGGTGGTACAATTAGAAAACAAGGAAACCAGAGATCACCATTGTAAAGAATAAAGTTACTGTCACATGTGGTAATTCCATAAATTCTTCCTTTGAAGCAACTATCTTTTAAATTGATGCATGGATTAAGTTGAATCACATTGAATTACTTGACTTCTGGTGCATAAACTCTGAAGGATTATTTTAATGGGCTCTAACTCCTCACAAAGGAGACTTGCCGGAATTGTGTCATTCCTTTCACAGATTTTCATAATTTCAGGAGTGAATTTTATTTGAGGAATTAGTAAGCAGGTAAATACTATTGAAAGAAGTCAACTATCTAAAGCAGCTTACATAGCCAAAAAGTTCTCTGCAGCCTTGTTTTGATATGATTGTCCTTCATGCTTTGAGTTATTTGTGAGGTTAAGTACTGCCTTGCTGTTTGGATGGTTTATTACCGCTGCCTTCAACTTACAGAAGCTGCAAAAGGTGCAAGTTAGGCTTCAGGAAGAGCAGAAGGCTTGTGATGCCCTGAAGAAGAGGTATGCTGCAGCAATGGCGGAGCAAAGGCGCTGCTATTCTCTCTTGAAAACTGTTTAGGTAAGCACTCCTCTTCCTTTCTGTAATGGCTGGGCCTAAAAGCTAGGTTTACTGAGAAAGAATGTAAAAGGATGGAAGATACTTCTACTCTACTTTTATCTTTCTGATGAGCAACTTGATGTACTATGTTTTTTAACAGAAAGTTCTAGATATCAGTTCGTACTTTAAAATGCCCTGATTGTAGCTACATTTGCATGCATTGCTCAGTTATGTTTAATTGTTCATACTCAAGTTACCTTCTATGTTTCCTTCCCAGTTTTGCCAGTCAACTGGTAATAAAGCTCTCAATTTCCAGAAGGCATGTGCCAAGAATGAGGAACTTCAGAGCCAGAAGTCTGTCTAAAACATTTGTTCCTACTTTTATATGAACGTTAGCAGGTGCAATTGATTGTATACTTATAAGTTGCTATCTTAATGAAACAGTAATTAGAGTAGGAATCATGTCTACATGTGGGCTTAGCTTTTACTTCTGTAAAAAGTTCTCTGGTGATTGGCTTTACTTAATTATTGGTCCGTCTAAAGCAGTTATTAGATCCATCACACCTTTGCCTTCGAATGGTGATTAGATCTAGTTTTTCCAACGTTGGTGAAGCAATTGCCACATCGACTATGTAATGCAGAGGGAGGATATTCTCAGCTGATTCTGTGGCTAGTTGATGAAAGCTGGTGGCGAGCATCTCGGTTGATTCAACTTCAGACATTAGTTGATAGTTCGTAGTTGTTACAAGAAGCTGAGATGGATCTCGCAAATGGTAGCATCATGCCATCATATACTTAATTTTTTTTTTCTATTTATATAAAAAATGAAAAACAACGTATCAAATAGAAGGGCACGTGAAATTGTCATGAATTGAGGTAAACTAGCTAGCTTTGGGATTGGTTAACTTACTGGCATATTGTGATGATTTTGGGTTCCTCGGTTAGGACTCCTCATAGAACTGTATCAGCTGTGACAAGACGTGGGTTTCTACATTTTACATATATCCGTCTATAAAAGGGCTTCAAATTACTTGTGCAGTCATCCCTGTGCCCTCATGTTCTCAACAACATCCAGCCCTGCAATAATTGGGAGATGTAAAATTGGATGGGTTGGATGTTGTTAGAAACTGAGGACCCCCGGCACAGGTGATTTGAAGCTTTGTAAAGGGGAGAAAAACAATAAAAGAATGGCTAGCATTGATGATTTGGATGGATCGTGAGAATAAAAAAACAGTGATGAGAGTGCAAGAAACAAAAATAAATTTCAATATTTGATGCTGTGGAGTGGAGGTTGGGGGGGAACGTTTTTCAATGATTTTTGGACATTGCCTATATCTATTTTTTTATTTATATAAAGGGCCTGCCCAACACGTAAATAACATGTAAAAGCATAGTGTTCCTTCATGTGTTGCTTTAAGCTATTTTTGGTTGTACCTAAAGTTTTTAATAAAATAGAATATAACGATGAAATGGTTTATAATAGAATTAAATGTAAATAGATATAATATTCAAAAATTATTATTTAAGAGGAATAAAATGGTTCATAATGTAATATAGTGAAATGTTATTTGTTATTTTACATTTCATCTTAAACCTCCAAATCGGAGGTAACTTATTTTTACTATTTAGGATTGAATAAAATGTAATGTAAAATCCTCCCATTCCGTCCTATTTCATTCCATTCTATTATAAAACTTCATCTCAAACGATGAAATAATATTACATTTTATTCAATTCCATCCACCCAAACATAACCTTAGAAATATGAAACATAATAAAACACAAGGGCAAAACCAGTGCCACCTGGGGGCAAAATGGTTGTAGTTGGAGCATGGATGTAATAAATAAAAAAAGATGCACTTTAATATTTTATTAAAATTTTCGTTATTTTACTAACGATTGTCTCAGTTTTTGTTAGTTAAATGTTTGAATTAATTAATTTTGAAAATAGTAAAAAAATTCTTTTATATTTCAAAATATTATAATTTGATTTATATTTAATATAAATATTAAAGTCTTTTAACTTTTTTAAAAAGAAAAATTAAATTACTAATTAATTCATTACTTACATTATAAAAATAACATTAATAGAAACTCATATACCAGACTAATATGGAGCAACAATCATTGTATGCAACAATTTATAAGTTCTCAAAGAACCATGAAGTAACTAAGTTATTGGAAGTTATAAATTCCATCTTGTCGTCGTGTTTGAAGATATTACCAAAGTTATTCTTTTAGTTGCAACTAGTTCCTTGATGCATATAATATTCCTTTCACTCACAAGCTCTAGGGTACATTATTGCTTTTAAAAATGCGTTGATTCCTTTATCACTATATGTTATAAACTAAAGTGGCTAAAGTTACCTTAATGAATTTACCATCATCCTTGTTTCTTTGTATTAAGTTGGTGATCTAGTAAATAACACTTCCCTAATGTAAATCTTGCTGATCTAGGATGCAGAGCCTCATAATATCCTCCCATATTGAATTGGTGAATGGACATTCAAAGAATAGACGACCATTGGTTTCCTAAGCTTTCAAGTATAGCATATGAGATTAGTAAGAGGGAGACATGAGCTTCTAATACGAGTCATAATAGTAAGTCTCTCTTTCATTGCAAGCCAAAGAATGACGGAGATTTTAGATAGTAGCTTGTTCTAGACCAAAGGAAACTATCCGAGCTTAGGAGCTAAAGTTCTAAGTAAATTTATACAGCTTCTGACAGTGAACTTACCCGATGGTTGCCTCAAGCACAATGCCTTATCTTGCAACTGAGGGTTTGGGGGATAAAGAGGAAAGCAACTTCAAAAGAATTTTGTAGTCTTATTAGTACAATGTGTTGGACCCCACACCCCACCCAAAGGTGTTTGCAGGTTATACTGTGGCGTGTGTTTGCGGGTTATACCGCGGCATCCAACACAAATCAGTATTGTCCTCTTTGGTCATGGGTGGAATCCACGATTTGAACCCATGACCTCAAGGTTTTGTTTCACTTTAAGTGAACGCCTCTCACCATTGAGACTAAGTTGAGAACCAAGAGTAGTTTGTAGAGAAAAATAAGAATCTATGTCAATAATAACTTTCATTTTTCCCTTATCTAGTACTTGTGGTGTTTCATCATCTCCAAATGATATATCACGAGCCTCTTTATTTTTCTTTTTCTTTTTTACTTGTTGCTGCAAATATTTTCCAATCACATCATGTCCATCAAGTGGTACTTTTTTCCATGAAGCAATATTACGTTTAACTCCAGCATTACGTTTAACTCCAGCAAGATGTTCTTTCATTGTATAAATTTCACCCCCTTTAAATATTCTATCGTAAAACATATAGTTATATTGGATATTCCCATCAGATGCTTGAGAAGAAGAAAAATAATTCCATACTGGAATGGACTTAGCACGAGTAAATGATGCAATATTCATCAAATCTTTTTCTAATGATTCTATATTCTCCATTATGATTTAACCTAAAAAGTATAAAAAATAATTAGGCACATTATGGTTAGGACAAAAGTCTCCTACTTAAAATAATTCTCGTCATCAAAGTCACAACTCATAAGCTTAAAATTGTTCTTTAGGATACCCATTTTTAACAATTTATAAACCTTATCTCATTGACTAAGGTAAATTGAAAATATATAAAAGGATAGTCACAAGTATAAAATTTTTGTTTAGGATACCATTTTAACATACAAAGGAATCCTTGAAAATAGGTCATCAGTTGAAATTCTAGATTTAACTAAATTCATATATTGTTTAACTCTCAAACAAATCTTAAAAGTATTGACAATTTTATTCTAAATTGAATTAGATCTAAGGTTTGACAAATTTTCAATCTAAACTACATATAGCTTTAGTTACAAAATTTCTCTTTATTTTTCTTTTACATTAAAAAGTAACTACTACTTTAATATGTTAGATAATACACAATTCTCACTCCAGTTTTTGCAATTATGTTAATTTCAAGATCTTTCTTCTTTTAAGTATCATCTTCTAGGTAATCAAATTCTTTTAATTGAAAACTTATGCTGACAAGTGAGTTCATCATTTTGCTAGGAAATTATTAAAAAGGAACCTTTAAAGACCAACACAAATTAGTAATCACATACACGATGAATGAAATCAATTTACATACATTAAAAAACTAACAACAGAATGAAGAATGAAATCAAATCACATAAGTACACAGAAGATCAAATACACTCACTTTTTAAGCTTTGCTCCAACAATTACTTACGCCACTTTAAATAATCGGCTGTTATCTTACCAAAATATTGTAAGTGTAGTTTTCATTCAAAATTGTATATATAATACATTGTTAAAGAAGACTAATTAATCAATAACTATGAATAAAGTAGAGATCTTCTATAGTTGGTACATATCATTATCTCTTAACATATCATAAACTTAAATAACACAGTTTCACTCCAAAACAAATTATGTATTTCATTATCTCCTAACATATATGAAACATAAATAACACAGTCCATAATTTATATTTCACTCCAAAACAAATTATGTATTTTGCTCTAAAGCAAACTCTCGGATTCAAGTTAAAGCCACAGTATTGAGGTGACTTTGTTTCCAACATTTAATCAACATCTCAGAGAGAGAGAGATAGTGAGGCACGGTATGAATTATGAAGAACTTCTTCCCATCTCTGCATGAAGTATATAAAGTCATCATAGAGACAATTATAGCATTCAGAGAATAATCTCAATCCTTGCTCATTCCAAATGGGACAAAGGGTTGTTTCAATTGGGGAGTTGGATCTTCATGGAATTAATCACATGCTAGTTCTAGAACTTATTTCTTAGATTTCAAGACTCATTTAGCTAAGCTCTAGAAGAAATCATAAGGATTGCAGAAGCCAAATTCATCAAATCCGTTTTAGGAACAACTTATTTAGACTTCACTTATAGTGTCCAAAGGTGTGGAGCTTGTCCGATTCCTTCTCGCTCTCTGACTCACACGACCCACACTATCCAGAAATACCTAAATCACAAAACCAAAGATACAAAAAAGAATTAGCAATATCCTTAAAAGAAATCAAAGGTAAAACCAAACGTAAACAAGAAATTTACCTATGGAAGATGGAGGCGATGAGATCTGCGAAGAGGAAGGCGAAGAGAAAAGAGTAACGGTGAGCAGAGAGAGTCTCATTTTTTAAGAGACTAGCGAAGATGATGGATGGTCAAAAATGGAAGATGACGGCGAGATCTGACGAAGATGGAAGAAAGAAAGCTGATTTTCCTACGATGAAATCTAAAAAAGAGAGAAGATGGTGGAAGTGACGAGAGTTTGATTTGTGAAACTGAATATGATGTTTTACATATTATTCGTATATTGATTAACCGATACGTTGAAAAACTAGTCAGTTCTCTGATAAATCGGTCGGTTTTTATACGTAGGGGTTATTAATTGGAATCGAACTGGACAACTAGCCGGTTCAGATTGTTTCTGTTGGGCCCCGAAATTTTTTTAAAATATTTTTTTAATTTTTTTTATTTATTTATTCTTGATTTCTTTCTTTATTTGTCTACTTTAATTATTTTTATTTTTACCTTAATTGTTTTA
>JANZLC010000008.1:18301041-18319145 GCA_026413385.1 Erythroxylum gracilipes | reverse complement strand
GCCACAATCTCAACGAACCCTATTACAGACACATGCAAAACTGATGTCTGGACCGTCTTCATCCGATCTCCTGCTTGAAAACCTGGAGATGGGGATGAGAGGTGGGGTGAGCTTGACAGCTCAGTGGATAACATACGTATAAATGAAACATTTGCTTCCGTTTCGTTTCGCTTCGATTGTGAAAAGAATCCGTTCTTTCGATTTCTGTTTCCGTTTTCCAGTTGAGATCCGGTTCCTGAGATCGGGTCCCAGCATAATGCCTTCTTCCTTCATTAATCAAGCAACTCACCTTAGCTTTAGTAGAAAAATATATTATGATGTTTGCAAAGCTAGGGAGTAAGTTCATAGGGCCAAGAATACTCAAATTGTCAAACCATAGCTAAGTACCCTTTCCATTCCCCACTTTATATTGGATTACTAATTGAATGATTTCCCTAAACTTTAGAATTTGTAGCCAACTCCAACAGGAATTTGCTTTAGGTTTAATAGTCCAAAAGTTGATATTCACCAAATAGAGTTTATACACCCATTTGACCTAAAGGGACTCTTTTTCACTAACAATTCTCTAAAGCCCCTTAATCATCATCTATTCATTAAGATTACAAATTTGATTTCTAACCCCCTTTTATGCTTAGGTCAACATATTTCTTTTAGCTTGTGTAACACCCCCACTACCATAAAGTACGAACCGGAACACCTGGGACATTCCAATATATAACCTATGATAATGGTACGCTATGTTCAATCACAACATTTACTTAACTTGGCATCATCATTCTTTATTTTCTTATAAGACATCATAAAGAAAAACACAATAATTTAAAAACCAAATTCCTCCTTCCATTTTATAAAAACCTACATCAGCATATCCTAATATAAAATATGCTACATAAAAGAGGAAATTACAAAAAAGTCTATCAAATCTTTCCAATCCTAGCTTAACCAACTTTTGAGCTATTTCTTATACATTTTAATCAATCAAACATACTTATTAAAATATATATGAAATGCTCATGTAACTCTTTTTCAATTATTACGTTTTTGTGACCGAGTACCTAAATTTTCTCGTATTCATTGTAGATACTGGGCTTATTTATACTGTCCCTCATCCGTTGGAGATACATTGCCTATTTTACATAGTGAACCTTTGTCTCTTAATCACATTTGGAACTTTAAGTTCATTTCCGGTAGCTACTCAGGTTACAACTATTATTATTTGATCATGCATTCATGTATGGAATGCTATCTCATATGTTCAATCAATCATATACTAAATAAGCAGAGCTCTCTGGGGTAGAGGGCCACACGCTAATGAGTCTTTTTGGTTGTGCTCAAGTTTATAGATTAATTGTATGGGACAGAAGTTAATCATTTACATGAGCATTATTAACTGGTCCAGTATTTCGTTCATTCTTTATTATCTGGATTCCGAAAGCTGACAAACTTTGAGTTGCATAAGGAGGACAAGTTTTGCATACATGTAATCCTGCCTTTAATTTCTGCTTTTATTGCTTGAATATTCAAGTGAAAATTTGTAAACCATAGTAAACCTGTCAGAGAATGTAAACTAGCTTTGCAAAATGGTGACGTAAAGGTATTAGGTTTTATAAAGTGACTTTCAGTGACCTGTTGATTGCAGGGTTCCTAGTGTATTTGCTTATGAAGTGAGTATTTGAAGAATTGTCCTCCTCCTACTTTTCTGTGGCCTTTGTTTCTTCAAGAATTGAATATATTAAAATAAAATCAAAAAATAAAAATATGAATTAGTTTGAAATTAACAAATGCATTGTTGTGCTGTAGTATCCTTTCATGGGAAACTTGCCGGGTGCATTTCCAAACACATCAACCCCTCAGTTCGCAGGTCAAACTTCCATATTTGGTCATAATTCTTCAGGATCAATTGCAAATATATCACCTTCTTATGGATCGGCTGTACTTGCTCATTCCTCTTCCGTTCTTCCAGCAACGTTTTCTGGTAAATCCATTTCTTTTTCTTCATTTTCCATTCGCTTGTCCTTTCCCAAGCACTCTTTATCCTAGCTAATTCGAGAAGGAAAAAAATTATTAGCTTAATTCCTATAATTCAGGTGCATACATGGAGCAAAAAGCACCCATGTACCTGCTACCTTCCGGGTAAAATTTTTTTCTTTCATGTATGATCGAGCTTTTCATCAATTGCTTCTCACCATGGGACCACCTTGCACAATTATTACTTTGAAGATGTAAATTCATTATCTCACACGATGATGCTTTATACTCCGGTTAGCTTCCGAAGAATTTAGGAGACACGAATCTTATAGGTCTATTATGATGCTTTTATTTGTCCACCTTATACGATTAGAAGTTGACAGAATGTATTAGAAGTGTCTAACTCATCTCTAAAAGTTAGCTCAAGAGGAAGAGGTTTGCTTATTATTATAAATTCTTGAATGCTTTTATAATTGTCCGATGTGAGATTCTTGACACATCCCCCTCAGTCCAGAGCAGAACTGAACATCTGATGGACATATCGGGTAAAGGGACATAATCGGATACCGTCCCAAACCATCGAGACAAACTGGCTCTGATACTATGTTAAAAAGTGCCTAACTCACCCCCAAAAGGTAGCAAAAGAGAGAGATGTTTGCTCATTATTATCAATTCTTGAATACCTTTATAGTTGTCTGACGTCGGATTCCTGCCAGAATGTTTAAACAAGGTTTCAAGTTATTATCATGCAAGCTCATTTCTTGTTGACTTCAACTTATGATCATCTTCATGGTCAAACAAAATGCTTTATGAAGACTTCTAGGAAATCCCTGCTTCTAATTCTCGTTTCATTTTTCTGGCCATTGCTAATGGGATTGGTCTGTGTGATTATGGAAAATTTCATATATATAATGAACGAAAAATAAATCATATTTTGCTTGATTACATTGCAGACCACAAGAAGCGGGTGGAAATGGAGGTGATAGGATGTTTTTCGGAGCTGCGCAACCAACCGGCGGTTACTCACTGAGAACCAACACTGCTTCCATGTCTTTAAAGGGAGGAAACCCGTTCGAATAGATGAAACTCACAAGTGGGATAGATTATTGGAGTAGAACTCTAATATTTTATGTATTTATAAATATAAATTAATAATTATTTTATTTAAAATATTAAATAATATGGTTTAATTTCAATTTTATAATGTATTAGTAATGAATATCTTGTCTAGAATAAAATTAATTGTTCAAGTAATTATAAAGACTGATTTATTTTTAGTTATTTAATTACTATCTTTGTATTTATAATTATTAATAATAAAAGTATAATTATAACAATATTAATAAGAAATTTAAAATAAGAAATTAAAATCATAAAAGGAAAAAGACGCCGTAGATATAATTTGTAAGAGTCTCACGCCAAAGGGTAAATGAAGAAAAGAAGACCAAGAAACGGCATACGGGAAATGTCGAGTCATAGAACAGATCCCGATTTGACGCGAACCTGAAAAACATTAACAGACACAAAAGTTTCTATTACCCGCCAACTCCGTCCTGTAATCTAACCGTTATAACTGCCGAATTTTCCTCCACATTTTCCTGAGTTTTCTTGTTCACAAGACGGTTCAGCTTCATTCCCATTCTCCGATTCCCGTTTCAGCTTTCTCTACTCTACCTCTCTCCGTCCATTGCTTTCCGAGCTCAGGTAAAAAAAAAATTTCTGCTTCCTTTTTATTTTTAGTGTTCGAACTTCCCTAGAACATTTTGTTAAACCCTAGACCGTGATGCATTTAAGAGAACACGTCTAACTTCTTGCTTTTTTGTCTCTCTCCTTTGTTTGATGAAAAAGGCAGAGTAATTTCTTAGGGAAAATGGGTAGGAAAGAGAAGGAAGAGGAGAGAATTGAAGGAATTATTCGGGGTCTTCTCAAACTTCCCGAGAACAGAAGATGCATTAATTGCAATATTTTGGTATTTGTTTTATTTGTATTCTTTTCATAAATTTCATTTTGTAATCGGCCGTTACGGTCGCTCTAGGAATGGTTACTTGTGTGGTTATGGAGTGCAAGCAGATAATCTTTTAACTGTTTAAATTCCTAAAGACCGAAGATTATTGTTGAGAAAAGATGTTGAAGACTTAGAATTGGTTTTGTAGTGCAGAGCTGAGCTTTAAGTGATGAATGTTCCGGCAGCTGGAAGGTTCTTTCGTTGTATACATACAGCAAAAGACAACATATCGTGATTTGATATAGCCTTGCGAGGTTTCTCGAAACTTATAATCTGTAAAAACAATTTCGTAAACGTAAAAATTATAGTAGAGAAGAAATGGCGCACAACCGTTTTAGGGGCGTCAAATCATGCCTTGAGGCTTGCTTAAGGAAAAAAGAGTCTAGTCTGGTCAGGACCTTAAATATCAGTTTCCATTAGTCATTTTTAATGGAACAACAAGATAGGGACAGAAAATCCTGACATTTTCACGTGTTCTTAGAAAAACAGCCTTCTGGCAATGATTGATTTTGTGGCTATTCAAATTATGTCAATTACTTTCTTTCCACCCGAACAATATGACTGATTTAGCATCCTTTTTTATTTTTTTTAGTTATGTCTTTCAGCATTTTTTTATTTGTAAAAGTACATATATATGTTTCAGACAATACAGGCTTATGGGGTGTATATGCTATATAGGTCCTGAATATCTTGTTTTGGCAGGGACCGCAATATGTTTGCACTACCTTCTCCACTTTTGTCTGCATGAACTGTAATGTTGTACAGTAAGTATTGAGATGTCCCCTGACTGTAACATACTAGTAACGCCCTAGAAAATATTTGTGTGATATATATTTCATCAATGGACACATTCCGCAGTTTAACCTCGTTTATTTTGTCATGGAATATTTTACTTTTTAGTAAATTCATTGATTTACTTTGTTGAATTCCAGCCGGGAATTCACACATCGTGTTAAATCAGTGTCAATGGCTAAATTCAACGCGGAGGAAGTTAGCGCTCTTCAAGCAGCAGGAAACGAGGTAAACGGAATAAACTAATGGTACTATCATTTCTGATAATTTAATCTCTTTGGTCTGACTAATGGTACTTTTTCCTAGAGAGCAAGGCAAATATATTTCAAAGAATGGGATCCTCAACGAAATTCTTATCCTGATTGCAGGTACTTTTGCATATAGTTGTCAATGAAATCTCTCAAGCTAATGTTTCAGTAATATTGTTATTCAATCTTACAGTTTGTATGTCCGTTACCAGCAATCTTAGTAAACTTCGGGATTTTATCAAGCATGTTTATGTGGATCGAAAGTATGCTGGAGACAAGAATCAAGAGAAGCTTCTAAGGATGAAATCAGTAAGTTCCACGAAATATTCACTTTGCACATCCAGTTTGTTATGTGATACCAGCTTTCTGCTGGGATATGGTGGTTATGTCAAAATTTATGATGTAGGTAACTCTACATTTGTAACTTTAGCTGAATGATTCTAGGAGATGTTTGATTTCTTTCTAAAAAGTTCTATTGTATCAATTTTACAGAGTAACAAGGAGGAATTGTTTGAGAGCGGGATGGCATGCGCATATCATGCTGGATGTAGAAAATCATATTGTGAAGACAGATGCGAAAAAAATGAAAGACCAGGTCCTCGTGGACGGAACGATTCTTATAAGAATGAAAGAAGTCTTTATTCTCAAGAAAATTCAAGATACGGAAATTTTAAAAGGAGCACTGCCCGTTTTGAGGTTGTCGATGACAGATTTCGTGATGGAGTTCAAAGTGGAAAGAAACCTGATAACTACAGGTTGTTAGATAGAGAATCCAGGGATATTAAAAGTACTCCTGGCCAAACAAAGAATTTAAATCAATCCAAATCCTTTGTGGTTCGTCCTTTTAAACCTGTTCTAGGGGAGAAACCTCTTCCACTACAGGTAGGCAAATGTTCGAAATTGACAGATGCCAAAAATCCTGCTGGTTCAGCTCAAAATCAGGTATGACTATTTGCAAGATATTTTTATCTGACCGAGTAGTTGAATATTTAAAGTTTGACTTCCTCTGCATGTGTCCCGAGAAATGAGGCAATGTTTTCCGGGACAGCCAAGCTGCTGTAGCATGAACTCTTGATGAGAATTTCGACAATGCACTTCCCTTAAAGTCTTTCGCTTCTTTACTGCTTTGGAGTTTCTCCCAACCTCTAAATCAAACCCCCTCTTTGTGAATCTTGATGATGGAATCCCACCTATGAATCTTATAACTCTTACAACTTTGTATATCGGATCTTTAACTGTTTCTACATTAATCTTTATCGAAATTTGGTCAAGCCTCATTAAGTGCTCCCTAAATGTAGCAGCAATTCAGTAGTTTGTAGGATTGGATATTTTGGAACAGTGCTTTGTGATCCTGTGCAATCAAGAATGTTCCACTTCATTATTTCTTTATAGCTGCAGAGGGTGTCACCTTCAGTAAGCACGACATCTAGTAATGGGAATCCAGTGGAACAAAAATGTAAGAATGCAGACAGCTTGACTAGTAAAAATTTGGATACCGAGGCCACTACAGTAGCATTAGAAACACAGACGCACAAAAATTTTTCATTTAGTGAAGGAGAAAACTCCTCTCATGAACTTTTTGCCAAAAAGATCATACCTCAAGCCCCAAAAATGACTACTTTGGAACTTTTACTATTGGAGTTTTCAGTTCCAACATTCCCTAGTAATGAGACAGAAGTTTCATTTGGTACTAATATTTCCACGACATCATCTGGTAGCAATATGCCTTCATCAGCTGTGCCTCCAGGTCAAATGTCGATGCCACTGAATAGTATTGGAATTTCTGATACTGCATCTGCAGACGGTATGATCATACATAATGTTTCACCAGCTGCTCTGTCTAGGCAAAAGCAACAATCATCAGAAAGTATTGGGGGTGATTCTACAACTGCACCAGGAGGCGACATGTCTGCAGGTAATGTTTCATCTTCTGTAACTGGAGGCCAGATAAAGTTATGTGATGGTGTTGGTTCCCTTGATGTCAAAATCAACTGGTAGCTTTGGAGATTGACACTGGAGGCAACATTCCTGCAGGAGGTATTTCTTCAGGTTCACATGCAGGAGGGACTTTGTCATTACTTGAAAACCTCAATTCCTCTGCAATCTTAACAGCTACTGATTTTCCAGCGCAAACTTTTGCCAGTGGTACTCCATCAGCTATCGGTGATGTCAGCATTGACTCTGTCTCAAAGATTTCAAATGGGCTGGAGGTGTGTGGAATGCAGCAATATAAGCCTTCTGTATTTGCTACTGCTGATGGTAGTTCCACTGTGCGACAGAAAACAATGAAAATTAGCACTTTAGACAACCAGGTAAAATTTGGCCTTTACTATCAAGTTTTAGAAAATGGTTAAAAGAGCAGTAAGTTATCAAGACAAAAGCTCTTTCTTCAGTACTATGTTGATAGCTTTTAAAATTACAATTTATCCATCAAAGGACGTAAAAGGATGGCTTGAGTAGGAACTTTTGTTATGATACTTTAGAGATGCCGACAAGAAGCAAAATGGTCATTAATTGTAGTCCGTCATATTAAGTACAAGAATTTAATGGTATATGAATTGGGGTAACAATATATGGAAGTCTTAAGCTTTTTCTGTTTATATCTGTATAGAGACAAATATATGTTTTCTAATCTTTGTGCATGTTATTCACATATATCATTAGTCATCAACTGTCATCGGTGCTCATGGACCTGATAATGCTTTCGCTGGACATCCGTCTCAAGATATCCCAAAAACAGACCAAGACTCCAATTCTGGAGCTAGATCTCCACTTGTTTCAGTGGAAACAAAGTTAAATGATAGAAAAAAATTGCCAGTGGTGGTTACCTTGCCTTGTGTAATTTTAGGAGTTCCTCCAATGGCGGTTACTCATAGATGTTTAGCTCTTGCAGGAGCTTGCTACTGCAGTCTATTTTCCCTACAGTGGGTCAATAAGCAGTTGGCAAAATGGTCAGTCGTACAGCATGGAATATGGTCCTCAATACTACACCAACCAAATGGTATGTCATTCATCAAGATGATCAAGTGAGACAAGTGTCCATTTTCATTATGTTTTATGCATAAGATACTAAGGATATTCCATTATCGTTTTTTTGTTAACAGCATACTCCAGCATATCCAATTCCACCAAAATCTACAAATCCGTTTGATTTTAACAGTGAAACCGCTCCACAACAAGCTACAAGGGTATGGTCATTATTAGATATATGTGTTTCTCGTTCATCTTTCTGCTGGGGTTTTGTTAATCTATTTCTGAACTTAATCTCAAATGTACTTGTCACTCTTGAATGCTTGCTTTCACTATCATGTATCTTTGATTTATTGGGAGTCACGTTTGAATGCAAAGCTGTGAAAATTGAAGATTCCAACACATCAATGCTGTGCAACCGTCCTAATTAATTGATATGTACTGTTATTTGATTGATTGTGATGACTTTAGTGCTTAGTAATATACTAAATAAGCAGAGCTCTCTGGGGTAGAGGGCCACACGCTAATGAGTCTTTTTGGTTGTGCTCAAGTTTATAGATTAATTGTATGGGACAGAAGTTAATCATTTACATGAGCATTATTAACTGGTCCAGTATTTCGTTCATTCTTTATTATCTGGATTCCGAAAGCTGACAAACTTTGAGTTGCATAAGGAGGACAAGTTTTGCATACATGTAATCCTGCCTTTAATTTCTGCTTTTATTGCTTGAATATTCAAGTGAAAATTTGTAAACCATAGTAAACCTGTCAGAGAATGTAAACTAGCTTTGCAAAATGGTGACGTAAAGGTATTAGGTTTTATAAAGTGACTTTCAGTGACCTGTTGATTGCAGGGTTCCTAGTGTATTTGCTTATGAAGTGAGTATTTGAAGAATTGTCCTCCTCCTACTTTTCTGTGGCCTTTGTTTCTTCAAGAATTGAATATATTAAAATAAAATCAAAAAATAAAAATATGAATTAGTTTGAAATTAACAAATGCATTGTTGTGCTGTAGTATCCTTTCATGGGAAACTTGCCGGGTGCATTTCCAAACACATCAACCCCTCAGTTCGCAGGTCAAACTTCCATATTTGGTCATAATTCTTCAGGATCAATTGCAAATATATCACCTTCTTATGGATCGGCTGTACTTGCTCATTCCTCTTCCGTTCTTCCAGCAACGTTTTCTGGTAAATCCATTTCTTTTTCTTCATTTTCCATTCGCTTGTCCTTTCCCAAGCACTCTTTATCCTAGCTAATTCGAGAAGGAAAAAAATTATTAGCTTAATTCCTATAATTCAGGTGCATACATGGAGCAAAAAGCACCCATGTACCTGCTACCTTCCGGGTAAAATTTTTTTCTTTCATGTATGATCGAGCTTTTCATCAATTGCTTCTCACCATGGGACCACCTTGCACAATTATTACTTTGAAGATGTAAATTCATTATCTCACACGATGATGCTTTATACTCCGGTTAGCTTCCGAAGAATTTAGGAGACACGAATCTTATAGGTCTATTATGATGCTTTTATTTGTCCACCTTATACGATTAGAAGTTGACAGAATGTATTAGAAGTGTCTAACTCATCTCTAAAAGTTAGCTCAAGAGGAAGAGGTTTGCTTATTATTATAAATTCTTGAATGCTTTTATAATTGTCCGATGTGAGATTCTTGACACATCCCCCTCAGTCCAGAGCAGAACTGAACATCTGATGGACATATCGGGTAAAGGGACATAATCGGATACCGTCCCAAACCATCGAGACAAACTGGCTCTGATACTATGTTAAAAAGTGCCTAACTCACCCCCAAAAGGTAGCAAAAGAGAGAGATGTTTGCTCATTATTATCAATTCTTGAATACCTTTATAGTTGTCTGACGTCGGATTCCTGCCAGAATGTTTAAACAAGGTTTCAAGTTATTATCATGCAAGCTCATTTCTTGTTGACTTCAACTTATGATCATCTTCATGGTCAAACAAAATGCTTTATGAAGACTTCTAGGAAATCCCTGCTTCTAATTCTCGTTTCATTTTTCTGGCCATTGCTAATGGGATTGGTCTGTGTGATTATGGAAAATTTCATATATATAATGAACGAAAAATAAATCATATTTTGCTTGATTACATTGCAGACCACAAGAAGCGGGTGGAAATGGAGGTGATAGGATGTTTTTCGGAGCTGCGCAACCAACCGGCGGTTACTCACTGAGAACCAACACTGCTTCCATGTCTTTAAAGGGAGGAAACCCGTTCGAATAGATGAAACTCACAAGTGGGATAGATTATTGGAGTAGAACTCTCGTTCGTGTTGGCTCTTAAAATGAATACAACTACATTCACTAAATTCCTATTACATATTATAAATCGTTTGTTTATGTATGAAGGTAATTTACTTAATATTGATCATGATGATCGTATGACTAACTTTGCTTAAATGAGATTAAACTAAACTAGTTGAGTATAGGAGCTTGTCTTTAAAGATTGCTCATATAAGTTGTTAATGAATCTCCTTGAAGAATGCCTCCTCCAAGTAATGTCATTTGTAACTCTGAATTATAGCTTTGACCATCGCTTAAACTTATGCCTCAATTTCGGTAACTTAAGGATTAAGTATAATGGTCCAAGTTCACACCAATTATTATACTATTACCAGGTACTCTCCCTATTTCCAATTTTGTACTTAAGTTCCTTGTGCATATTGTCTCTCATCCTTAGAAGCTACAATATAGTCTAGGAGGAATCATTTATACTTTTTCTCCAAAAATTATTACCCGCTAAATAATGACCATATATCTACTTGGCTTATAGTGACTTTATTCCTAGGATTCTCCTTATTCTTTTAGCAATTGTTACCCTGCTTATCACTCTGATAGATAAAGTACCTAAACCTCTTCTTTGATTGTTTTATATAAAAGCTTTTATATTGCAAGTATACAAATCGTAACTCGTAGTATGAAAGGTATCATTTCTACGAGGATTAATTAATCACCTAACAACTTGAATACACTTTATCTAAGATAATTAAAGATCGAATTAATTGCATAAAAATAAGTTAACTAAAATTCAAATAAAAGAGTAAAACTAAAGAATTGAATAATTGAAACTAGCAATAGAATAGAGTTAATCAATAATGAAAACTTAGGGTTTATTCTATCCTTGTTTTTCTTCCCTTTATCTTGTTGATTCAATTATGCTTGATCCTAGATATCCTAAGGTTTTGATTATCCTCTTCCAAGATCTAATCAAGTAATCCCAATTCAAATAGATAATAATAGAATTGTAACCGCTCGATTCACAAAACTACTCCTAGCTATTCATTTGGATTTGAAACAATCCTAAGGATAATTAACTCATAATTAAGATCTCTCTTCAATTGTTTATTAATTTAATATTTGCAAGTCTATTAAGTTACCAAATCTTGTTGTGCACCTTAACGTATATGACTTGATTAAATCTCTCGATATATTATCAAGTATAAACATAACAAATATCACAAAGCATTGATATAGCTATTGAATTTAACAAGAATAAGGTTAAACAAAACAATTCAAGAACAATCCTGCTATAACTCTTTTCCATTTAGTTGATAATAAGTTGTTCTCTTATAATTGTGAGCTCAATAAGAACTTAAGCATCTAGATTTACAAATATTCTATTATTTCTCTCTTTCCATATCGCTTAGAGGCATGTTGAAATAGCCACCATATAGACTTCCTTATCTTGCTTAGAACTAGGCATATGTAATATCTCTTGAAATATATCAATTAGGTTGCTTTGGCCGCAACTAATTGTGCATAGAGATGAAATTCTCTACCACAAATCTTTAAAGAATTTGTAATTAGAAAATGAATAATCTCTATCCTCTTCCTCCAAATTACATAGTACATAATTTTCAGAGGAGGATAAAAGCTTTAGTCTATACATAGTGCTGAGTTTATTCAGCGTCGATAACTAAAGCAAAAACCTAGCATTCGACTTAAAAACCTTGCTCCAAACCAATTGCACCACCTATTCTTATGTCTGTCCCATAAATTAGTTATTTTGCTTTTCTTTTAGATATTTCTATGACAGATAATCCATTCCACAAATAAGTATCTTCATCTTCATTGTATCTATATTGTGGCATTGGCAGAATTCTCGACTTATCTAATGATAGAGACCAGTTGCCATTTTAAATTAACTCTTGCACCTTGACTTTCTTTAAGAACCTAACTAAGGAATCCCTTGCCACTTAGTTATGTATTAGAGCCCCTTGACCAGTCCAATTGTCATACCATAATGAAATCCTATCCCCGACCCCTATTTTGCATGTAACATATCGTTGCACCTCTTTTCTCAACTTTAGTATTTGTTTAAAGAACTAAGAGTAACTATCTTTATTATTAATTGCCTACAAACTGCCACCCTTTAATATATAGTTGTGTACCCATTTCATCCATAAAGACTCTTTTTCACTTAAATTTCTCCAGATTCTCTTACAATAGTAGATATTTATTGCTCCTACTAATTGTCTCCAACCCTAACCCTCCAACTTCTTTTGGTTGACATATGTTCCTACAACTCACTTTTGCTATTGCTTTCTCTCCTTCCCTTTTACCCCATAGGAACTGCTTCATCAATTTTTACATAGTATTAACTAGCCCTTTTGATAAGAATATATGAGAGCACCAGTAAGTTTGCATTGACATAATAATAGATTTTAAGAGTTAAAGTTTACCTCCATAAGAAAGAGTTTTATATGTCTAACGCTCTAGTATTTTTTGTATCTTTTCAATTAGATGTAGAAATTCCCTGTATCTTATTTTTCTCGTAGAGATAGGATTTCCCAACCATTGTAGATGAGGAATTTGTTTTTTCATTCCAGTGAATTATATGCTACACTTTTTGACAATATGAAAAATCTTTTCTAAAAATTAATGCTAAACCTAAATAAATCCTTAAAACTTTTTAGGGTACGCATCAGTAGAGAAATTGAATGAGTATTGGCCTTACTCGGGAGGATAAGATCATCTGCAAAACATAAGCTTGTTAGAGAAAGCAACTTACACTTAGAGGGATACTTGAAGTTAGGGTAATAGAGATTTTGTGTTTAAGCAAAAGAGTGAGAACTTCAATGTAAATTAGAAATAGTTAAGGGGAAAATAGATCCCTTTGCTTAAGTCATCTATAGCCTTTGAATGTTCTGATGGACTTCCATTAATCAGTATCTCAAAAGAAGTGATGGTAATGCATTATTGAATCCATTTGATAAACATATAGGGAAATCGTATGATCTTCTTAATCTACAATATGAATCTCCAACTAACACTAGCAAAAGCTTTTTAAAGGTCCACTTTAATAGCACAGTTCTATGGAGTATTACCTTTTGCATACCCTTTTAAGAGCACCTGCAATATTAGAATGTTATCTTCAATGCGCCTATTGCTCATGAATGCCCCTTGGTTCTTACAATGTACAAGTCTAATTAGATTGTTGGCTTCATCTTCAGGAATCATAGTAGAGACAAATTGCTTAAGAACCTCTCTATAATCTCTAGCATCCCTTCTATTCCTAGGAGATTTTGAAAAAAAATTGTTACTTCCTTAGCAATCTCAGCTTTCCTATATATTATTTCCCCATATTACTAAAACACTCAAAGTCCAAGCCCTTAGAGACTGCTTCTTAAAGCCCTCCACATTAGCCAAAAAGCTATTAACCTTAAAGGGTGTTTAATGCTAACCTTTTTAAACAAATTATCACCTTGATGGGAGTATAATCAGACAAAAAAAGATCCAAAAAATGGATTTACTCTCTGAAAAGGTGATTAATCAATTCATATTGACCATAGCTTTATCTAGCCTTTTCTAAAAGAACCACTTCGAGCTTTGTTTGTTGCTCCATATGAACCTATGACCTTCAGATTTTAATCAATTAGTTCCACAACCTTGGTGCAATTAAACAGGTTTGAGTTATATTCGAGCAACTTATAATTCCCCTCTGCCTCTAACATATAGAGAGTGGTATTGAAGTCATCACTTATTATCTAAGGTCCTCTAATTGATGTTTTTAGTCTTTTCAATGAGCTCCATAAATCAGATCTTTAGAAAGTTACATTCAATCCAGAAACAATAGTAGCCAAGGCTATAGATTTTTCCAATTTGAAAATCAATTTTTTGTTGATGAATAACTTGCTAGCATTGATAATCAACATATAATTTAGCAAAGCCTACAAGTTTCCTTTATAAAGTATTGTGCTAGCATTGTTAAATTATATGTTGCTAAATCAAGGCTATGAATAACTTGCTAGCATTGAAAATCAACATATAATTTAGCAAAGCCTACAAGTTTCCTTAATAAAGTATTTTCATCCATGCAAATTGGCTTTCTTAAATAACCTGTTAGCATACTTAAACCCTTTTTTGTCTAATATTTGAAGGGAGTATTGTGTATGTTCACTGTTAAGTCAAGAGGACTTCACTTCTATTAATTTTGATGACAATTAAATAATAATAATCTTAGAAATGTATGAACTGTTTTGACAAGTTTGTTAAGTGTGTAGAAAAATGTAAGTAACATTTAGTCAAACCTAGAAGATGCGCGGTCAACAACAGGCGATATATCTACAATAGACGATACGTCAACACCAGACGAAACGCAACACCAGATGAAGCGCAATATAAGACGAAACATGATAACAGAAGAAGTATTATTCCAGACGATACAAAAGGAAGATATTCTGGAACATCAGTCAGTTACTTAGTTGGAGTTAGTTATAGGACTCTACTAATAACAGTTTCTAGAAGATTCAAGAAGTAGTTTCTCAAAAAAGACAGTTGGAGACTTAGGCTATAAATACTAGTTCTGGTCGAAGACTAAATAACGTTTTTACAAGAGAAAAATTTGATTGTACAATACTTAGAGAAATTCTATATTCAAAGTATGAAAGAAAAAAGCGAATATGTTGGATTCCGTTTCTAGAACCCAACTCTTGCTTTGATACCACAACTATTGGACCCCACTTGTGGAGCCCAAAATTAAAAATCATGATACTTGAGCATGGTTCCTTGTAGGGTTATTTTCATGAACCCTTATTAGGCATCATCCCACAAAGGTGGCGTGCCCACAACAGTCAAATATCAAAACAAACTTATTACTCCAACTCAACCATTTTAACAAAGAAGTCAATATGAACATACACAAATGAAACTACTTCAATCTCTCATTTCATTACAAAAGCAAAAGAGTTTGAAAAAAAAACTTTATTTACATATCAAAAGCCACACCATTGGCTTATTACAAAATACAAAATAGTAAATTTGAAGAAATTACCTTAGGCTCTTGATCACTTGATCTTTTAACTATCACCTGCAGATGGGACAGAAAGGGGGTGAGCTTGAAAGCCCGTGGGTAACAATTTATAATAGAAAATAACCTTTGAAAACATTCACTTGTCATAGTAAATTCTCATTGAGTTCAGAAAGCACTTGTTTCTAAAAATTATCATCATGTAGTCAAAATCTCAAACTACAAAACATGAATGCATCAAACTTGTTCACATAACATAAACATATAAGCACATCAGAATGATTTGGGTGGATCCAAAAATAGAACGTACTAAACATTTCCACTTAATGGTCCTATGTAACCGTGAACTTATGGAAGTTCATGTAGGAGATCCATGCCACCAATAGGCAGGCGGGAGAACCCTTTAATTTGGTCAACGTGCACATGACTTAACTTAGGGGACCACCATAAACCCACATAACACATATTTCATAATTGGTAAACTTGTTGCCCAAAATGACATTTTTTTGAAACTTGATTTCATAAACTTGATATCCTTTCAAAATCATTTTTATTTCCATTTCATAAATCAATAACACAATTCATATACAAAACATATAGCACGTCTTCAAAACATTCAAAAGTAATAAATGCACATTTATGATGCAATTTAAATAATTAAACTTTCTTGATTCAAAGAAACACTAGTGGCTTATTTTCTCTATTATAAACATGTACCCACCTTGATTTCCTTGCTTATAGACTTGCTCAAAATGTCTTTTCTCTTATTCCTTTAGCCTCTTTTGATCCCTTTATACAAAAACAAAAATCCCACTCAAATAGAGTTTTCAATTGAAAATCCCTCAAAGCACAATCACTAAAATTGGTTTTAGAATACTTAAACCTAAGCATTTTCTAAACTCCATGAACTAAAATCCTTCCAAAAATCCAAAAAATTTAAAAATGATCTTACCTTCATTCTTCACCAAATGAAGGGTTCTTTGCTCAAAGGGAAGATCTTTTCTTCCTCTACCTTTTTCCCTTCTTGAATAACCTTAAAATCTCTCTTGAAGGCTAAAATAATTGAAACCCTAGTTTGTTTTCTCTTCTTTCTCTCCTTCTCTTCTTCTCTTTATATTTCTCTCTCTTCTTCATGGCACTCTCTCTTTCTCTCTTCAATTTTTGTTCTTCTCTCTTCTTAAAATGTAAGACCACAATTTCTTCTTCCTTTTATGCCCTTAATGAGTCTAAAAAGTCTATTTTACCCTTCCTTATAGGCTTATATTCTTTTAACTTTAGGTGTCTTGTCAAAAATACCCTTGAACATTATGACATAATACTTTTTTCTAGAAAAATGTTCCCCGTTGTCTTAAGTTTCTAATGACACCAAAATCATTCAATTTGGTTTATAAATCTGAAAGTATTACCACAAACACTTTCAGACTGTTCTTATATTGAAATAGTACACTATACTTAAATTCTGCCCAGAAATTGAAAGTCTTAAAAATTGAATTAAATTTTGATTTCTTCATACCATTTGTAGCTTCATGTTTTAGTTTATTTTTAAATAAGAATCATCTCATTCGGAGCTCTACCGATCCAGAAATCATCAAAATATTGAAGTATGTTCAGTAAAACATCCAATTCATACTCTTCCAATCGATACCCTTACTTTGATTCAAACTATATTTTTCTAATCAATACCAAATACTATCAAATTCTATGTAGGGATAGAACAATGTGTTAAGAATCTATGGGTTCAAGAATCACTTTATTTGGAGGTCGGATAATAAGGTTCTGGCCGAAAGAATCAAACCTGATTTTGCCTTCAATCATATTGCGCCCATCGTGGGACCATTAGCATAACTTTCAATAAAGATGTCGGATCAAGGTCATTCTTAGACTATTTGAAAGACGACTTCAAGATCTACAATTTCATGAAGACTTAGAAGACAAATTCTATGATCTAAAGGATCAAAAAAGGACCAGATGATAGCATTAGATGAAATCATACGAAAAGTCAGACGAATTGGGAAAATTGCCATGACTTTCCTTATAAATATCGGATTAAGGTGTTCTTTTGATTGTTTGAAAGAGAACTTTAATATCTACAACTTTCATGAAGACTCAAAGACAGATTCTATCATCTAGAGGGATAAAATTGGACCAGATGAAAGGATTAGATAAATAGTGTACAGAAGAAGTTTCAGTCAACTTAAGAAAAAGCAGAAAGTCAAACATAGAAGAAGCAAAAAAAACAAAAGAAGCAAAAAGCAAAAGAAGCAAAAAGAAAAAGAAGTAGAAAGAAAAAGAAGCAAAAAGCAGAAGAAGAAAAAAGCAGAAGAAGCAAAAAGTAGAAGAAGCAAAAAGCAGAAGAAGCAAAAAGCAGAAGAAGCAAAAAGCAGAAGAAGCAAAAAGCAGAAGAAGACCAGACGATATGACATCATCATAGACAATATGACGTCATCACAGACGATATGACGTTATCACAGACAATACTATTTATACTCCTAAATATCTCCACTTTTAAAGACCATAACTTTCACCTCCAAAGCAATGTTATGAATACCGTCTCGGACTTGGTACTGGATTAAGCTCTGGAATGGAACTGTACCGGTACCGGTTGGTATCGGGTACCGTTTCGCGAAATTTTTTAAATTTATAAAATAGTCCCTAAAATTTTTAAAAATTGCAAAATAGTCCATATTGGTAAATTATATAGTTGTACTGTATACTTTACTATTTTATCGTTTACATCAATCATGCTTTCAAAAATATTAATAATAAATAATAATGACAATTAATATGAAATAACAATAACTTTTAAATATTTTACATATAAATAATAGCCACA
>JANZLC010000008.1:18252936-18265173 GCA_026413385.1 Erythroxylum gracilipes | reverse complement strand
AATGTGAATGATGACTATTAGTTGTAAGTATTGTATTAAAGAGTGATGAAAAAAAAATTTGAGAGTCTTATGATTTTCTGCAAGAAGAGGACCCGATGATGGTCAAGGAAGTTATATAGGATTAAGTTCACATTCAAGATCCGAAGTTGGGTTCTGGAAATGAGACCCAACATGTTTGGTATCAAAGCAGGTTAAGTTTGAAGAGTTGGGTTTCAAAAACGGGACCCAACAAAGCCTCTTCATCAAGTCTTTTTAAAGCAATTCAGCATAAATGTGAATTATATAGACAAGACAACCACGATACCATCAATTGCTTTTTGGTGCAAACCAATTAAACAAAGCAACTCAGCTATATGAGAGCACAATTTGGTCGAGGAGGAGGGAACAATCCTTACTCCAAAAAATATAATTCTAGGTGGAAGAAACACCCAAAATTTTCTTGGTTGAATAATGCAAAAGAAGTCAATTCCAAAATCAAGGGCCATCTGGATTTCAACAGGAGAAATCCAATTCTACTGACTCTAAACTAAACAAAATCTTGAATAAGCTTATAAACATGGATGACACTTATAAGAGATTGGAAGGGAATTTCGAACAAGTAACTAAAAATCATGCCTCTTCCATCCATAACTTAAAAGCTCAAATGAGTTAACTGGAAAATACATTGTCTACAAGTACAGGGAGCCTCCCAAGCAATACTAAAGCAAACCTAAGGGAGAAACTAAAGGCAATCACACTTTGAAGTGGGAAGGAACCTGAACAATTAGCGAAGACATAAGTTGCTCCCCACCTAGTTGAAAAAGACCAAGAAATGAAGAAGGAAGTAGACGTGAGTGAATAACCTCCTTATATTGCCCCTCTACCATATCCACCGAAGATCCCATATCCTCAATGATTAAAAAAGAGCAAACTGGATGCACAATTTGCAAAGTTTATGGAGAAATTGAAAACTTTGCAAATTAATCTTTGTTTCGTGGAGGCATTGGAAAGTATGTCTAAGTACCTCTTTGGCTCTAAGATGATCATTTTTACTGATCACGTTGCACTTAAATATCTTTTCACCAAGAAGGACGTGAAAGTGAGACTTATTCGATGGGTACTACTACTACAAGAATTCGAAATGAAAATAAGAGACAAAAAGGGAGCCAAGAATGTGGTAGCAAACCACTTATCATATCTGGAAGGAGGAAAAATTAAGCAGAGCGATGATATTAATGATTGATTTCTCGATGAAACCCTGATGTTATTTAATAGTATGGAGACATCATGGTTCATTGATATAACAAATTTTTTCGCCAACAGTAAGCTCCATTTTGAGTTATCATATCAATAGAGGAAGCGGTTCTTGTCTGAGTGTACCTATTACTTATGGAATGATCCGATCCTATATCATATATGTGTTGATGGAATAATAAGGTGTGCTCTAAAGGAGAAGATGTCAGACATATTGGCACAAGTGTCATGAAGATATATATGATGGTCATTATGACTTGAACAAAAAAATAGCTCGGGTACTTGAATGTGGATTATATTGGTCGCATCTGCTTAAAGATGCTCAAGCATTCGTGACTCAATGTGATAGGTATCAAAGAGTAGGCAACATCTCGAAAAGAGATGAGATGCCCTTATCCAACATCTTAGTAGTCGAAGTATTCGATGCGTGGGGACTCAAATTCATGGTTCCTTTCCCATCATCCATAGGGAACACATACATTTTAATAGGAGTGGACTATGTTCAAGATGGGCCGAATCTATGGTAACTCCAAAAATTATGAAGTTGTGTAGAAATTCATTAACATTTATTTAACCGATTTGGAGTGCCAAGGACAATTATAAGCGATGGAGGAGCACATTTATGTAATAAATCTTTTGATGCTCTCCTTAAAAGATACAGAGTCCACCATCATGTTTCCACTTCATACCACCTGCAAACAAGTGGCCAAATGGAGGTTGTAAACCATAAGCTTAAACGAATATTGGAGAAGACGGTGAATAGTTCAAGAAAGGATTGGAAGTTAAAGCTAGATTACACATTATGGGTTTCTCAAACCACCTTTAAAACTCCGATTAGGATGCATCCATTTAGACTTGTATGTGGTAAGGCTTTTCATTTGCTTGTGGAACTTGAGTACAAAGCATACTGGGCAATGAAAGCTTTAAATTTTGATTAGAAGCGAGCAGGTGAGAGAAGACTCTTACAACTGAATGAGCTCGAGGGGTTTTGCTTCAATGTGTATAAGAACGTCAAACTTTACAAGGAGAAGGTGAAAAAAATGACATGATTCTCATAAGAAAGAGTTCAAAGTGCGGGATGCAGTGTTGTTGTATAACTCGAGGTTAAAGCTATTTTTGGGAAAGCTCAAATCAAGATGGAATTGACCTTTTACGGTAACCTATGTTTTTGCACATGGAGCTCTCAAATCAGAAAATTCAAATAAGGAAACCTTCAAAGTGAATGGCCATCAATGCAAATCATATTTAGGAGGGGGATTCTTATTAGAAAGGGAAGTAATTTCTTTCCTTTCAAACACTTAAAAATGTTGCAACCAATGAAAGGTCAAGCTAATGAGTATAACTTGCATGTTAGGTAGTTAGATTGCAAATGTTATGTAGCTAGGTTTATTTTGAATTCTAGAATTAGGTTTTGAAAGGACTTATCATGGAGTTCCCCTTCTGAAACTCAAGTGGAGCACTTCTGGTGACCTCTTGGTAGCCCTTCAATTGAATCTAATTCAGCTAAAGGATTCCCGCAAATCTAAATCGTTTAACTGTTAAAAGCCTTTTATACTTTAAAAGTTAAAATTTATGAAGAGGAGTACAAAATGAGCATGTTGGTGGGTGGGTTAGTGATTTACATTGCTTTTCTAGCAACACATTCTTGTCTTTGACATGGGCTTTGTTTTATCTTTTTTTATTGGCATTTGATGTTTGATCTTATATGTTGTTCATGATTACAGATTTAATGTGATGTTGTCATATGTTTTTTATTAATTGAATTGTAGTTGTGGTTGCTTTAAACTATTATAAATAAATATAGATATTATGAAATTATGTAAGTGGATTAAAAAATTAAAAAATTAATAGAATGTTTAGAGTTTGGGTATGTGAGGTTGGTACTAAATGCCCTATAGATGTCTAAAACAAATCTTAGTTTATGTATTTATTAGCTTAAAGGTTGAAAACTTGTAATTTGTTGCTTTGATCATAACTCTTTTTATAGTAAATTTGTATGAAAGGAATACATAAAACAAAAGGTTTTTAGGAAGAGGAGTACAAAATGAGCATGTTGGTGTGTGGGTTGGTGATTTACAATTCTTTTTTTAACAACACGACCACCAACATAGGCATGTAACTTACTATAACCTTTTTGCAACTCTTCTCTAGGTGAAATATGGTTATGTTTTTTATCAACATGGGTGTGTAGCTTAACACGACCATCAACACGGGCGTGTTAATGAACGTGTAACTCTCTGTAACTTTTTGACATAGCCAATAGTCTACCTACTTTCACATATGTAAATCAAAACACATATTTAAAACATAAAAGATCAAAATGGTACCTATATAACTAAAAACCAAGAGAAAATTTATACTAAACCATAAATTTAATATATACAAAAGTTAAAATATGAAACTTAAAACATTAAAAAAACTAGAATAAAATTAATTGAAATAAAATTATCGAATTAAAAACTTGGGTTGCCTCCCAAGACTAGTATGTTTAATGATAATAGCTTAATGTCCCATTTCAGCTTACTCTATCATGTTTTTAAAGATTAAACTCCTCTATAACGAGCTTGTCAAAATCTTCCTTTATTAATGTACCTTTTTCTGGATGGGTTACCTTTATAGTGCCACAGGAAAGACTGTCTTGATTATGAAGGGTACAAACATTTAGACTTTAGCTTACCTAGAAAATATTTTAGTCGGAAGTTATACAAAAGGACTTGATCTGCCTCCTTAAATTGCTTGTCTTGCTTAATCATTTTATCATAATATCTTTTAAGTCATTCTTTGTGAGGCTTTAAATTTTTGTAAGCCATCATAAGTCATTCTTTATGCCCATTTTCTTGGAGTCTCCTTTTCTCACATGTGAGAATGAGATTAAATCTAATGAACTTAATTGCCTAATATGCTTTATTCACAAGTTCAATACGTAAATGACACATTTTTTTCATACACTAACCTATATGGTATAATGCCTATCAACGTCTTAAATGTCATTTCATAGGCCACTAGAGCATCATCTAACTTGTCATACCAATCCTTCTTTGATGCTCTACCGCTTTTCCCAGTATTTGTTTTAGTTCTCTATAAGCTATTTCTATATAGCCTCTAGTTTGAGGTTAATAAGAGGTTGCAACTCTATTTATAACTCCATATTTCTTAAAGCTATACTTCTTAAAAATATTTTCAAATCAAACTTTACAAAAATGAGTTCCCCTGTCATTAATAATCAATCTCAGTGTACTAAATTGAGAAAATAGCTTTTTAAGAAGCTTTACTATAACCCTATCATCATTTATAAGTAAAGCATGAGCCTCAACCAATTTAGAGACATAATCTATAATGACTAGGATGTATTTATTTTCAATGGAAACCAGAAAGGGACTCATGAAGTCAATACACCAAATATCAAACACTACACATACTAAAATAAATTTTTAGGCATTTCATCTTAGTGAGAAATGTTACCTTTTTGTTGGCACTTATCACTAAGTTGAATGTACCTTTAGGCATCTCTAAATAATTTAGATCAATAAAAAATTGATTAAAGAACCTTTTTTACTTTCTATTTTCATGATAATTCCTTCTAGCTAGACCAACATGGTAGTGCCCTAAAATTTTCCACCCTTATCTTTTAGAAATGCATCTTTGAACTATTTGATATGGAAAAAAATTAAACAAGTAAGTGTCTTCCCAGAGAAAATTCTTTAATTCAAAGAAGAATTTCTTCTTTTATTGAAGAAAAATCCCTTTAATAAGGATCTCAGTAACCAAACGTATAGCAATATTAGCAAATAATGGAATTTTAAGCTGTCTAACCTCTTAGAGATTGTATAGGCACTTTTTATGGAACATATCATTAATGTCGTATTCTCTAAGCCTCTCTAAATTTAGATTTCCTAGATGTGATAGACGGTTTGCTACCAAGTTTTTAACTCCCTTTCAATCCTTAATCTCCAAATCAAATTCTTACAATAAAAAATCCATATAATTAATATTGGCTTAGCATCTGACTATTTAACAGATATTTTATTATAGAATGATCAGTGTAGAAAATAACTTTGGACAAAATTAGGTAAGATCTAAATTTATCAAATGTAAAACTACTATATATATGTATAGAGTTGTGTAGTTCTCTTGAGTACGCTAAAAGTTCTTGTCCTTGTTTTATCGAAGAACTATACCTACTGTAATATCACTTGTATTACATATTAGTTCAAAGGGAAGATTATACCATGGGGAAACCATAATGAGGGAATTAGTTAAATTTTCCTTAAGAAGAGTAAATGCATCCAAACACTCTCTAGTTAACAAATAAGGCATATCTTTCTTAAGTAACTTGAAAGGCTAAGCAATTTTTAAAAGTCTTGAATGAAACTTCTATAAAAGCATGAAGTACTTAACATACAGGATGAAAGAAATAAGCAAATTTTTACTAACATAGAAAGGAATTTTGAGAATTTCACAAAGGAGTTGTTAAATGCAATTAGACTAAATATTAACCTATTTTGTGACAAACTTTCTTTAGATTAAAATAGCATTGATATAGTGGTACTAAAAGGTTGTTTATAACAATTTTTGGTCTTTTAAGTAGCATAGTTTTCTAACTTGGTTCTGCAATTCTCACCCTTTTGGTGAGATTGTAATTTATCTTGATTTGACTTTTATTGGTTTAATTAAATTTCTTTTTCCGAAAAAAGAAAACCTAGAGTAGTGGGTGGTAGTTTCTCAATGGTTTCCACTTTTGCTTTATTAACATGTACCCCCTCTCCCTTGGCATGAGACTTTATAGCCCAAAATTATGCCCTCTTGTATCATATAATGGAAAATTTCCTAGTTCAAACTAGATTGATTTCCTCACAATGCTTAAGTACATTTTAGAATAATAAATAGAATGAATCCCCAAAAATAGTTTTGATTCACCTATTTCATGAGTTGGTCAATTATGTAATAACCGTAAGTGAACAACGTAGCTGTAACTAATATCAGCAAGTACAGGTCGATCACACGAAGACGATGAATACTAGTAATTACCCTTCTTCTATTATCTAAGCTAAGAATTTATTTTAGTTTTTAATAAATAAAATAAAACTAAGAAAATAAAATAAAATAAGTAACGAAATTGAACAAAACATTCAAAAAGCACTAGGAAATTATCAAAATCTAGTAATTAGTATCTAGGTTTGAAATCCCCCTAAACCCTTAACAGATTGACCTTTTATCATGCAATTATTTGACAATTTACTAGACCGTGGAGACTCCTATAGTATACTAGTAGATGACCTTGAGTCTATTAACAACTAATCATAAGGTTTCTAACTGAATTACTCAAGTTAAATTTTATAGGATTGTATTATCGATTTATGAGGCCCTCTATTACGTTTGACCCTAATTCGAAAGATTTATGTCATCCTATCTCTAGAGTTGCAATCAACTCCTTCCAAATATGGTAGATCTATTTAACCTAGGATTTCTTATTCTTTATGCATGAAGTCATATTATAAATAAAACACGTAATTGGATCTAATATAACAATCAAACCAATTGCATTAATAAAACAATCAATCATGTCAAAGTATTAACATAAGGTTCATATAACCTAATTACTAACTGGACGTTTAATTACACAAGATCGAACACAAAATCAAGCATACATAAACAAAAATACAAGTTGAAAACAATGAGTTCATACTTCTAAATCTCCTTGATTGTCTTCTATCAAATGTTTTTGTGATGTAGAGGCTTGATCTTGTATTTCGATAGATCTTTCAATGATTTCTTCATGTTTTTCACTTCTTTGGACCAAAATTGCACCTAAAGAATGAGTTCCATGCCTGGAATCGCCTCCCCACTGTTTACTTTATGACTCTTACCCATTGCCTCAAAAATTTCTTTTTATCATGAAATTTAGGTTTCTGGGAGATGCGCAATCGTGCATAAGATTAGGCATAACCAAAATGTCATGAAATCACAAAATTGCATGGCCTGAGACAAGTGCACGGGCAGATGCACAACTGTGCATCCCTTTTGTGCTTCGAATCTTCATTTTGTGTCGTGTTTTTGTCCAAATTCTTCTCCTTTATAACTGTGAAGGCAATTATAACTTATAAACACACTTGGAGCAATTAGGTACCAAATATATAATAAAATATCAAATATCAAGTAAAAATATATTGAATAAGATGTAAAATTATAATCAATTATGCATGTGTCAAATATCCCCACACTTAAGCTTTTGTTTGTCCTCAACCAAACCCTAATCAAAATTATAAACTTTACAACATCAATCCAAATCAATCTCAATTTTTCCATTCATACTACACATCATCATATCCTATTGAATCAAATTAACATACAATTTAAGTTATCCTAAAATTAACTTCATAAGCAATATTAATTGTAATCACATCAACAATCGTATTGAAATCTAAAGCATACATCTTCACACCCTTACCACGATTTCACTTAATGCACTCAAATGTTTAGGATGAAAAGTATCAAACTCTTAATCAATGTATAGTAGAACTCTTACGATAATCTTGTAATAAAATCACATCTCCATCGCTTATGTATAAACTGGAAATAAAAATCCAAAGGTCTTTATACCAATTGTAATGAGGCTTAGGTATGGTATGATTGGGATAATAAGAAGGTTTATTTGAAGGAAATTTACTAAAAAGAACATTACATGAAACTTATTCACAATACATATAGGTCCTTTCATTGCAAAACTAATGGTACTATATACTTTTTTTCTTTTTTCTTTCTCTATTCTTTTTTTTTCTTATCTTTCTTTCTTTTTATTCTTTCTTTTTTCCACAATATTCCAAACAATACCACAATTCAACAAATTTTGGACCTTTCAAGAATTTCAAGTCTCAAATAAGCAAATAATGTAAATAACCTTCAAGGATCCAAACATTAAACAACTCTTCAAAGAAAAATAGGATAAAGATTTATAATTTGTGTTTAATCAATGAGAGAGATTAAGGCTTAACTTGGTTATTCCAAAAGGTAAATTTTACCGGTATACTAATTTTCAAAGAAATAGGCTAAAATAAGTTGGTAAATCTAAATGCCTTCATCATGTTAATATTTCTAATTATCACAAACATGGTCTTAACATGCATAATAAAAGTAAGTTGTAAAATTATCCTACCATACAAGATATCAAGCAAGAGCTTTAAATTTTTTATGAAATTTGCTCTTTAGGCTCAAAAGCTCACAAAAAAATTGGGTATATATGTCTGTAAATAATATCCAATTTCATTTAACTTGAAAATTTCAAAGATTAAGAATAATATGTCTTAGAAAAATAATTTTATTCTAACCATCATCCTTTTACACACCAATTCAAATCAATATTAAAAAATATAGTACTTATGGACAGATTCAACCAATTTGAGATATTAGTTAATAAAATTTATAATCAGGATTATAATACACTTGAAGATATCAGTGAAATATTCATTAAGCCCATCCCCACACTTAAAATTGCACATTGTCCTCAATTTACATAATACAAGTAGATATGCAAGTGAGAGGATTGTTTGGTAGTTTCCTGATTATGATGATTTCTTGATTTGGATCCATCCAATATGAGACTAACATCCTTGCAAAATATGAAACAAAAGGATAAAAAGAAACAAAAGAAATAACATAACAGAAATAAAGTCCTATACTAATATGAAAGAAAAAACAAAATAATATTGAAATTGAAATAAAATTAAAACTAACTCATAGGTTGCCTCTTATGCAGCACTTCTTTAATGTCAGTAGCTCAACTTGACCTGCACATTTAACATCATCCTGGATCAATAATTAGTGGCTTGCTTTTGCCCTTTACTCCATAAAGTGGTTTTATAGCCTGTAAATAAACCATATGTTGTGAGATATTAACAAGGATATAATTTATCAAATTAGTAAATCCAATTTCAAACAATTAGGCCCTTTTTAATGACAAACTATTAATGAAAGAGAGAATAACAAAACTCCTTGAATCGATGGTTAATTTTAATAATTTGTCTTCAAGGAAGTGAGAACCCTCTGTACTTAAGGTCACTACCAACATCTCCTCAGTAGTTTCCTTACTTGGTTTCTCTGTTATTTCTTCCTCAACCACCTCTGTTCACTCTTCTTCTTCTTCCTAGACAGAGGCTTCTGGCTCATCTTCTTCAATTATCTTGTGCCACTTCTCTACTTCATCTTCTTGGATGGAGGCTTCTTCTTCTTCCAGAAGCTCTTCTTAGAACATCATTCCATTTATGAAGCCAAGCTTTGCCTTTTCTTCACTCTCAATTTTTTATCAGTTAGCTTTCATTTCATCAATGATTTCCATTAATTTATCTCTAAGACCTGCTTCCTCTTCTTTTTGTTCTTCGATCTTATTTTGAAATGTCACTCCATTCATGAAGTGACTGCCCTTCCATGTTCTTCAACATTAGTTTCAGTAGGACTAGGCCCTTAGATCTCATTAGATAATATCTTTGCCAAATGGACCATCTAATTCACTAAATTTTGTATGTGAGCCTTTTGTAGTCAAGGTGAATTGGAATGAATTGTCAACTCATCCATAACTGTTTAGTCAAAACAATGATTTCTTTTGATGAACCAAGCAAGGAGCGAAGCCTAGCCTTTAAAGCAAGCCTGACTAGTCTCATCGACTACTCAAAACTCATTCTTGATGCTTTATGATTGATTCTTGAATGAAATCAACCATCATATCTTCCAAAGTAGGCTTGTAAATTAAAGGTGCTTGGTGCCTTAAATATTCAACTGGGGTGTAATCGTTTCATCCATAGGCATCAGAATTGCTCCATTATAAATTATAGTTATTCTCGTATACTGCATCATGAGGTTGATAGCACATGCTCGGTTGCTCTCATATATTTGTTGGTGATTGACATTTATGATTTAAGTGATAACTCCCACCAATTTCACGACATGGCGTGAATATCGGTTGAGCTTCTGAAAACATATGGTGATTTTATAGATCACAAAGACACATTTTGGGTCCCATAAAAGTCCTATCCATCCAATCCTTCCATTGCGAGCTGTGGCTGTGACAATGAATCGTAATTCTTAAAATAAACTACAAACTTAAGATTAAGTAAAGAAATTCAAAAGATAATTAAATTAATAAGCTAAACAAATATAGTAAGACACAATAAAATAAAATAATTTACAAAAGAAAAAATAAAATAAAATAAAATAAAAACAAAATAAAACAAAATAAAACGAAAAAGACTAGAGTAATGGCATTCAAGCTTTCCTAATATTAAAGTTCTCAACAACGACGTCAAAAACTTAATTGATCTATTTGTGAGTTGGTTAATTATGTAATAACCGCAAGTGCACGACGTAGCTATAGCTAGTATCGACAAGTACGGGTCTATCTCACGAAGATGATGAATACTAGTAATTATCATTTTCCTATTATCTAGCCTAAGGATTGATTTTAGTTTTTACTAAAGAAAATAAAAATAAGCAAATACAATAGAATAAGTAACGAAATTGAACAGAAAATTTGGAAAGCACTAAGAAATTATCAATATTAAGTAATTAGTATCTAGGTTTCGAATCTCCCGAAACTCTTAATGGATTGATCTTTTATCATGCAATTGTTTGATCATTTATTGGACCGAGGAGACTCTTTAGTACTTGACCTTTAGTCTACTAACAACTAATCTTAAAGTTTCTAACCAAATTACTCAGGTTAAATTTCAACATTGCGTTACCAATTTATGAGTCCCTCTATTAGGTTTAACCTTAATCTGGAAGATTTATGTCATCTATCTCTAAGGTTGCAATCAACTCCTTCCAATTATGGTAGATCTATTCAACCTAGGATTTCTCAATCTCTATGTACGAAATCAAATTATAAATAAAACACGTGATCGGATCCAATATAACAATCAAACCAATTTCATTACTAAAGGAATCAATCATGCCAAAGTATTAACTTAAGGTTCATCTAACCTAAATACTAACTGGACCTTTAATTACATACGATTGAACATGAAATCAAGCATACATAAACATAAATACAAGTCGAAAACAATGAGTTCATAATTCTAAATCTCCCTGATTGTCTTCCATCGAATGTTCTTGCTATGTAGAGGCTTGATCTTTTATTTTTGATAGATGTTTTGATAATTTCTTTGTGTTTTCCACTGCTTTGGAAAAAATTGCACCTAGAGAATTAGTTCCACATCTAGAATCACCTCCCTATTGTCTTCTCTCTGACTCCTCCCCGTTGCCTTTGAAAATGTCTTTTTATCACAAAATTTAAGAAGATGCACGGTATGATGCGTGGTCGTGCATGACTGTGTATACAAAAAAAATGCCCAAAAATCACGAAACTGCACGACCTGAGATAAGTGCACTGGTAAATGCATGGTTGTGCATCGCTTCTATGCATTGAATCTGTTGGATCGGAAAAATAAATCATGCCTTATTTAGAGAAACAGTAGATTTCAAAACTTTTTAAGAAATCATTTTACAGCGGAAGAAACATATCCAAATAAACATGCCAATCCATATATGATATGGTATAAGGATAATAAAACCATGAACAAGATGAAGAGAATTACCGACTCCTTTACTATAGCTTTAAATCCTCGTTGTGCTATCCTCTCCTTCTTCTTGTATCCAAATCCTTTGCTTTTGAACCTCTTCCTTTAGTAACCCATCTTCTTCCTTGTTGTTAAATCCTCAACCAATTTGATTTACCTCTTCTTCTTTAAAGACAACTAGGTTAACAAAACCCTTTGGGGGGAAAGGAAAAGAAATATTTGGAGGAGATTTTCTTAGAAGAAGATGAACCAAAATTGAAACTCTTTCACTTTAGAATTTCAGTTCTTTCTTGCATGAAAGGAGAGAAGGTGTAAAGAACATGGAAGAAGACTCCCCTACACCTTAATTTCGGTTATGTATGAATGGAAGAAGAGAGAGGCATCCAATGCATCACTTCTTGCATTAATCAATCATAAAATAGCCAATAAATGAGAC
>JANZLC010000008.1:18209098-18229017 GCA_026413385.1 Erythroxylum gracilipes | reverse complement strand
AATGGGCCCTAGTAATAAACAAACTACTGTTGATTTGAAAAATGTTTATGGAATAAAGCAGGCCCAAATTGTTTACTAATTTCCGAGCATTATGTTGGAGGCAAAAGCAATTCATTCTTCACATTTTGGGTTTAGGGAGAAAGAAAGATGACAGTAGCAATTTCTTGGAGACCCATGGAGAAGATAGAGGGCTAAACTTCCCAACACCGGTTTAAAGGTGAAATCGATGCCCGATTCAAGGTTAAGCATACCTTTCTATTGTTTAATGTTAAACCTCTATTTTCAAATTGAAACTGTTGTTCAATGTTGATCGACTTGGGTATTGTAAAGATGATCTTAATGCGTTCATTGGATTGTTTTATTACGAACCTGTTGCTAGAATCTTGAATATAATCAGTTAATCATTGTGTTTGAGATTCGTTAATAGCCACTAATGACCGTGAATCATTAGGAACAATGTAAGTTAGATTAGATAACCTGAGCTTGTGAGGTTACTACCTACATTGATCCATTTTTCATTTCATAATATGGCTTCCCAATTAAATCTAGAGAGTGTGTTCTAGGTTATTCAACATTTAGGTTTAATTAATGAGCTTATTTTAATTAAACACAACCTAAGGGAAATCCAGGATTAACATAATGTGTTGTTAGTCCACAATCAATAGTCCTAGGAGAGGAGTGAAAGCATTATAAAAATGAAATCTATTTAATCTTGTAGAACATATGCAGCAAATGTTTGTTCAAAATGTATAAGAATATGTACTATTTTGGTGTTTATGATCAAATATGGATTTTGATTTTTGTGTGGATGTTATTGAACTAAAATTGAGGTATACATGAAGAAGTTATCAACTTGAAATGATAGAATTTTGGAAATGTAGTGTGTTGGAGTAGGCTATATGGAGTGTTTTTATTGAATATGCATTTATATTTGGGCCATACCTTGATCTGTGAATATTCAAATTGGATGTATTTTGATCTAGATGAAACTAGAGACATACGGCTACAATTTTTAAGAAGAAATTGAATTTGAATTATGTCATTAAGGGTCTTGAAATTTAGCTTGAAGTTTAGTTTTGTCTTATGTTGCAGCACTACCAGTGACAGAAATCATGTCCTGTTGTTATCAAATAAATTGTATTGATGTAGGCCAAATCAGGCAAAGTTATCTTCACATAAGTTGTATTTTATTCTCTTAGCTTTCGATTGGTATAAAGTTTGTAATTTTTTAATATTTTAATTGAGAGATATGAGTTGTACAACTTTCAGTGCATGATCATGCACTAGCCAAAATTTTGAACGTGCTCAGTCTGAAGTATTTTGATTATAACTTTCGAAATACTGAACCAAATTGTATGATCTTGATGTCCTTAGAAACTTAAGACATAGGAGAACAATTTTATAGAAGGAAGTGTGGCCAAATTACTCCATTTTCCTGGTTATAATAATCATGAAAAGTTGACCCAAAAGTCTATTTTTGGAAAATTTTGAAATGATCAATTGGGTTATGAAATTAGATTCAAAGTGTTTTATTGAGGTATAAACCCTAAGTACAAATGACACTTAAGTGAGTTTCAATATTTTAATGCTATTTTGATGTGAATAATGGAAAGATACCCGGGATTGTCATTGAACATGCATTGTGCATATTCCATATACTTATATGTGTATAAATGAATACTTCTATAATTGTGCAAAATTTTGATATGTGTAAATGTATATTGCATGATATAGACAAGCATATTGAGTGCCATCATCCAGACTTTACCGGGACTTTGAGGTAACAGCTTCTAGAGCAATCTATGAGTAACCTCAACGGTCTCACTCAATTAACTGTTTGTGTTAGATTATGTTTGAATTATCTTATGAATGTGATTTGATTGAGTTGATTCCAGATACTGATGGTTCGAGACTTGTGATGCATGAATGTGATATTGAAGTGCTACTTGTATGTGAATGTGAATAAAAATAAATGTTGCTCAATAATTTTTGTTGAATGCCGGACTAAGGTCCGAAGATAAATGCATTTTGAATGTGAATATGAAACCAAGTGATTGATTGAGAATATAAGAAAGTGAAGTATTCTATTACATGAATGCATGAAAGATAAAGGCAGTTGTGACCAGAGAGGCCGGTATAAAGAACTTAAAGCTCAGACTGTGATCAAAGCCTCAGGCTCAGTTGTGAATGTACCCGGTATTCAGTAAGGGATATGGGACATAATCTGATTTAGCTCAGTATCCATAAGGGATCTGGGTTAGATAAAAAGGCACTCGGTTATAACAACAATAATAAGTGAAAATGAGTCTCACAAGCATTTCATATACATTTTAATACGTGTGTTTGACTGTTGAAAATGTATTGTTGTCTTATATGAATGAGAATGTGATATGTGATGCTTCATACAAAATGGAATGATGTGAATTATATGTTACATATGTTAATGTGTTACATGAATTGAGTGAACCATCGATGATGGTTACCTCATTGAGTTCACAAAACTCACCAAAATTGCAATGTTGATTTTTCAGGACCGAGAAAGGACATTAGCTACTGAGAGACTCTACAAGAAGCTTAATTCTTGTACTTTTGTGTATAAGAAATGGCTCAAAGGTCAGTTAGCTGGGACTGAAGGATTTAGTTAGACATTTTGTATAATTCCTCTTTCATGTAGCGTACTTTGTACTAGGTTTTTGATCACATACTTATTCAGATGATCTTGTAAAGGCTACATTGTAAATTTGGTTTCTATGAAATGAAAAGAGGAATTTAGTTGGTTTTAAAATATGGTGTTATTCTTTAAGATGCTTTAATAGAAATATAAATGATGATGCCATGGTTAAGTGAGATTTATGATTGCTCTAGCATGCCATTAGTATAGAGTATGTACTAGAATGTCCACAGGGTGTTATGGTACGTACTCTATAATAATGGTGCATTACAATATTGGCAATTAAGTTCACTAATTTTAATATCAATCTTGTAAGAGAGAGAAGGATACTCCAAGTGAATGAGCTTAAAGAATGGTGTATGGTGGCTTATGGAAACTCGAATTTGTATAAAGAATGATCTAAAAGGTATCATGATGAAATTACTAAGTAGGCCAAGCAATTTAAGGAAGGAGATCAAGTCTTCTTGTTTAACTTCCCAAAAAAATTGTTTTTAGGTAATCTGAAGTCTAGATAGTTTGGACCCTTCATAGTGAAGAGAGTTTTTGTGTAACATCCCATTACCTATGGGAAGGTTAGAATAGTAAATATGAGTGATTAATGAGAGCTTAGAAATGCATTTGCATGCTCATGCATAATGTGTCATACACATACATGTGAATAGTGAGATTTTTTCACATGAAAATAATTGTACATGCATTCATTGACATTCTGGGTATAATTGTTAATAAATGTAATTGGTATTGAGAATTATGGTTTGTTTGTATTGCAAAATTGATTTTGAGAGTGTAATTGTTAATTTAGAATTTTTGGAGAACTTTAAGAAAATTTCTGAAAAATTTGGGGTAATTTTTAGATTAGAAAAAATGCCAAGTGGCAATACAAATGATAACTAGTAGTAGAAATTACTGTCCAATGGTAATGAAAATTTTGATAAATGATTTCAAGATTTATTCACAAGTTCCATTGAAAATTGGGAGACAATTGGAGTAGAAATAGGAGTTCATTGGACTAGTTTACTAAAAGAGCTAGTTGAATGAATAGAAATTGGACATGTGGCAAGTGACAAGTGTCATTTGCCAAGCCATGTCTTTAGATTAACCATTCTTTAAATTTTTAAAGGTCACTTTACTCTCCCTCACGATACTCTCTCTTAAAAGCCTTTGGAGTTTATTTTTGGTTATCTTCCTCTCATCTTCGTAGCTTCTCTTCTTCCTCTTCTTCATGGGCTTTGATCATTTTAACCTCCATTTATGTTGAACCTCCCACTCATCTTCCACCTTGCTCTCTCTTTCCCACTAAAATTTCTAAGATTCTAACCCTAAAGATGGTGATGATCGTGGGTGGTGTTTGAAGTTAGGTATTCTGATTTTTCTTGAAGAGATTGAAGATTGGGTAGCTAAATCAAGTAAGTTATATTTTAAAAGTTATGGGTATGGTTAAATTAAGCAAGATTGATGAGTAAATTAAAAATTGATGACTTGGTTATGCAATGTTCATGTATGTGGTGTGGGTGTTGAATTTTCAAGTTGAAACTTTTATGAATTTTTCTGTGTTAATCTAGGCATATTTTTACAAAATTGTCTTCATGAAAGTTGTAGATATTTCTTTTATCTTTCCATTGAAGTTTCATGGGATAGGTATACGAGACAGCTTCATTTGTTTGAATTTTTAAACCCTTTTTGAGGTAAAATTTATTTTTAAGTCTTCATAGAAGTTGTAGATCTAGAAGTCTTCTTCAAAATGGTTTTTGAATCACCTTAATCTGATATTTGTAGCAAACGTTATGCCTATTTTTCTAAGGCAGGTCGGAGGAAAGTACAACATGAGTTATGGAGGAAAGTACAACATGAGTTATGGATATTTGTAACAAGTAAGTATTGAGTAAATCCTTTGAAGTTATGGATTTATGAGATAAATCTGATGAATTTATTGTCAATTGCATGAAAATGGCATTTACATGTTTATTCATGAATACTGTGTTAATGGGATGAAAATTGTGGATATAGTGTTATTTAGTCGTTGATGATTATTAGTGATCAGATGATGTAGAAATGAATTTTGGAGTTTGAAATAGCAATGAAATGGTGTATAGGATGAGTATAGAAAATTAAAGTATAAAAAGGTATATACTTTGTTTTCTATTCAGTGTGCATGTAGCACACCATTATCGTAGGATATGTACTGGAATGACCTTTGGGCGTCCCGGTGTGTACCCTATAGTAAGGGGGCGTATACTAGACGTCCCGACATTGGTTCGAAGGTGACATCGACACCGATGACCCAGGTTAAGTATTTTTTATTGTTTTGTTGTTTCTTTCTCTCATTATAAAATAATTATGTTATCTTATGTTAATTGATTTGGGTATTATGTATGGATAATCAAATTTTCATTATTGTTCGGTTATTTGTGTATGAACTCATAGGGTATTGTGAAAAGATGATTTTAATGCATTTATTGAATCGTTTAATTACAAACTCATTGCTAGAATTTTGATATAATTCATAATTGTTATATTGAAATTCATGTGTAGCGACTAATAATTCGTAATCGTTAGGGATAACATAACCTAGGTTAAATGATACATCGTATGTGGTTGTTGCCTTGATTAATCAATTTTCTTAATTCATAATGATATTGCCTAATTAAATCTAGAGATCGTATCTTAGGTTATTCGGTGGTTAGGTTTAATTAACGATCGTGTCTTGATTAAACAAAACCTAAGGAAAAACTCGAGTTAATTATTAACCCACGATTAATAGTTGCTAGAAGAGGTTTAAGAACAACAAATCAAAGAAATATACTCAATTAGGGTGTAGGCCGAGATTGAACTAAAGAACTAAGTCCCTACCGAATTCCCAGCTTTTATCATTTTTCGCATGTTTTCTTTAATTTGCTTTTATTAGTCTATTTTCATTTTATTTTCTTGTTTAAAAAAGATCCAAAACCCCTCGTTAAACTTGAACACCAATTACTTTCATTTCATAAACTTTGCATACACTCTCTGTAGAATCCACCTAAACTCACCACTGTTATAGTTGTAGTTTAGTTATTTTATTTTGACTAGCGTTATGACGTGCGGTTAATTTACTAATACTTTTAGTCCCATATTTAATGTATTTTTCTTCTTTATCCAAATATTTTTATTGATTTCGGTAATTGAGTTGTTTATATTTTATTTCTAGGTCTCATTTAGAAATCAAACAAGTCAGAGCTATTTTGATTAAGTTATGGAGTGCATGGTAGTGCATATGGTCGTGTAGGAGAGCACAAAGGTGTATTGAATATTTCTTATGGAACAAGCCCATGTTGGCTTAAAACACACCTATGTTGAGTTGTAAGGAGGCTATGTTTACCATTCACGACCGTGTCTATACATATGTTAGCTCTAGAGAATTTCATTCATCTATTTGATGAACACGGCCATTAATAAGCCCACGTTGATGACTATTTATCTTATTGTATTTGAATTTAGAATTCAAAATGACAAGATTGAGTAAATAAAGAAGAAAGCAAAAAATATGAAAGGAGGAACCCTAGAATAGATTAAAAAAAGAAGAAACAACCAGGGAAACTTTTTTGGATCAGATTTTTGTCAATCTAGAGTGAAGTTTTTGGAGATTTAAATGATTGAATTTCAAACTTATTCTTTATTTTTGATGTTTTGTTTTCTATTATTATAAGCTAAATACCTTTTAGTATCCGGATTAGATGAACCTCGTGATGTATCTTATAGTAACTTTATTTTAATTTAATTTTTTTCTTTATGTTCATTGAGAATAAATTATGTGCTCTTATTTATTCTTAAATTGATATTGTTATCATATTATTTCATGTTTAATTTTACATAATTGAGATCGAGAAATTTAATGTATGAATAAATCTAGTATAAAAAAGGAGTTACATGCAAACTTAAAGATAGATTGACATAAATTTTCTAGATTATAGTCAAACTTAATAGTGAAATTCATAAATTAATTAATGTAAGTTTAGATGTTTTAACTAGAATGAGATTTCAATTATTCAACCTTGAATTAGGTGTTAGTAATCTTGAGAAAGATATCAGTATAATTTAAGAATTTTTATGGTTAAATGAACTTTGGAGTAAATTTCTAGTGAAATTATGATTGCATAAGAAATCTTAAGGAACGGAAATCCAAGTGCCGTTATTTCATGGGTAAATTTTTCACTCTTTTAATATTTTTCTTTGTGATGATTATTTTTTAGTTTATTTTATTTTAAATATGAATTATCACCACCACTTTAATTGCAGGTAATATAATAGGATTGACACTTGGCACTCTAAGCCTTAAACTATAGAATGATAATTGCACGTGCCCTGGACAGTTTCTAGATTAAAGGAATTGAGTTAAATATGTCAGATATAAGAGTCCAACAAAAGGTGAAACGGTAGGAAATTTGTAAACCTAAAGAGGAGGGTGGTTTAGGCGTTAAACTAGCTTAGAACCATCAATAGCATGCTAACGGCAAAAAGGATTCGGAGAATACGCACAGAAAAGGAAGTTATTTAGGTTGAATGGATACACGTGCATTTCATAAAAGGAGATAGCATATAGCCTCTGCGAATACTTCATGGGCCCTGGTGTAAATCCTCAAGCTCAAAGCCGGCATAAGGAGAATGATCAAGAATTAGGATTAGAAAGCAAACCTTCTTCTGATATGACTACTGGAATGAGCTTTTTCTACTTGTGCTGATTCCAGAACTCCAATAGACACGACACCTAATTCATCTCATCTCTAGAGTAGCACCCTCCTTGTTATCCAAAAAAAAAAAAAGTCTACTGGCATAGGCTGGTATGGGATAGCGTTAGGCTCCCTAAAGATTCATGTGTTCTATGGCCAACATCAAGGATAAACTCAGAACAAAGGATAAGCTTGTAAGAGTAATTAATGGTTTAAAACCCCTTTGCAGCCTCTCTAATCAAGAGATTAAGAATATACAACACCTGTTCTTCAAATGTTAGATCTCTCAAGCCCTTTGAACCAGCATTCAACAATTATACGGCATCTCTTGCTTATTGGGAGACTAGAACCAAATTGTCCAATGGATTGGTTCCTATTGTAAAAGGAAAACAACTGATGATAAGCTCGTTAAGATGGCTTTCAGTTGCTCCATTTAGTTGATCTAGATAATAAAAAAATGAAAGGATATTCTAGAAGACAAGTAGGAGTATGGAAGAATGGCTAGATGAAACTATCAATTAGATTGGACAAATTATGATCATGAAGGGCCCTAGAAATGAAGTTAATGGGGAAACAAATAGCAGATGGAATTTTCCTTGCAATCCTCAAGGAAAGGTCCTAGGTAGACTCGTTGAGGGCCAAGGGGAGGCATCAGTAGCTGAAGTAAAGCACAAATATGCTTCCAAGAGACAAAAGTGAGAGCGAATTCTTAATGTAAAGGAGTTACAAAAATGAGAGGCATTCCAACTTTTAGCATTACCTTTGTATGTGTAAAAACAAGTTCTAAAAAAATGATATTTTATTTTTATTCTATAAAATATTTTATTTGTATTTATTTACTATACTTATACCTTTTTATTTATTATATAGATTTATATCATAAATTCTAATATCAGTTAAATCTTTAAATTTTGTTTTAATTCAATATTTAAAAATATTAGTTATTATATAAAATTAATTAATTAAATGTCATTGTTAAAGTCTATTTAAATAGATGTTATTTTATTAATCAATATTAACATTAAGAATTAATTTTAAAATTTCAATTGAATTTTTATAAAGGTCTAGTTTAAAATTAGATCATATTTATATCATTAAAAATTGAACTTATACTATATTTAAAATTCAACTAATTTATTCAATATTAGAGTTACTATCATAAGATGAACTTATAAATATTGGTGAATTTTATCTACTAGTTTTTGTTGTTATGATCAATTTTTTCATGGGTGTCTTCTTAGGGTGAAGTAGAAAAGAAAAAGGCCCTTCCGAGAAAATGCCGCGAGTTTTCTGGGAAAGTGAGAATACACCAAAATAAGAACGAAATAAAACTATTCCCTTTGGATTTAGGACACCGCTTTCAATGGAAATCAGACAGCAGAGGAAACAAAAACCATAAGATAACTTTCTCATTAACATGATTTCCTCTTCCAACAAAAATCTCTCGTTTAATTCTTTCTGAACTTTATTTTCTCTCTTTCGAATGATGGATTCTCCAGTGAGACGCACGTTCAACTCCTCCATTATTACTTAGAATCATCTCTCCTCTGTGGGAATTGTTGAGATTGATTAGTACATTATTGGGTTCGCGGCCATTTCTGTGGTTGAGTTTTCTTTGTTTTTCTTCTTTGTCTCTCAAGATCTGGACTGATTTTGCAACCCTAAATGTCCTCAAAGATGCGAGCTTTTGCATGCATTTTGCCAACACTAAGTTGTTTATATCCATAACCAATGTTTAGGGTACCGTGTAAAATTCACTAATCTATAATCATACCCATCTTCTATGGCCAAAATATAGCTCGATTTCATCTGGGTTTTGCAAATTTGTTGTGTTCCTTCAAGTTTCATCCCGCCATGTTCAAGCAACTTTTGAGCAAGTTTCCTCGAAAGTCCTCGAAACCCGACTCAGCTGAGTTAGCCCGGTCTGACTGGTTATCCTCCTCTCAATGCTCTAATGGGTCAACTACGAGCTTCGCCAAATCTAATGTCCCAAAACGCACTTCTTCTGCGGTATTTCCGACGAACGCGGTCGCTGGAGTCGAGCCCTTGGTGCCCTTTAAGGACGTGCAAAATGCAGAGAAGATGACCCTCTTTATAAGCAAAGTAAGCCTCTGTTGTGTAGCTTTTGATTTTTCAAGCCCAACGAAGAATACACTTGAGAAAGATGTAAAGAAACGGACTTTACTGGAACTTGTGGACTTTGTGACTTCTGGGTCATTGAGATTTAGCGAGCCTGCCATTTTAGCCATGTGTAGAATGTGTGCTGTTAATTTGTTTAGGGTTTTCCCACCGAGTTATGGGTCTAATAAGATTATTGTGGGTGAAAATGAGGACAACGATGAGCCAATGTTCGATCCTGCATGGCCACATTTGCAAATTGTTTATGATTTGTTTCTTAGATTCATCACCTCTACATGCTTAGATACCAAGTTAGCAAAGAAGTATATAGACCACTCATTTATATTGAGACTGCTTGATTTGTTTGAGTCAGAGGATCCGAGAGAAAGGGACTGTTTGAAGACCATTTTGCATAGAGTTTATGGGAAATTTACGGTGCACAGGCCTTTTATTCGCAAGTCTATAAGCAACATAGTGTATAGGTTTGTTTTTGAGACTGAAAAGCATAATGGGATTGCAGAGTTGTTGGAGATTTTTGGAAGCATAATCAGTGGTTTTGCCTTACCGTTGAAGGAGGAGCATAAGATCTTTTTGTGGAGAGTGTTGATTCCTCTACATAAGCCAAAGTCTGTGGGGATTTACTTCCAACAGTTGTCATATTGTGTGACACAATTTATTGAGAAGGAGCCTAAGTTGGCAAGTATGGTGCTAAAAGGAATACTGAAATACTGGCCAATCACTAATAGCCAGAAGGAGGTAATGTTCCTGGGAGAGTTGGAAGAGATTTTGGAAGCAATTAACATTGTAGAATTTCAAAAGATCATGGTACCTTTGTTCTGCCGGATAGGGTGCTGCATTAACAGTCTCCACTTTCAGGTACGGAGAGTATTTTCTATCTTGGTGCATGGAGTGACCACAAATGCATATAATCATTCTCTTGTTAAGCATTCATTAAAATATAATCTTTTCCTTGTTTATATTTTACTCTTAGCTATTGCCAGGGTTTATGATGTTTTAGGGATATACACTTTGGTTTTAGTAGTAACTTTGTTTCTCTTTTTGACATGCGTTCCCACCCAACTTATCTATGGCCAGGTCAATAATGCAATTGCGGTTTCAGCCAAGGGCTGTGGGCTAGTTTGTTGTGATTTTTTATTTCAAAGTGCAAATATTCGTGATTGTTTAAGATCTTCTTGGTTACCTCAACCAACAATTTCCCATCACAGTTGAAGGATATGATGTCATAATAAGTAAATTGTTATGCCAGCATTTTGTATCTGGCATCAATCTGCAAAGGAGCAACTTTGTTGGCCATAGGTTGTAGAAATTTAAGCATTAGGTGTATGTTTTATGTGTCCATGATCATTGATAGAAGTGGCAAAGGAAGTCCATAAGAAAGTTCTGCTTTGCTTTACTTGGGGGCTACCATACAGGATGAACTAGTGGGATAATGGTCATTGGTCTAGTGTATTTTGTAGGTCTGAACAAGTTTCAACCGGAGAATTTTCTCTTGAAAGAGATCTTGTAGACACTCAGAATTTGCTATCCAGCTATTACGTAGAGTCCAATTGATTGGTGCCAGTACTAGCTAAATTGAGCTATTTGGTGGGGTTCACAATTTTTCTTTAGTTCTTGACTGGGCTACCTAGTGTTCTTCTAGATTGCATTCAAATTTTGGAGAGATTTCTTCTGCTTTGAATATAGGTTACCGAGGACTAGGCTAAGAATGCAGAAAAGCCTGCATTTTCTAGGTATACGGATGATGGCATCTTCCCACCTTGCTTTTATGTCCAGAGCTTGTAACTTTGGTTAGTAAAGGTCTGAGTCCTCACCACCAATGGTTAAACCAGGTGCCAACGAAGGTACTACCTTCCCATCTACCGAGTTCGTTGGGGCATGGGTTTTTATATAATTATACTATCCAATGTATGATGGACTTAAGAGCCAAAGATTAAGCTTACACATTATTCTTCTTTCATTCTTTTTAAAGTTCTTCTGTCATTATATGAGAAATGCCATGTCTGAAAAGTCTCCTCACTTTTCCATTGTTTAGTTAACTAAGGTTCTAGCTCTTTCCTATCTCCTTTCTATTTTTGCTTACGTTCTTCCACCAGTTCTAACTTCTTGAATGATTGAGTGTTAGGATGGCAGCAGCAAAGGATATTGGGGTGGACTTGATGGCCTTGAGCTTTTTAACATGATGGATCATTACCTCAATTAATTTCACTATATTCCTCATGTTCCTAATATATTAAAATGTTTTTGAATTCAAGTTCTTGCTTAATAATTGGATCATGACATAGTCGCATTCCAAATATATTTTTGGCATTTACCTGTGTGATTATTATTTATTTGGATTTGATTGCTAGCTCCATTCTCACCAATTTATTGTTTCAGGTGGCTGAAAGAGCCCTTCTCTTGTGGAACAATGACCAGATTGTCAACTTGATTGCACATAACCGGCATGTGATTTTGCCCATCATATTTCCAGCTCTTGAGAAGAATGTAAATGATCATTGGAACCAATCGGTACTCAGCCTAACCCTAAATGTCAAGAAAATGTTCTCTGAGATGGATGATGCACTGTATCCGTCATGCCTCGATCAATTTAAAGATGACTAGGAGAAGCTAATTGTGATGGCTCGCTAACAGAAGGAAGCATTGCAGCAAGTGGGGAATGCTGCCACTCTCAAGCCAAATAACCGGAAATCTTGCGGTTTTGACGACTCGACTGGCCTCTTCAATTGCTTGTTGTTTGTAACTTCTGGTGCACTTTTTTCCTCCAGAGCCACTCAATTTCCTATCATATCCGACGTTGGAGTGTAGGCACCAAGAAGATGTGATGAAACTGGTGCTGTTTAGGCATTATAATACTGTTTCCAGTGATCCTGTGACAGCCAGTTTTTGTAATTTTGCACATTCTTCTGATCATGTATCTTATTGTAATGACATCATGGAACACTGGTTACTTTATTGTTAAATGTAGGAGAAGGTCGTGCAGTCGACTTCTTTCATTTAAAAATATTTTTATTGTTATAGATTATTTTTTAAAAAATGACTTTTTGGGAATTAAGTGATTACACATTCTAAGAAACCAAAAGAAGATGAAAATTGAGTCTAACCTATCAACAATAAAGTGATTAAGGGAGAAAAACAAGGAACTCTCAATTGGGTTCTTTTTCTTCAGCTTTATCTCCTTCTCCAAGTAGGAAATCAACATTTCGGTGGTATAGATAGCCAAAATCGATCCAGGTTTTCACTGATTGTCTCTCTGCAGGTCAGATGGACCTCTCTAAGGAGTATACTTGTGTCATCTCAAATAGTCCAAACTCAACAACTACCCATATCTTTAATAATTGTATTGTTGAAAGCTGCTCTGGTGTTAAATGGATACCTTATTCAAAGAAAGAAAACACCGAATTTTTTGGTGATGAGTCAAGGTATCGATTTGAGAGCTTTTTAAGCTACTGTTACAATTGCAAGAAGGATCTTAGGCAAGGAAAATTCAGTTACATGCACAGGTCGGCTCAAGTTTAACTTTTTGGGCTAACTTATTGAGTTGTAATAACTTCCTTTTAAAAGAAACTTGGCTTGATTATTTGCAGTATTGATGTTAGCGTCCTCAAATTCTTAAAATTGGTTTTTTTTTTTTACAAGCTCAAAAAATTGGAAAGCTTCCTGAATTAGGAATGAACTTAAAATCTAATGGTATTTTATTAAACATATTTCTTTTAAGTTCTTTTCCTTTTTCATTCTGAATTTTTTTTTTTTTTTGGATGATTGATTGAATCAAATTTATCCGAAAGACAGAAGCTATATCGTGGCTTATGTTCAACTTTTTTAGTTATGAACTAATGTTATAATCATGTTCCAGAGAAGAGAGGACATTTTGCAGTCATAAATGAGGACAGAGGGAGATGTTGTTAGATGAGTAAATATATCGACTAGAACTTGACGATGTTTACGGAGCTTGTTCCTGATAGTTCTCAGCTAACGTAAAGCTATTTTTACTAAAAAAATTAAAATTAAAATATTTTATTACCATTTTTTTAAATTTACGATGAATCCAATGTACCATGACTTTGCTTCAGCTTCACCTCTTCTCGCTATGTCGAGACTTTTCTCTCTTGTTTTTTAGATAACAAGTTTCATTCTTTCTCTTTCACGAATCTGCGTTTGTTTCACTCGTCTGGCTTTTCTTTCTGATCATTTCTGTCGCTTGTCGTCGATTCATTCTGGAACCATGGCATCTGACGAGGATCGTTTGGTGAATGACATCTATCATCGCCTGAATATTGAGGAGGACGAAGGTACATTGGAGTATACGGAGGATACAGCTATTGGAGATCAGGGGGTAACAGGATTTGAATGGCAACACTGTGTTGTGGGGAGATTGGTAAATGAGAAAATGATAAACTTTCCGGTATTCCAACAGATTATGGCTAGTGTCTGGCGTCCTGGTAAAGGAGTGCTGATTAAAGAATTGGGGAACAATACCTTCATTTTCCAGTTTTTCCACCCCCTCGATGTCGAACGAATTTTACGAGATGGTCCATGGAATTATCAACAGATTCCTATTATTTTGCATCAACTACAACCACACGAGAACCCTCGCCAAGTTGAATTGATTTATTTAGAATTATGGGTTCAAATCCATAATATTCCCAATGGTTTGATGTCGGAAAGAATTGCGGTGGATGCTGGCAATTACATTGGAACACATGTGGAATCAGACTTTCGTAATTTTGTAAACATCTGGCGAGACTTCATGCGAATTAGAGTTAGAATTGATATCCGAAAACCTTTGAAGCGTAAATTGTTTGTGAAACGAACGCAAGGGGATAAAGTTTGCCTGGACTTCAAGTATGAACGACTCAACACCTTCTGCTACTTCTGTGGGATTGTAGGACACACAGATCGGTTTTGCTCTCTGTTATATGACCACCCACAAATTCCTAGAGAACGATTTGCATATGGTCCATGGTTGAAAGCTGAATCCAGACGCACAACTCAGATCGGAGATCGATGGCTACGCTCGGAAAATGATATTCCGGCAACTTCTCAGGGTAATACTGCTGCAGCTCCGGCGAATCCTGTAGCAAATCCATCAATATCTACGGATATGGATAAGAATAATATCTTGGCAAAAAATCAGGGGATTCGAAATTTTTCTCCTCCGCAAATCAGTGGTGGATCACGGATGGCTAATATTCAGAATCAATCACAGGGCGTGACAGAAGGAAATTGCGACATTGTTGCCGTCTTGCCTTATCTTGCACCGGATACAATTATGGTTACAGATTCAAAACGCAGACGTCTTCAAGACGACACAACGTCTACACATGTTAACATGGAGGAGGAATTCATCCCAAGTACTTTTGAGGATGGGCCAAAAAATTTGACTTTGGTGGGCTTTGTTTCTGAAGCCCACCGACAGCTATGAGTACCTTAAGCTGGAACTGTCGGGGGCTTAGGAACCCCCGAACAGTCCGAACATTAAAGGACATGGTGTCCGACAAGAAACCCAATTTTATTTTCCTCATGGAAACTAAAATTACTAGAGAAAAACTTGTACCTATTAAAGTAAGGCTCGATTTTAGTGGTATGTTTGTGGTGGACCCTATTGGACATAGAGGAGGTTTGGCACTGTTATGGAAAGAAAAGGATATGGCTACATTACTGAGTTACTCGCCGAATCATATTGATGTCGTGGTTTGTATTGATGGTCTTCGACATTGGCGGTTAACGGGCTTTTATGGATTCCCCGAACGTTACAATCGAAGCATGGGCTGGGACTTACTTAGACATCTTCGTAATAAATCACCTTTGTCGTGGTGTGTTATTGGCGATTTCAACGATATCATGTTCCCTTCGGAGAAACAAGGACTTCATACCCAGCCCAGATCACTGATGGAGGGGTTTCGACAGGCGCTCATGGATTGTCAACTACATGATTTGGGGGCAGAGGGCCCTTTGTTTACCTGGGAGAATCGACGAGCTGATTCTGATTTTGTAAGAGAACGACTGGATAGGGCAGTTGGCACAGTTGAATGGTCTTCGATTTTTTCGATGGCAAGGGTTCATGTATTGCAAGCTATAGCCTCTGATCATCTACCACTTTTCCTCTCCTTGGGCATACGATGGCAGAAGTATGTACAAAGGCATTTTCGTTTTGAAAACGCATGGACTCTAGAAGATGCTTGTCGACAACGGATTAATTCGAGTTGGATGAATCACGTTACTCGCCCTCTCCAAGACAAACTCCGGTCTTGTTCTGAAGAGCTGCAAGTATGGGCATCATCGTATAAAAAGGACTTTCATCAACGGCTTAATACGATTAAACAAAAGATGATAAAGCTACGACGTCAACAAGTTATAGAGAGGGAGAGGTTACAAGATCTCGAGAAACAGTATAGTGAGCTCCTTTTACAAAATGAAATATACTGGAAACAAAGATCCAAACAACATTGGCTTGCTGAAGGGGATTCAAATTCCAAACTTTTTCACCTGATGGCTTCCCATAAGCATCGGAAAAATTTCATTTCACAGCTCAAGAATCAGAACGGGGAATGGATTGACTGGGATTCTGGATTACCGAATATGTTGTTGGAGTATTATCAACAGCTTTTCACCTCTTCATGTGGAGATATCAGTCCGATTCTACAATATGTGACTCGGAAGGTAACACCGATACAGAATGAATTATTAGGGACGCCATATACGGAGGAGGTACGCCAGGCATTATTCTCTGCATCCCGACAAATCTCCGGGGCCTGATGGTTTCAATCCGGGATTCTTTCAAACTTATTGGGATATTGTTGGTACGGAGGTCACTCGAGAATGTCTCAAGATGTTGAATGAGGACGCCCCTATGCCTGGCATGAACAAAACAAATGTCATTCTTGTACCAAAGAAGAAAAAGTCGGAAGTAATAGCTGATTTGAGACCTATATCATTGAGCAATGTCACTTATTGTATAGTTTGCAAAGCGCTGGCCAATAGACTCAAACAAGTTCTGCCTCATATTATTTCGGATACCCAGAGCGCTTTTATCCCCAATCGTCTAATTACAAATAACATAATTGTAGCTTATAAGCTTTTCCACTCTCTTAAACGGAAGACGCAAGGCAAGACGGGTTATTTGGCATTGAAAACTGATATGAGTAAAGCATATGATAGAGTTGAATGGGAGTATTTGCGACAAATCATGTTGAAACTGGGGTTTACCGACGTATGGGTCTCGAAAATTATGAACATCATCTCATCGGTATCTTATTTTTTCACTCGAGGAAAGGAGGAGTATGGACCGTTGATTCCAAGTCGAGGATTGCGGCAAGGTGACCCATTGTCTCCCTATTTATTTATTATATGCGCGGAGGGATTGTCAGCTAGCCTTCAAAATATACAAGCTCAAGGACGCATCCATGGGGCAGTTGTTGCAAGAGGTGCTCCTCCGGTATCGCATCTATTCTTTGCAGATGATGCCATCTTCTTTGTTCGGGCTACACAAGAAGAGGCCGTTCAATTGAGAAATATCCTGCAAAACTATGAGAATGCATCGGGACAGAAAATCAATCTAGACAAATCAGGTATTTCTTTTACTCCAAATACTACGTCTACAATGAAGACTGGGATTTGTCAACTTTTTGGAGTTGCGGAGACGATTGGTCACACAAACTATTTGGGTATGCCATCAGTGATAGGCAGAGGGAAGCGCCAAGTGTTTCAGTATGTGATTGAAAAACTCACTAAACGGCTACAAGGGTGGAAAGCTAAAACACTATCAAAAGCTGGTAAAGATGTATTGTTGCGGACGGTTGCTCAGGCTATGCCAAATTACCTTATGTCCCTCTTTTTATTACCCATGGAGACTTGTAAGGAGCTGGAACAATTGATGAATGGTTTTTTTTGGCACAACTGAGGGCGGGACAGTCATGGTCTACGATGGTTACGATGGCAGACTTTAACTGTATCAAAGGTCTACGGAGGATTGGGTTATCGAGATTTGAGGCAGTTCAATCTAGCCCTTTTGGCAAAACAAGGGTGGCGACTCTTAAAATATCCAGGGTTGATAGCAGCAACTATACTTAAAGCTCGATATTTTCTGAAAGGGGATTTCTTTTCAGCAGAGTTGGGACACAACCCAAGTCAAATCTAGAGAAGCATCCATCAGGCTAAACAAATACTGCTTCCTGGCTGTCGACGACGAGTAGGTGACGGTCAACAAATTCATATATGGAGAGACCCATGGCTTATGGATGATGATGACCCATACATTCAAACATCTCCCAACACGCAGATCCAGCTTGTTGCAGAACTCATTCGGGATTGTAGGTGGAATGAACACAAGATAAAGGAAACTTTTAACCAACGAGACGCAGGCCTAATCCTTCAGTTACCACTCAGTTTTTCAAGACGGCAGGATGAGTGGATGTGGATATTTAACAATCAAGGTGAATATAAGGTGAAAGAAGGCTATCGCATAAGCATGGAGGTCGTCAATCTGGAGTTGCGGGAAGTCGACTTTCCATGGACGAAGTTGTGGCAAATGCAGATTCCAAGTAAAATCAAGCTTTTTCTCTGGCGGATGTTGAGGAATGCTCTCCCCTGCAGAACCAATTTGAAACGGCGACATCTTGATGTAGAAGACTATTGCCCACTGTGCGGTCACGCTGGCGAGGACGAGACCCACATGTTCCTTCATTGTGACGTGGCTTCAGCTGTGTGGACTACTTATTCGGTGGGTTGGCACGTACCACCTACGGGTAGTTTATATCACTGGCTTGCTTCTGTTATAGTTGAGTTCCCTACGGCCAAGGCAGAGGAAATTTGCACGATCTTTGGAGATTGTGGACCACGCGAAACGAAGTCGTCTGGAAGCAGAAAGTTCCGGTCATATCTAACATTCTTTGTCGAGCCACCACTATACTGACCGAGTGGAAAGCTGTGCACAACAAACATCAGACGGCCCAGTCAACGAGACAACATTCTCATCCCCAATGGCAAGCTCCGCAGCTACACCATTTTAAATGTAACGTGGATGTGGCACTTTTATCTTCTGGACTCTATGGCTTAGGTATGGTAATTCGAGACTGTAAGGGGTCCAATTGTGCAGGAAAGCTGATGATTCTGCCAGGATGGAAGGATCCTTTAATTGGTGAAGCACTATGTTTTCGAGAATCTCTAAGCTGGATCAAGAATCTACCTTTCTCTCCAATGTGTGTGGAAACGGATTGTCAAATAATTACCAACTTTATGACATCCACACAGCAATGTCCTTCTTATTTTTCGATGATTATTGAAGATTGCAAAGCTCTTATTAAAGAGCATCAATATATTTCTATAGCTTTTGTTAGGAGATCAGCGAATCAGGTTACTCATAAGATAGCTAGGGCGGCTGATTCTATGTCTGATTTTGAATGGGGGGTATGTCCTCCAAGTTTTCTGTATAACGTTTTATCTTTCGATATGAATAATAGGAGCTGAGCGCACGTGACAACGTTTCAAAAAAAAACTCAACCCAATTTTAATTAATATTATAAAATTTGACAATTTAAAAATAAAAACTTTAAAAAACTTAAAATTTCCATGTGAACTCTTAACTTATTTAAAATTCAGACATAAAATTCTAAATTTGACCAATTCAGAGTTGATATAATTTATTATCATTGTTGTATGCATTAATTGTTCGAAGGACTCAATTATAATGGTCATTTTTATAAAGACACAATTAGTAATTAGCCTTTGATGGGTATTAATAGTCATTTTTATTTAATAAGAAAATTTTATTTTTGTTATTTATAGTAATGATTGGCCACAAAAAGAAATCTTACTATAAATGTCAAATGTTGAATTTATAGAAAATGAGGAGGTGAAAGTATTTTAGAAAGAGGATTAAATAGCACAGGTTCTTTAAGTTTATGCTAGAATTGAGATGAATTTCTGTACTCTCTCAAGCTGTGTATACAACCTTTCTTCTTTTAATCTTATTACTAATTTATTTTTAAAAAAAGTATTTTAGAAAGTGGGGCTCACGTGGAATGAAAGAATATGGAGTAATTAAAGATAATTAGAATATAATAACAATAATTAATAAATTCAACTATACAATTTTTAAATGATCTAATTTTTTGTTTCAATTTTTAAATTTTTAGTTCGATTTATTTTAATAACTCTTATTATTAAAAATTTTGATAAACACTGTAATAATATAATATAATATAATATTAAGGTTACACTAAATTTACATTGACGTTATCACTAGATCTAATAAGGACATTTGAGTCTAATTAAAAAAAAAAACTAAATTACAAAATCGTTGATGGCGTTTAACACGGAGTTAGCCCATACATTGTCCATAACATCAATGTTATGGAACCCTTCATCATAAAACCTGCCTTGAACACGAACACCACATTTTCTCATCA
>JANZLC010000008.1:18191580-18204648 GCA_026413385.1 Erythroxylum gracilipes | reverse complement strand
CTCATACCACTGAACTATAGCCCAGTGGTATAAGGCGTGCGTCTTAACGCAACAAAACCCTGAGGTAATGTTGTTTTGTTGTTTGATTTTTCATTTTGTTTTTATTTTAGTTTATCTTACTATGTTAACTCGCCCTTAGTTTAGGCTATTTTATTTTAAATCCTATTCAGAATAGTACTCATAGTCCTCGTGAAATCAACCAATTTTTCTAGTGCTAGATATAGCTACATTGTATACTTACTATTAAAAGAATAATCAAATCAACAACCATCAAGTTTTTGGCACTGTTTCAAATGACTAAGATATTAGGAACACTTGATTGATATTAATTTAAACATTTATTTTCTTTCCATTTATTTTTATTTCTTTTGATATTATAATATTGATCACTAATATTTATTTCCCTTATTATTTTAGGAGTTGGATTTGTTTATGACCCAAAGAATTCCGTCGGAACTAGTTGAGGCCTCAAGGTAGATACTAAAATCAAAAGAACAACTTTACAAAAGCTCAAAATTAGACTTATATAAAGGGAAGAGGAATGGGTGTCAGAATTTGAGAATATGCAGATTAAAACTATATAGAGCAACAAATAATTATGTTCTTGTACACGAAGTCAACGCTAACTAGAACTAAGAGGCCATTGTAACTAGGACTAAGTCAACATCATTAAACCAACTATTAAAACTAACAAATTTGAGATTAAAACAAATGTTATACTGATGGTGCAATAGTTAGTTCAATTTAGGGGACTATAAGATAAGGATCTAAACTCTCACATTGCTAATTTCGTAAAAATTTGCAATATTTTCAAATAAAGAGGTCAATAACAATGCAATTAGGTTGAGGTTGCTTCTTTTCTCATTGAGGAACCAAGTCAAACATTGGTTGAACTTTCTCCATAGAGGATCGATTCTGACTTGGTATCAACTATCTACAAAATTTCTAATGAAGTACTTCCCACTGCAAAGATAGTGAATATGAGGAATGACATCTCTTCCCATCCCTAAATTGAATTAGAGACTTTATATGATATATGGGAGTGATTCAAAGATTTTTGAGAAGATGCCCATATCATGATCTTCCCGTTTGGCTATAGGTTTAGAAATTCTATAATGGTTTGAATCCTTCAATAGGCAGTTGATAAATGTTGAAACTAAAGGAACCCTAAATAGCAAGATGCCTGAAGTGACCCAAGAGTTGATCAAAGTGATGGATATAGATAACCACTAGAGCAATTTGACAAGAGCTAAACCTAATAAGTTGATCGCAGTTTATGCTTTAGATATTATTACAACTTTTACAGTTTAAGTTAAAGTTCTTAGTAAAAAAGATAGGTAGATTTTTGGTTGCAAAACGAACAGATCAAATGTTGTGCAAATTATATAGAGGAGGGCATATAGACCAAGATTGGCAAGTGATATGTGCTTAATTGTTAAAACATTTATTCTTAGACACTTAGTGATTAATGCTTTAAAATGCTTAAGACACTCACTTTAGTTCATATGGCATGTAGACCAAGATTGGCAAGTGATATTTCCTTAATACATTTATTCCTTGACAGAAACACTCTTTAGTTCATATTTAATTTCAGGTACAATTCAGAAGTGAAAGAGGTAAAATGAGTCGAAAACATAATATTTAAGTCATCTTCTTGAGATTCACATTTACTTGTCTTCAAAGAGTAAGAAGAAGAAGGATTAGAGCAAGAGAAGACAAGAAAATGCCAAAAGGAATGAAGAATAGCATATTTCATGGCTTGAGAAACATCTCACGACCATGAAAATCAAGTCATGGCAATGGGAGTGTTGTCGGGCCCATGACAAGATGATAGCCAACCCAAAATACTTTTTGGTATAAAAATATTGTTTTGTCACAGAAACATTATGAATCATTTGTGGAAATGTTTTAATGGTTTCGGGAGGATGAAGAGAGGTAAAGGTTGACACCTTTAGAGACCTATAAAGGAATAGGCTTCTTGACACCGGTTCGAAGGTGATATTGACGCTAAAGAACTGGTTTAAGCATTTCTCTCTGTGTTTGTTGTTATTTCTCTTAGGGATTGATTATGTTATCCTATGTTTAGTATTTGGGTGAGCATGATTTAATGCTCTATTTGATTATTTTTTTATGTAAGAACCCATTGCTAGAATTTCAATATAATTTGTCATTTTATGTTGAGATTCATTTATGGCTACTAATGGTATTATATCATTATGGATAACATAACCTAGGTTAAATTGTAGCACCCCACTCTCTCGAGACACGTACCCTACATCCTGTGCTATATTCGAGTCTGTGCCTCGTAAGGGTGGCATGCTAGTGCACTCAATCAGTCAAAACTCAGTACAAATATTTTTTTTGAAACAACAACATATGCGGAAGTCAAAATTCAAGTCGGCCCATTTTATTTATAAACATTTTCAAACACAAAGTTACAACCAATACACAACTCATCAAAAATTCACTAGTCATTTAGGCCCAAATTCAAATACAAAACCTTTCCAATTTCAAAAGTTATTACATACCGCAATATTCAATTACATATGACACAAAAATTTATGGAATATACAACTCAGTACGAAAATAAAGAAATACAATACAGGCGCAAACTGATCCCGACCTCTATCCCTTACTTGTATGCTGTAGGTATACTCCCGTTTGTCTAACAGGGTATTCTTCAAAGCCTGAAAAATAATTGCAAATTTTGGGTGAGTTTTGCGAGCTCAAAGAGTGATAATTATCGATGGCTTACCTATTCATATAACACATAATTCACATCATTTCACACTTCACACTTCACACTCAATACGATTTAATCATTTATATCATGCATATGCAGTGCACGTGAGACCCACTTTTCATTTATTACTTTGTTGTGACCTAGTGCCTAAACTGTCCCATATCTATTTTGCATATCAGGCTCATTGTTAACTGTCCCTTATCTGAGGAGGATATAGGGCTCATTTTACATAGTGAGCCTTAGGCTCTTAATCACTTTCTGAGCTCGAGGCTCTTTTCACACTTTGAGCTTTAAGCTCTGATCGTGCATTCATATATGGAATGCATTCATGAATGGAATGCATTTCACATTTTCAGTCAATCATATCATGATACATTTAGTTCGTCACATTCACATGTAAGTAGCACTTCAATATCTCATCCACATTTCACAATCATCGAGCCTTCTATCCAGAATTCAACACAATCAATCACATTCATATGAACATTCAGTAGTCAATCAATACAAAAATTTAAACAAAACAAACAATGAAATGGGACCATCTAGGTCTGCTCACAGTACGCTTCAGATTAGCATTTGCTTCCAAATTATGGAAACGCTTGAATGCGAACTTTTAACCTGCACAACCCATTTATATAATACACACATTGCACACACATATTAATAACTTTCCACAATTATAAGCATTCATTTATGCACACATGTGTATATGGAATATGTATGATGCATGTTCGTGACAATCTCGGGTATATTATCAAATTTCACATTTTATCACATTCTCAATTTTTTTTCATCATTTGCTTTCATAAAAACTCATTTCTTGTTCATTTTTACTAGATACACTTTACTTCTCTTTTTGAATCACAACTACAATCATAAGAACCTCTTCATTCCCATTATACACATGTTTTTTATGCTTTAATACTAACAATTCATTGACTAATGTTATTCTAACATTATATAATCAGATAATATCACCTCCACAATTCTTGACCTTCAGATCTAATTTCCATGAAGATTCTGATAAGGAAGACAAACTAATTTCATAACACTTTCTTCTTGAAAGATGTTCTCCATTGTCTAACTATTCTCATTTTGTAACAACACACTATACTCAACTTCCATCCAGAAATTGAAAGTCTCAGAGACTTAATTAAAATTCCATTCCTTCAGATAATATGTACCTCTATGCCTCTAGTTTATTAAGAAACAAGAATCAACTCATTTGGAGCTCTACAGATCAAGATATCATCCAAATACCGAAGTATGTTTGGTAAAAATATCCAATTCATGCTCTTCCAACTCATACCCTTACTTTGATTCAATCAATCTTTTTCAAATCAATACCAAAAGCTATAAATTTTTATGGAGAGATAGAGAAATGTGTTAGGAAACTATAACTTTCACTAGGGATATTGGATTAAGGTCGTTCAAAGACCGTTTCAAAGAAGACTTCTAGTCTTACAACTTTCATGAAGACCTCAGAAAGATATTTTGCCTCCAAAAGGTCAAAATTTCCAATCAATACAGCTGTCCCGAATGTCCATCCTATGCAGCATCACAAACTTCTAATGATCATATCTCTCAACTCCGGCATCAAAAAATTTCATACTATATAGCGTTGGAAAGCTAGAAAGATAAGCTACAACTTCCAAGATGACACTTTGTCTAATTCAGCCTAGATTAGTCCAATTTTTCCCCTGAATTTGGAACACACATTTGTACCCTATTTCTCTTTTCTTTTTTTAATTCTAAACCAACTTCTCTAACTTAATTGATTTCATCATCTCAAGTGGATACTTCTTCAAGTATACCTAATTTAAACTCAACATCATCCATACACATTTCATACTTCCTACTTGATCACAAACACTCAAAATTTAACACATTCTTATACACTCAAAACAGAATATAACATATACATTCATCCAACAGTGTACTGTGCCTAGTTCTCAATTTCATGTCAAATTGTGAGACTATTAAAGACATAATTCAAATTCAATGTCTTCATGAAAAGTGTAGCCATATGTCTCTAGTTTAATGCAAACTAAGAATCATCGCATTTAGATAACTAGAGGAAAAGTTATGGCTAAAACATAGAAGCATATTTACAGATCATGTTGCTGCCACATTTTCTAGATCAACTACCAATTTTGTTTCCAAATCTTACCCTAACACAACTCATGCAAAGATCATCTTTTCTACTCCATCTATTCCTAATTCTCAACTCCATTTCAACTCAGTATCATTCATAAACAAATTATAGTCCATGATTGATCATGAACTCTAATAACAGAACATACACATATATACACATTCATCATCAACTTACTACACATATTCAATTCTTCTATCATGATCATTTACGACTAGCTAACATCATATATGCTTTTATTTAGACAACACATGAAGAACAAAGTTTAACTTACTTGATTTACCAAAAGCTTCTTCAATAGTCTCCAAGAAACCCTAACCTCCCACATCAAACGATCCTCATCTTGCCAAAGTAGAATAGGTGGGTTTTTCATCAATATGAGGGAGGAAACAAGGTGTTGAAGTCGTAAGGTGAAGGATGATCACACAAGCTCAACGTAAGGAGAGTGAGAGTGAGTGTGTCGTAGCTTGAGAGAATAAAGAAGAAGAGAGTATTTTGTTTAACTGAAAAACAAAGGAGATGGTCATTTAATTGGGTAAATCGTGGGTTATAAGCAAGGAGGTTAAATACTTGGTGGGTGTCATGACACATATCATGACACTCTGCGCTTAAATCAATAATAAATGCTAATAACATCTTGTTTGCACTACTACATATTTCTTAGAAATCAGTTCATTTGTCTCCAATTTCTAATCCAATTGTCTCCCAATTTTCAGTGACACTTATCATTAAATCTTAATGTCACATATAAAATTTTCCACTGCCATTTGACTCTTATTTCTACTACTATTCATCAATTGTTTTGCCATTTTCCATTTTTTTTCTAGCCCAAAATATCCTTAAATTCCAGAAATTTTCCAATTTTTCAAATATTTTCCTAAAATTCACCAAAATTGTAATCCAACTATTTATACTTCTCCCATTCAATTTTCAATACAAATAATTCACAATTCTCAATATAAGCACATTTATAACCATGTATACTAGGAATGCCAATGATTGCATGTACAATCATTTTAATATGTGCAAAAATTTAGATTCATGTGCATGTAAGCTAACAATATGCATATGCATGAAATGATCTCTCGTTGCTATTTTCTCAATTACAGAAATTTAAGGTTCCAACACTTACTGCAAGAACGGGATCTTACACTAGATTTCTATAATTGAGAAATAGCAATGAGAGTTTAGAAAAATGCATTTCATGCTCATGCATAACGTTAGTATACACATATGTGAATACTGATTTTTGCACAATAAAATGATTGTACATGCATTCATTGACATTTTCTGAGTATAATTGATCTACAAATGTGATTATAATTGGATTTGTGAATTATTCGTATTGAAATTTGAAAATTTTTTAGTATAAGCATTGATTTAGAATTTTCGGTGGAATATGAAAATTTTCTGGATTTGAGGGTACTTTTGGACTAGGAGAAATGCTAAGTGGCAAAACAATTTATGAATACTAGTAGAAATAAGAGTCAAATAGTAATGAAAATTTTTATGAATGACATTAAGATTTAATCGCAAGTATCATTAAAAAATTGGGAGAAATTTGGGGGCAAAAGATCAAGAAGAGACCTTGAGAGAGTGAAATGTGGCAAGTGACAAGTGTCACTTGCCACACCAATTGTTAAGTCACATTTTTATTAAGTGAAAGATCATATTTTGGTCTTTCTGTAACATCCCAGATCACCCGCTGATAGATATTGTCCGCTTTGAGCCTTGGCTCAGCCAAGCCCTCACGATTTTGCTTTTCCCAAGGCCTTCCCAGGAGGTCACCCATCTCAGAACTACTCCCATCCAAGCACGTTTAACCTTGGAGTTCTGATGGGATCTGGTCCATTAGGCCATGGAAACGCGTCTGTAAGAGAGGGGTATCTATACCCTTATAAGGCGTACTTCATTCCCCCCTCCAACCGATGTGGGATTTCACACTCTCCACCCCCTTAAGGCCCAACCCTTTTTGGGGTCCAGCCTATCTGGCATAACGGCTCGGGTAACCTACTATGATACCAATTTAATTGTCATGGGCCTCATGTGGTACCGGGTCGTGACACTTTCACTTGCCAAAAACGACACATGCTTCATTTTACCCAACTTCTTCATTTCTTCATCTTCTCCATTCCTCTCCTTTACCCACGACATTCACTCTCACCCTCATCATGTTGACTTTTGGTCAACTCTTTCACCATGCTTCTTCAAGATTCATTGCCTCCCTCTTCTTGTCTCTAAAAGACCCAACCTATTCCACCTTAAAAAGGTGAAGATCGTGTATGTGGAGGAGTTAGGGTTTCTTGGTGATTTGAAAGAGCTTTGGAGCTAAACATGTAAGTGAAACTTTATTTTTCATAGGTTGTCTTAAATGAAGAATTTATGGTGATATTTAAAGTTTAAATGACATAAAATGGTGTTTTGTGTATGATGAACATGAGTGATGAAAATTTGATGTAAATGCCTTGCTCTTGGATATGTATGATGAGTAATAATTCATATATTGTTATAGATATGTTTTTAAGGTAGAATGATCTTCATAAAGGGGTTAGAATGAGTATAAAAAAATCAATGATGAATGGGTAAATGTATATCATCTGTTTTTGGTTGATGATCTAATATAGATCATGAATTGGTTTGTGAATGATATTGAGTTGAAATGAAGTTACAATGAAGAGGAAATGAAGTAGAAAAGATGATCTAGCTATAAGATGGGTTAGATGTAAAATGTTGGAAGAGAGTGTTAGAAAATTTAGCAATAACATGTTCACTGATTATGGTTCTGTGAAAGTTCACCACGGCCAACTTGCAGGATTTCCTCTCTGGAAAAGTTCGCCATGGGCAACTTTCCTGCATAGTTTAAACATGCTTCGGTATTTTAGGCATAACTTTTTCTGTAGTTATCCAAATGGATTGATTCTTAATTTAAATTAAACTAGAGACATAGGCTACAATGTTTATGAAGAAATCAAATTTTAATTCTATTTCTAGAATTCCAGAATTTGACTTAAAGTTGAGCACATAGTATTGTTTCAATTTAAGAATAGTTCGAATTATTTGGAGTTTAACCTTTGGAGTACTGAACCTAATTGAATGATCTTGGTGTCATTAGAAACTTAAAATAATAGGGAAGATTTCTCTAGGAGAAAGTGTTGCCAAATTACTACATTTTTATTGCCAAAATTGATCATGTGCAGTAGACACGAAGGTATGTTTCAGGAAAAATCTGAATTAACGAAATGAGTTATGAATTTTGATTTTAATGGTTTTATTGAGGTATAAACCACAAGTATAAATGATACTTATATGAGTTTGGAAATATGAATGTTTACATGACGATAATAATAGAGCGATACCTAGGATTGTCATTGAACATGCACTATACACATTATATATACATATGTATGTGATTGAGTATTCATAAGATTGTGCAATTATTAATGTGTGTGCAATGTGTGTATTGCATAATATTGATGTGCAGGATAGATGTCGCATCCAGACATTTCTAGATCATAAAAGCTAATGGTAATCTGGAGCATACTGTGAGTCGGCCTGGATGGTCTTACTTTTCTGATTATTTCGTTTATGTATTATTGATTGAATGATTATCAAATGTGATTGTTCTGATTCCGGATGTTGAATGTCTGAGAAGTTTGATAAATGCATGAATAATAATAGAAGTGCTCATTGAATGTGAATTGGAAGAAATAAGTGATGCTCAACTTAAATGTTGAATGCTGGACTAAGGTCTGATGACATATGTAAAGTGGAAATAAGTGATTGATTGAAAATATGCGTGATGCATTCCATTACATTAATGTATGAAACATAAAGGCAGTTGTGACCGTAGTAGCCACCGAAAAAGAGCTTAAAGCTCAGAAAGTGTATAAGAGCCAAAAGCTCACTATCTAAAATGAGCCTGGTATCCCTAACAGATACGGGACAGTTATCAATGAGCTCAGTATCAACAATAAATACGGGACAGTTATAGGCACTCAGTCACAACAAAGTAATAAACGAAAGTGAGTCTTATAAGCATTGCATAAACATTTAATATGTATGTTTGGTGATTGATATTTATGATTTAAATGGTTGAAATAAATTGTTTGAATGAATTCGGATTGTGAAATATGAGTTAAATGAATGTGAAATGTATGTGACTCAATATGAGGAACTAATACTTTGATGTGAATTATGTGATTATATGTTTTGATGTGTTGTGTGATTGAGTGAGCCATCGAGGATGGTCACTCACTGAGTTTGCAAAAACTCACCTAAAATTTGCAATATTTTTCAGGCTTAGGAAAGATCTCCAGTTAATCAAATTGGAGTCTAGCCATACATTCTAGTAAGCGATAGAGGTTGAGATCAATTCACGTCTGCATTTGTTTTTATATTTTTGTATCAAATTGTATATTCCGCGATTTTTGTATAATGTATATTTGAATATTTATGTATGTAATAACTTTCGAAATTGGAAATGTGTTGCAAATGAGATTGATCAAAGTGTAATAATAATTAGGTTTTCGATGTTTATGAAATAAAAGTATGGGTTTGAATTTGAATATTGAATTCTACATACGCTTGTGTTATTTTTGAAAAATTTGTAATGAGTTTCAAGTGTTTGACTATTCTAGCATACCACCCTCGCGGAGTACGCACTTGGACATCACTCAGGATATCGGGTACGTGTCTTACAAGAGTGGGGTGCTACAAAGTTCTTAAAAGATGTGAGGAGTCTCATATCCTCTTGAACTGGCAAAAATGTCACTTCATGGTCCAAGAGGGAATTTTAATTGTCCATAAGATCTCAAGCAAGGGGATTAAGGTGGATCGAGATAAGACTGAAGTTATTGAAAAGTTACCACCTCCGACCAACAGCAAGGGCATTCTAGCATTCCTTGGTCATGTAAGGTTATACACACGGTTCATCAAGGATTTTTCTCTTATCGCTAAACCCTTAACTCATTTATTAGTTAAAGATGTGCCTTTTGTTTTTTGATGATACTTTGTTTGGATGCTTTCAATAGGTTAAAGAAGCTACTTATATCAGCAGCCAATCTAACATCGTTGGATTGCTCTTTTCCTTTTAAGATTATGTGTGATACAAACGATCATGCCATTGGTTGTGTCCTTAGTTAGCAGAAGGAAAAGAGGTTACATGCCATCTATTACACAAGCAAGACCTTGACGGGAGCACAATTGAATTACATAACTACAGAAAAGGAGTTGCTTACTGTGGTATTTGCATGTGAGAAATTTTGTTCTTATCTTTTAGGCTCACATGATATTTTTTTACAGATCATGTAGAATTGTGATATCTTTTTGCGAAGAAGGATGCCAAGGTTAGGCTTATGCGGTGGGTACTTCATCTTGAAGAATATGACATTGAGATTAAAGACAATAAGGGAGCAAAAAATTTTGTAGCTAACCACCTCTTGAGACTTGAAGGAGGGAACCCTAAAGAAGAAGATGAAATCGAGGACAGCTTTCCTGATGAGGCTTTCATGATGGTAGATAATCCTTTTCATCCTTGGTTTATAGATATTACAAAATACCTCTCAGGTAGAATTCTTCCTTCCGATCTTTCTTATCAATAAAGGAAGTGGTTTGTATTTCAATGTTCTTGTTATATTTAGGATGAACTTGTGCTTTATAAGATATGTGCTGACAGTGTGATTCATAGGTGTATCCCCAAAGATGAAATACCTAAAATGTTGATGTAATGTCATAGTTCACTTTATGCAAGGCATTATGAAGATAACAAGATTGCAGCTTGAATCTTAGAGTGTGGATTCTATTGGTCAATCTGGTTTAAAGATGCTCGAGATGTTGTGCTAATGTATGATAGGTGTCAAAGAGTGGGTAACATATCGAAGAAGGATGAGATGTCACTTTCAAACATCACAGAGGGGAAATATTCGATGTGTGGGGATTGGACTTTAAGGGACCATTCCCATCCTCTTCAGGTAACACTTACATATTAGTTGGAGTTGATTATGTTTCCAGGCGGGTTGAGGTTGTAACTACTCCAACTAATGACGACAAGGTGGTTCAAAAGTTCATCAGGAAGATCTTTACGAGATTTGGGTTGCCCAAAGCGATTATAAGTGATGGAGGGAGCCATTTTTACAACAAACAGTTTGAGGCTCTTCTGAAAAAATACAATGTTCATCTTAGAGTGGCGACTCCTTACCACACCTAAACTAGTGGTTAAATGGAGGTGGTGTATAGAAAGTTAAAGAAGATTTTGGAGAAGGCTGAGTGAACACCTCAAGAAAGGATTGGGTGTTAAAGCTAGATGACACCCTATGGGCTTACAAGACAGCTTTCAAGACACCCATAGGAACTACTCCGTATAGACTTGTGTATAGCAAGGCGTGCCATTTACCTTTGGAGTTGGAGCATCAGGCCTATTAGGCAGTTAGGAAGTTGAACATGGATTGGAAGCTTGCGGGTGAGAAAAGATTCTTACAGCTTGATGAATTAGAAGAATTAAGGTTTGGGGACTTGGGGCTTTTGTTTAATTCAAGGCTTTGATTATTTCCTAAAAAGCTGAAGTCAAGATGGAGTCGACCCTTCAAGGTTATTCAGGTGTTTCCCCATGGAGCTTTGAAGTTAGAAAATGACAAGCGTAAAGCATTCAAAGTCAATGGGCATAGATACAAGCCATATTATGGAGGGCTATACTCATAAGAAAGGGATTCATCTCTTTCCTTTCTTCCACTTCTTCATGAAAGCATGTGAAATGTTCAAGCTAATGACCTTAAATTAGCATGTTTACCTTTCTTTTGCTTGCTTTTGTGTACTTGTGTGTTTGATTTGTTTGGTTTTGGTATGAATTTTGTTTGAGTTTGAACTTGTGTTCTTTTCAAATTTCTCATTGGATAGTTGATTTTGATGTGTTAGTAGGTAGATTGAATGTTAGGAATGCATGTTAAGCTTATAAGAAGAATAAGGAGTTGGAAAAAAATTGGATAATCTATAAAAATGGGAATTCCAAAAACTTTATGGAGCCTTAACCTACGATCATGGAAATGGACCCATTTTCCACGAGCATGAGAAGGCTCTCCAGAAACTTTCTGAAGCCTTAACCCACGATCATGAAAATCATAGTATTTCCAAGATCGTGGGATCCTTTGATAGAAACTTTTTATATTGTTTTATTTACTTTGTTAGTTAAGTTAGCTTGGTTCATGTTGTGTTTAATGTTTTGATTTCATTTTATGGTTTCCTTGTCACATTAAGAACAATATATTGTCCAAGTATGGGGAGGTGACATTTTTCTTCTCAATTGCATCGTTTAAATTTGTTTTACTTACTATTTAGGATGCATGTTTTAGGCATATTAGGTTGTTTTTTGATGTTGTGTTGTGTTGTGTTAAGCAATGGCACCACACTTGAATCATTTTTATGTGATTTTCCATAAGATTCTATCATACTAGTTGGAATAAGATTGAATGCCTACTTGAACATGGATTAGGATACTTGAGTAGAGAGTGAATCATGTTGAGTGATGAAAAGTAGTTGGTTGCATAAGCTTACTAAAAATGTGACACTTGAGCAATGAGGTAGTGCAGAGATGTCTAATGAATTTTCATTTGAGCCAATGTGAGGATTGAGCTCATATGACTCCATCTATAGTCATCTTATTTATTTGAGTGTGTGATGCCCCTTTAGGTTACTGCCTTCAGAACTTGATTGAATCAGTTTGAATGTTCTAGATGCATGCTTAATAGAAATGATTAATGCCCTTTTTTGTGATAACCCTTGGCTTAAATGACCTACCCTTATTGGCCTACCCTTGTTATTATACCTTGTTTGCCCTGTGGAGCCTTAACCCTTTTTTTTCTTGAAAACACCTCATATTTCAAAACCCAAAGCCTCATTTGTTGGATCGCGTACGGTCCGTGTATTCACAATACGCTGCAGAAAAGACCATACAAGAACATGTCGTATAATCGAAAACACGAAGGATTAACGAAAATACCTTATTATCGTGAATGGTTGCTTCTTTTCGAATTTCAAGACACTGCAAAACGTGAATGCCCTCTACCGGTATCCACACGAGTATGCACGATCCTGGCTGCGGCTGTGGTGTGCTAGCACATCCCGAAACAATTTCCGAACACCGCACGATCTTTCTCTCGGATGGCGGCTAGGGTTTCGT
>JANZLC010000008.1:18179893-18191480 GCA_026413385.1 Erythroxylum gracilipes | reverse complement strand
TTGAGCTATAAGCTCATTTAGGGTCCACTTCTCCTTTTGAGTATTGTAGGAGACTTTGAACTGACTGAATTGTGCAGAAAGGGAAATCAAAACCAAGTGCACTAGTATGTCATCAGACAATTCTAACTTAAGTGCCCTCAGCTTTGTGATAAGATTAGACATTTCCATTATATACTCCCTGATGTTTCCTTTTCCCTTATAGCGCATTGAAACAAGCTTGGTCAGTAAAATGCTTATTTCGACCTTTTCGTTTGCAGTAAATCGGTAAAAAATTTGCTTAAAGAAACTCTTAGCATTAGCCTCATTAGGAATTCCACCTCTTATGGAGTCCAGAATGGAATGCTTCATGATCATCAGACTCGTGTGGTTTGAATGTTCTCATTTCTCGTATACAGCTATTTGATCAGCGATACTGGTGCTAATCAGAGCTACGGGATGTTCAAATCTAAATGCAAAGTTTAGATCCATGCAGCCAAGTACAATCATAACGTGTTCATTTCATTTCTTGAAGTTTGTGCTGTTAAGCACGGGAATATTGTTATGTTGGCAAAAATTGATGACACTTTAAGAAACAAAACAAAATAAAATGCTCACGATTAGTCAAGAAGTTAAGAAGTCAAAATAGAAAAATTTATAAAGGAGGCGATTACAAGATATCTAGCACAATATTATTATTTAGTCTTTGGACAAAAATAATAATTTATAAGTGGCACTCTTGGTCGTAGTAAAAATATTGAAACTAAAACGGCCTAACAATGTGCCTTTCTTTGGACCGACGCATTGTCAGCATATTATGCCAAATGCTTCACGTAATTTAACACTACCCATCGTACCAAAATAACCTTCCTTTGAACCGATTATTTTGCAATGATGTTATAAAAAAATTACTTGCTATCTGACCAAAATAATTGTCCTTTGGGCTGATTATTTTGCATAGATATGAAATTAAATTACCAATCATCTAGCCAAAATAATCTTCCTTTGGGCCGATTATTCCGCATAGATGAAACACACATTCTCATTCTAAATTAATATATTTTACCCAATAGAGGTTACTTTTGCAACATATCGGTTCAATATATTTAATTCAAAATGATAAACATCCAAAGTTTAGATAAATTTAATTAGTATTTTAAAAAATGGACAATCAATAAACCCCAAAATTGCTTGGCAGAAATAGTGCAAGCATCAAAGAAACGTTATGATGACTATAAAACGGTCAGGGAGTTATCCTTGACCCCTAATGGGTCATAAACTTGAGGACCCGAATAAAAACGGGTCTTGATATATGATATTTCAATGATTTTGAGGCCAAAAAAATCATTTATAAACTAAATGAAACAATTTTTCGAGGATGACAATAGTGTTTACTTGTTTTCCCGTTAATCGCAGACTAAGATAATTAAGAGATCAAAACATTTCTACCAAAAAATTTCTATCTCAATCGATTATAATGAAGAAAATAATAAACAACAACCCAAAACAAATGAAATCTCAAATGATAAATCTGTAATTCATTTTTACTACCATAAACATATGGAACGAAGTAAAAAATGAAACTGAATATCATGTTGAAATAATCTACGTAAAGTGACTCTGATACTACTTGTTAGAAATTAGCCTTATGATTATTATTCAGATTTTTAAACAATCAATCAACTATAATCACACGCAGATCGAATAAACAATGATATATATATATACAAATAAGAACACTAACCTTGATCCATTGTACAGCGAAAGTGTAAACAACAAAACTTGATAGATTTGTGTTCTTACAAGTCAAAATTCAGAAACCGAATGAATTCTCCTTATGGAATAGAGAAAACTGACGAACTTTGTTTAGAAGGAATGTCAAGAATGTATTTGACTTGGGGATCACAACCCTTTTTATAGTCAGGTTTGACTTACGGTTTATTATGGGTCCATTAACTATAATAACTCGTAATGGGCTTCTACACGTCAGGCCCATACTAAAGTTAGATCACATTTTATTAAGCCTATAATCGAGATAGAAATCTACGTACATATATTTATACACGTGGCCCATAAAATTCTAACATCTTAATTATTTTAATTAAGTTTTTAATTAGAATTCTTAATCTATCCTATTTGATTTTTTTAAAATCTTATTTATGGACAGTACTTTCTAGGACATGTTTTTGATCTCTGAAGGAGAGAAAACCTTATTGGACCAGAATTTCATGTGTTTTTCTCAAATGCTTTAGCTTCAAATTCTTGAAAAGTATAGTACTCGCCAATTTGCTAAACATGTATTTTAATCGACCTCGGCTTCTTCCGGCATAAATCAATGTCTAGATTTCGAGTCATGAATGTGGGTGACGGCAAGTGACCGACTAAGGTTACTAATTATTATTTTTTTAAATATCACATTCAATTTTTAAGTTTATTTTAAACATTTTAAAAATATTAGCATTAAAATTAAATAGTCTAAAACATTAAAGTTTTATTTTGACAAAAGTGATAAAGTTCAAATATACTTTCAACCTCAATACATCTTGTTTGTAATTGAGTTTAACTTACGTAAATTTAGATATCACAATCTTTGCTATCATAAAAAACGAGACTGTTAAACTAAAGAATTTCATGTGTTTTGTTTTGATGATATCAAGAAATGTTTTTGTATTTAATGCTTCACTTAATGCGCATTCAATAGATCAAACTGAATTTAAAATGCAAGATGAACGATTCTTATTTCGTAACTCATTGCCAGTTAAACGACAACAGTCAATATAACGATGGAGAACCAACAAAATTGATTTTTTAAAGAACAGTTTGATACGAGAGAAGAAAAGCTTGATCATTTATAGACTTAGGTCTAAAGAAATTGGAAAAGAGTTCATAAAAATAAAAAGAAAATATTTGAACCACAACTCCACCAGCTACTCTTTGATGATTTGAAATGTAAATAGGGGCGTTGAGTAAAAGTTCAAGAAGAGGAGAAAGGACTCAAGTACTTAAAATTGAATTGAAAACACTTCGTCTGTATTAAGAATGAATGTTGTCATACTCATTAAATGAATGAGATTGGGTTAAAAATTTGGTGATCAATTTTTTGTATTGATCGTAATATGATGTTAAGCTAAGAATTTATGAGAATATAACATAGTTTTCTCTTTTTTAAAAGGTAAAGTTTACAATTAATGAATCAAAGGCAGCATCAAGTACTTACAAGGCTTTAACCAATTTCATTACAAAGTAACCAAAGCAACTAGCTATTAGGAACCAAGACAAGAGACAGAGGTCATCATAAGATGATAGAGTTGCTAAAACCTTTCCTCGTTTACAAGTATGGTTTTGCTCAGGCTTATAAATTACTTCCTAATGTGTGTTACATTTATAATTTCTTGTTACAATGACTCGAGAGTCTGGAAGAACCAGAACAAGATTAGATGCTACAACAACTACAGATCAAAGGGGTAAAATTTAAGAACTTTACTGAAAATGGTTAAAATTGGGATCACTGTCGACTTTATCAAATGATACCTACCGCGCTTCTAAAGGTGAATCGGCTATTCATCTTCAGAACAGTGATAGTACACGCTGCGGGGAAGTCAAAGATGCCACGCACTTGAACTGTCATGGCATAAAAAGTGAAACCTTGAGAAAATTGACAAATCCCCAAATTCAGAAGCGGTCATCATGTTATTGTGATTGCAGAAATGATCAACGCTTAACACTGAGAAGTGCCTAGATTCATCACTTTTTCAAGTTATCCAATGACGAAAACAACTCAAAAAACTTGATTCAACCTCTATCTTGACTATCCTTGAGGTTTTAAAGCATCTAATTTCGTGCCGGTGATAAATCCTACAATCAACTAAAACATAAATAATAAATAATATATACTAGATTGTGCACAATGATACCTTTTGTTGTCTATACTTTTCACGTATAGCATTTAAGGAGCAACCACTAGTGTTAAGCTGCAAATGTTCCAGTGCAAGTACCGTATTTTTCAGTTCGGACGCCTTGTACCTCGTATAGTGCTCCATGGTTGGATTCTGCCAGAAGTATGCAGAGGCTTTGTTCACATTTTCCTCGTTAGAAAAAGACATGAAAGCAAAACAAAATCTTAAAGTGAGAATAAAATGGTCAAACCCATGGGTGATCTGATTGGTCAACTGTCCATCTGGCAAGGAATACAGAAGAAGCAGCAACAAGGGAAGGTAGGAACTTGAGGAAGTTATAATCAATTAGAGTCAGCTCTGCCAAATAATTTGCCAAGAACTCCAATTCAACAGAAGGAACCTTATATCAGAACAATTAAAATCATTATCAGATATATATTATATTCCTGGTAATTTATTGAACGAAGCATTAGGGAGTAAAGTTTCAATTTTAAGCACCTGGCAAGAAGCTTGTGCAGCATGAAGAAATCTCCTGAAATTCAATCAGCAGGATTGGAAATGTAAGTCATTTCAATACAAATTGGAAAGATTTTCTGGAGACTGTCAATGTTTTACCTCAGAAATGTTTTTGTTGTTGGAACAGATAACTGAAAATGCAACAAATTCAGAACCTGACTCTCCATTTTTAACACCTGCCATTGTGCTGCATTAGGAAACTTGCCTAACAGTGCACAAAATAAAACCCATGCAAGAAAATTGCGAAAACCTTGCCATTCTCACTAATATCAATCTGAAAGGAAAGCATTAACCTCAAACTGTCTTTTTGTAAACTGTTTCATTAGGGTAAAGTCTGGTTTACCCTTTTTCTGTATGTTATAATGAAGAGTAAACCATAGTTTGTGAATTATCCATGGAACTGCTCCAGGCTAATAAATAGGCCATACTGGTCCTCGAAATGCAGCTAGGCAGCATATGGAACCACAAAAGCATCTTTTCACTGGAAACCATGGGAAGAAGTTCAAATGGTACAATACATGTGTTGAACTGATACAGTACCAAGGGTGGATCAAGTCATGAACATAGTTTCCATGGCCCACTGTTTGAAATCAGTTTCCCTTATGTGGATCAAGGCCACAAAAAGGAACGCCAAATGCACAACTTTGTGGACTGTGTCAGCAGAAATGGAGAAATGGAGAGATGGAAATGAAGAAGAAGCAAACATACGTAGGCCAACTATCCAGTATCTTCAAACCATACCTCTTCTCTCGTGTATGTATTATCTGTGATGAAGCAAAATTCTTCTACTCTTGGGGCACATATTTCTTCATACTTTCTGCAAATTTAACATAAAATAAAAAGATATATGATATTTATAAGAATGTAACACACAACTGTTAGAATAAGGATGTCAGACAAGTAACTTTAGTTGGCTTGGAGGAACAGTGTATATTGTACCTCTCAATTTGAAATCAAATATAGAACTTACGAGGCAATTAGCATGCAAGTAACTCCCAGAAGTTGGAGTCTCTGTTTCTCAATATGACTTTGGGATAAGAATCTATCAATGAGATGAACTGTTAGGTAAAGTGTGTCAGGAACCAATTTATATTCTTCCGATACCTGGAAAAGATCACATCAATCTCAATTCCATATATCACATACTACTAACTTATAAAGGTAGTAATAAGCATAAAAACATTCAGGCAACTTCTAAAATCATTAGGGCATAGTATGCAAAAATTTTATCACGTGAATTTGAACTCTGAACCTTCTTCCTATGAACAGAAGCAGCTCTGGATTCATCATGTCAGACACTATAAGTTATATATGGTTTTCATTATGACGAACGAATAAGACTATCATCCTTTTGCTTTGATTTCTAAAACTGAACCTAGCATACAAGAAAATTAATGTGGTCATATTTTCCTGAATGTTGAGCCTTTTTAAGAAACATAAATCTAAGCTCTTAGAAAAGCTCAAGGATCTAACACTTGCAATCTTGTTTGCAATTACTGTACAACTGGATGCAACTTAAGAAAGAAAGGTGGTCATAATATATTGGTGTACTTCATGCATAATTATGTTCAAGGTTCCCTGGCTCATATAAAAATGGTAATTATCAAGTATAGAGAAGAAAGATAAGCTATGGGTCTCATATGTCAACTCTAGGCAACAAAATGCATGTTCTTGTTCTCTATACTTTGGGCAATTAACATTAATATGCTCATTCAGGAGCACATAAGAAAACTATTTGCCTCATACAGTAAATATGGCTACACTAACCTCTACAAGCCAATCAATCAAAATCCCTCTCATGCTGGAATTGATGTCATGCTGCAGTTGTTCCATGTAATCTGTTGAAGGTCTTTGATCAAGCTGATGAAAAAAAAAAAAAAGTGCTACAAGTCAGTTGAGCTTTTAGGTTGCCAGTATAATCTATCCATCCTAGTCACTACACTGAAGCCAGATTTTGAGACAAACAGAAAGGGAACTAACTTGCCTTATTTCAGAAGGAAAAAGAAAAATTATACCATGTCAATAGCAGAATAGCATTTCAGACATAGAATAAACACAAGTGTATTTGCAGCTGAAGATTCATGAGAACCAGTCGCTCGTCATTCAGAATCAGTCTTCCAAGTTACATGGTAATAAACAATCTCTACTAGTACTAGAGTAACTGTTTGAGTACAAACCTCTGTAACATGTACATTATGATAAATGTCAGGGGCATACAAGCTGCAGAGTTGAGTATCTCTTTTATTTGAATCAATGTCCACAATGCAGCTAATGTTTGAGTCATGCAGCACAGTGCTAGTCTTATTTTGTTCTGCATAAATTGCACCAAATGAGCATATGAAGTAATGAAGCGACAATGTTCTAGATATAATCTTTGCAACTACCATCTAATTTAATGCTAATCCTATGCTATTCTATCAGCATAAAACCATCAATTATGACAATAGACAAAAGAAATTCACACTATTCAAACTTCTGGAAAAATCAGTCGTCGCCTAGACATAGCAATTGTTGGGGTAGATTCTCATTTATGTTAAGGCAATGTTTGCACCAATTAAAAGTGCAATGCATACCATTACATTCCAGACTTTTGATCCTAGTACTGTTTTTGGAAGTCAGTGCTGGACCTGCAACATCTTTTCTTGAAGGGTAAGAAATATCTTGTGCTTCCAACATCTTAATCTTAGACAATTCTTCCGCCAACTTTGCTCTATCATCGTCGTCAACTGGTGGGACTTCCATACAGGTATCTGTTGCCATATCTTCATTCTTTTGGGGACACTTTCTAACCTGCTTGCCAGTCTATCAGATCATTTGACAAGTATCAAAATCAGCATCAGTTACCTTATCTAAAATGTACGGATGAGGACTAGACTAGACTACTATGATTACCTTAAGTTTAGCAGCATTGATCCGTTCCACAACTGTGTTGACATGATAGATGTTGTTAGTGACGTCTTTGAGCAAAGCCCTTTTCTTATTTTGAAAAGCAGCAGTGACAGCCGGAGAAGATTTGTTGGCATCTGATGCTGCTCGTTTAGGATGTGGCCTAGGACAAAAACGCTTCTGCTCCGGTTTAAAAGGAGGGAGTGCAGGTGATGCCTTAAAGGCTTTAGCACGTGCCCGTGTCACCCGAGCAGGGAGCTCTGCGGCCTCCGAAGCATTTGCATTCTCTTTATTCATATTTGCTCGTCGCGTAGAAGAGCAAGGGATGGTGTTTTAAACTCAGATTTTGTTCATTGGACCTGCAATTCAATCTCAGCAGCACGTCACAAAGAAACGCATTGTAGATTTTCCAACAGCATTAAAAAAAATTAGTTCAAAATTTGAATTAGGATTAGGCCAAAATAGAGATCGCTTGGTAGTAGGTCTCAGACAGAAAATACGGAGATGCAACAGGAGAACCAGAGGATAAAAACATGAGAGTGAACCTGCCTTTGTGGGGTGTGAAAGTGAAGAGCTGAGCTCGAGAAGCTTCCGTCAAATGATCTAAAGCTCTAAGACTAGAGAAGAGCTCTCCCCAGAGAAATGGAGATTAATATATGGGGGCAGCACGGAGCGGGACGGACCATTGTTTGAACTTTACCCAAATCGTTTTGTTATTTCCACTCCCTCCCCAAAGTTTTTGCTACTTCCACATTAGTTTCCTTAGAAATGCCAGAAATAGACCATCACAGTTTTGGGTTAACTGGAATTTTGCATATCTATTTGCTGGCCTGTCTCTCAGGTCACATTACATGTTTGGTGATTTTTTTAATTGATATGGATTTTCTGATTTATTTATTTTGGAAACCAAAAGATGCTTGCTTTCTACTATTCTTATAATAAACAATGAGGGATTTCATGTTTCATGGCTTGAAGTCCTTGCCAAGATTTACTGAAAAGCTAGATTCAGGCAATTAAACAAGATTACTAGGAAATCATAATTTAGTCTTGGAAATACAATAATTAAATTCCATATGTTACTTGGCGTAAAATAATGGCAACTAGATTTGAATTAATTAATGCCCAGTAATTAATTAATTTCAAGTTGTCAATCATCCACGTTCACATAAAATAAAACTTTAAAGTACCTGTCAATTTTAAATTAAAACGTACAAAGAGAAAAAGAAGAAAGTCTGGTTTGATCAATTACAACTTAAAAGAAGTCCACGGTCGGACCCCTATGAATGAAGGGCCTGAAAAGTTAGTTAGCGCACGCAATGACACGAAATGGGGTGGTTGCCCTTGCCCCACAAACTTTTTCCTCATCCGGCTCCGGTTGGCCCAAGAGGCGCCTAAAAAGGTTCGGTGGCCCTCCCTATTCATAAAAAGGAACTTGGTTGTTTGTCTACACTAGAATGTAGAATCTCCTTTCTAAATTAAAAAATTGCATATTTACAATTACAATCCCTTTCGAAAATTTGGTCAACAAATCATATATTAAAATTGGAAGGATTTAGGTATAAAAGGAAGGAAGAATTCGTACTCTTTCTTGACGGAGCAAAAGAAAAGCTTCCTTTTTTTTTTTCAAGTAAAATTTGCTCTGTAGGAGTGGCCTGTGCTCTTTGTATTTGAAAACTAAGAAGGTCCACGCATCTCCTTTCTTTTCTTTTTTTTTTTACACTTCACGGGAATTTGAATCCACCCAAGGATTGGATTTTAAGATTTTTCTCCTTTTGATTTTGTATCCATCCTTTTCGGTCATAGGGGTATGGTATTAAAGTTGGAGGGCAGACCTAACAAATTTTGAAAGTGTACTGGGTGAGGTACTTGTCAATCCTGTAAAAAGTACCGCATGGTCCTGTTGCGATATTAGTAACCGCAGTGGTCCAATAATGCCATCTGTCTCCCACGGCCACGGTACTCCGCCCATCTCTTCACCAACTTTTCACTCCAATCTACTAGATTTGGTAAATTAAGTTCAACAAAATAAAATATACTAAAGTAACTATTCAAATCTAACAACCATGTAAGCAATAAGAAATAAACCTTGCTCTAGTCCACTTCCACCTTAGGCCTATACGCCGGTCATCAATACAAGATAAATCAATTTAAATTTCGAAGATTAAAAAAAATGGCACTCAATATATAAATTGAACAATGAAACCAAATAGAAAATTTCACAGTTTACTGCATCTCAGGTTTCGATTTCCTTTAACCAAGAATAGAGAATTAGCTACGCATGCCATAGATGAGAAAAAGATGAATAAAAAGTAAATATGACTCTTTAAAACCTTAATATGAGAGTATATCTAAAAATTAACGCTCTGTTTGGTTAGCATCTTTAACATGTAAAGATGGGACGAGACGGAACAGAACAAGAATTAGAAACAGTGAAGTGTTTGGTTGTAGTGGACAGAATAGAGAAAATTATCTTCGTTCTGAGAACAGAAATATGTTTGGTTGCAGGGGACAGAACAAAAAATAGTATTAATGACAGAAATACCCCTGTAGTATAATATGTTTGAAAGATGTAATTCATTGGTTATTTTATAATTGTATCAATATTTATTTTACAATATTTAATTATGTTATTATTAACTTGTAACTCTAATAAAATTTCAGTTGTGTGATTATTGTTATTATTATTATTATAAATTTTGGACCTATTATGATTAGTATTTGTTATTGTGTTTATTTTTATTATGGAAGTTATTATACGAAATTAATTATCTTATTATAATTAATAATAATATTATTATTAATTATTGTTGTTATTATTAGTAATTATTATTATAAATTTTGTAATAACAATAACAATAACAATAATTATAATTAGTATTATTAATTATTGTAATTGTTGTTATTGTAGCACCCCACTCCCGCGCAACCCGAACCCGACATCGACGGTGATATCCGAGTTCGTGCCCCGCAAGGGTGGCGTGCTAAAGTACTCACTCAATCAGAAATCGGTATATATATTTTTTGAATCACAAAACACAACATACCGAAGACCATAATCAAATAGGACATAAGCCCTTTTCAATCATACAATGGAATTTACAAAATTTCCATATGGTCAATTGGGCCCTTTCACAATTACAAACACTTTAGTCATTTCAAAATATAATTTCATACAAAATTTGCGAAATATAAATTAAAGACATGCAATGCAGATGCGAACTGATCCCGACCTCTATCCTTCACTTGTATGCTGTAAGTACACTCATGTTAGTCTAACGGGGTATTCTTCTGATCCTGCAAAATATTAGCAAATTTGGGTAAGTTTTGCGAACTTAGTGAGTGACCATCATCGATGGCTCACCCAGTCACATAACAAATAATTCACATATTTAATTTACATTTCACATTCTGTACATTTAATCATTCATACTATGCATCATTATTCACATTTTTTATTATGCATATGCAGTGCACATGAGACTCTATTTTTATTTGTTATTTTGCTGTGACCGAGTGCCTAAATTGTCCCATATAGGGTTCATTGATAACTGTCCCATAGAGGGCTCATTAAACGTTGAGCCTGAGGCTCTGATTCACTTTAGAGCTCGAGGCTCTTTTTCACACGTTGAGCTTTTAGCTCTGATTGGTGGCTACTCTGGTCACAACTGCCATTATGTTTCAGGCATTTATGCAATGGAATGCGTCACTCACAATTACCTATCTTATGAAATCACGTTCTCATATCATCGGACCTTAGTCCGGCATTCCACATTGAAGTGGAGCATTTCACAATTTCATTTATATCCAAAAACACATTTCACAATCACATATTTACACATAATTCATCCAATTCACATTCAATAGCACTTCAATATTTAAATTAAATATCACAATCATCGGACCTCCTGTCCGGAACCCAACATACATAATCAATCACTTAGGTCTACTCACAGTACGCTCCAGATTAGCATTTGCTTTCAGATTTTGGGAACATCTAAGTGCGGATACTTGACCTGCACAACCCATGTATGCAAAACACACGTTTCACACACATTAATAATTGTACACATATAAGCATTCATTTAGTCACAATTAAATAAATGGACTATGTGCGATGCATGCTCAATGACAATCCCGGGTATATGTTCTAGAACACATTTTATGTTTACTCCCATTTCGAAGTTCATATGTATCCAATAGAACTTAGAATTACATTTCTTTTGTACATGATCATTTTAATTTCTCCTTTCAATCTTTACCCTTTTCATGTGTCTAGCTTATTCCTCAAGAACACTTGGTTACTCTATAACATA
>JANZLC010000008.1:18151592-18161879 GCA_026413385.1 Erythroxylum gracilipes | reverse complement strand
AAAAAAGCTAAAATTGGACTTAAACCTAACCTACCCATAGTTCATCTAAGCTAGAAAAACCAAAACCCTAGCTTAGAAATCCATAGAAATCAAAATGGTTCTTTCTCTTTGTCCCTTCATTCCCAACACAAACCCTAGTCTTCTTTTAATCCCCTTTTTGTATCTAAGTAAGAAGAAAGATGATAAACTTACCTCTAACAAGTTAATCTTCTTCCTTCTTCTCCCTTTTCTCCACGATTTTTCTCCTTCTCTTCTCTTCTTTCTTCTCTTCGGTTTTTCTTCATCTCTATTTTTGCTTCTCACGACTCTCTCTTTTCTTCTTCTTAATTTAAGACCATTTTTATCCTTGGTCTTCCAATTATGCCCTCATCTTTTAATGAAATGCCCATTTGCCCCTTCTTTTTATTCTTCCAATTTTTCCCTTCCGAAGAGGTTTACAGTACCGAACATCTGACTTTCCTGTGGCGAAGTCTCGAGATCACTCCCCGGCGAAAGTCCAGCCTCACCGCGGCAAAACTGTCGAATCACAACTCACACTGATTTAATTCTACCTTTTCTATTCTAATTTCAAACTACTACTTGTGATCACTAAATTAAAGGCTCAATTCTAAAAATAAAATAACTTAGACAAACAAATCATAAATAATAATTAAACAAATAATAAATAATTTAGAAAAATTTTGGGGGCTAACAATGTATGTATGGTGGTTTCATACTCAATAAGAAAGGTTTGTTTAACATTAACTTATTGTTGATAAAGAAAGGATAAATATTTGCTTTTGTTGTTAGATATTATTGTTCCAAAAATCAATTCATCATCTTATAAAGACTCAAATTGCTAATTATATCCGTTTAATATTGTTGCCATAGTTTGAAATTGTTTTGTTTTCTTAGTTAAAATTTGAAGCAATATTATTCATTTCATTGCCTAATTAAAATTTTTTGTTACAATTACCTATAATAGGATCACTTTATTTAACAACATGTATTATATTCCCTTAATAGAAAGGAAATAATATTTATGCTTTTAGTAACGCTTTTACGTTTTACCTAATGCCTTTTTTTGTTATAGTAGCAATGATCAGGAGTAAATCAATCAATGAACTAACTAGATTTAGGTGAGAAATCACTTAGTACTTTACTATATTCAATTTCATTGTACTTTAATGAATCACTCTAGTTTCTTGGATCAATAATAGTTTTTGGTTAAGGTTATGTTCTCTCTCGAGACATGTAACCATTATTCATATGTTAATAAACTAAAATCTCTTTCAAATATAGATAATATAAAAATGCTTTAGTTCATTATATAAACTTTGTTTAGATTTTACTTTAACCTAGGAAGATCACATAACTTTATCTCACATAACTCACACTTATTTCTCTTTATCCATGTTATGACATAATCGAATCTTAATGCATAAATCAAATATTGAATCTTCTATTTTTTGTCCTTGGATTCAATCAATATAAAAACATGGGTAAATCACAATCAAAATTCATTAAACCAAAAATCAATCAAAGTATATTAAACCCTAGGTTCATCCTACTTAAATCTATATCCCAATTAGTTCATAATCACATGATGAATATCAATACAAAAATAATAACAAAACAAGATAAAGAATTATTTTTGAATTTTAAATCCTTAAAGAATTTGTGTTGAGATCTTACTTTATCCTCTAATAATGGTGTAGTCACGATAAAAACCAATGCAAAATACTTAAGAATAATTGTAGAATGTTTCTTAACCAAAGAACTCTCTCTTTTCTACCTTCATTTATCTTTAAAAGCTAAAACCCTAGCTTTTAATGAGCTACACGACCCTAAATACAGGTTTATATAGCTAGCTATGTCCTCTGGAAAATTCTTTAAAAATTAACAAGACCAACACCGAACTATATAATATCATATTCTTTATCCAAAGGAAAACTTAGGGGCATAGAGGGTGCTTAGGAGAAATAGAAGTGGCCACATTTAAACATGACCCTTAACATAATAACATATAGGTTCCATATTATAGGGTCCTTCTCCAATTCTTCCGAAATTGCTTCAATTAGATCCAATTCTTCTATAAATTTGTTTATTTTCCTTATGTAAGCAGAAATAAGACTTGAAATAAAAATGCTTACTCAAATTATCAAATCCTTTAAAAACCATTCAAAATATAGGTAATACACTATGAAATTAGCGTTAAAAGTAATTTAGGGTTATTACACATCAAGAGGTAACTCAAAAGTAGGCATGTGACCTAGTTTTGGTGTTTCTAGTGCAAGTTCTTCATTATGGAGAAACTAAGGGTAAAGGGGAAGACAAAGCTCCAAATCCACAACATGAAGTAACTGAACTGAAAGTACACACACTAAGTGGAATGAGAGCTAAGACTGATTCCTCTTTAATAACTAGGAATTGAGATGTTTAATGAGAAAATGATAAAATTACAAAATGTCCTAATATGACAATGATACTGATGACGGAGGATGGTGGTAAGTTAGTTTGGAGAATACTAGTAATGATGAATATATCATGAAACTCAAAGAGGGGAGGATATTGGTCATTAGGAGAGTATTAAGCATATTTGTAGGGAAGGATGATGTGGATGAGTAGTGAGAGAACTTATTCCATACCAGATGTTCCATTAAGGTGAGGTTGTGTAATATGATCATAAATAAAGGGAGTTATACTAATATGGCTAGTGTGGGGTTAGTTAAGAAGATGGGATTGTCCAGCATAAAAACACCTAAAACCATATAATTTGCAATAGTTGAATGAAAGTAGGAAGGATAGGATAACCGAGCAAGTTTCAACTTCTTTTTCAATAGGGAAGTATAAGGATGAGGTGTTGTATGATCTGGTCTTACGTAAGCAGGACACATTCTTTTAAAGCATTCATGAAAATTTGATAGGAGGGATATATATGGAAGGTATAAGAAATATGTCTTTTTTTAAAATTATTTACCATTGTGCCATTGTTATTAAAGGAACTTTATGGTGATCAACTCCAAATTTATAATATCAAGCATAAGAGTTTAAGGGAAAGAATAAGAGTAAACAATTAGTGGTGATCAAAACCATTAAGTAAAAACGAGAGGCATGTATGAGAGTAAAGGAGTGAGTTTCTTAGTGAGAATGGGGGATATAAGAGATGCACTCTTGGCTTAGCATTAATTGCCTTTTGATTTTGTAGATGAAGGTTTGATTTAAGGATAAATCATTCCGAGGAGAGGGAAAGTTATCAGAATTAAGCATTGACTAAAGCTATATAGGTTTCTACCTAGGGAAGGCATGAAGAGAGGCTTCGACAGTTTGGGGAAGGTTTAAGTAAAATAAAAGAAGTTGGAGTTCCATTAAAGGCTATTATAAGACCTTTAGCAAGGAGTAGAACAGATAATACTAAAGAAGCTCTCAAAGACTTAATTGTAGATCTTTATGCAATTAATGAAGTCCTATTTTTTTAATAAGATGAATTTAGGGTCATAGTGTTGATTCAAATGAAGGAGTAAGTTTTGAAAAAAAAAGTTATAAAATGTAACTTGTACAAGTCTTTTGTTGAGTTTTGTGAATTAGAGAAACAAAAGCATAAACAAATTTTAACTTGTAACCAACGTTGGCCTCATTTTTATTTTATACAAGAAAAGTTTGAAAATAAAAGTAGTGCCAATATTGACCAAGATAGGCTTTGGGACTCTAGATTTGGAGGTATAATGCCTATAAAAGGCTTACTTATGTTTGTATTTTGCATATTACCTGACTATTATTGATAAGAAATTTTTAGACAAAATTTCCCATCTTTTTTAGTACTCCTGTTTTAAGTTCTGTAAAGATTTTATGATCTTATCTAATTTACTAGTGATGATTAAATCCTAATATTTTATCACTCTCAATCTCATATTTTTTTAAAGGGGTGATTCAAATCTTTATTATTGTGTTTCATGTTTTGAATCAAACCTATTTTTGACAAAAAATCATAAGTCTTGTCTGAAAGACGTTTATGGATTGATCTATTAAGCCATACCTGAATCTATGATAGTGTTTATAAAGACTGATTCCCTCTCTGCCTTATCGTCTTTAATTAGTTTCCACAATGGTTTAGAAACCTGTCTTGATGGTTTTCTAAAACATACGAACAACTAACCTGTAACATCCTGTTATCCATGTTAAGGCCCGAATAGTGTCTATATGAGTTTAGTGAGAAGTTAGAAAGTTTATTTCATGTTCATGTATAATTTGGCATATGCATACACTTGAATATTGAATTTTTTCACATTAAAATGATTGTACATGTATTCATTGACATTTTTCAGGTATAATTGATTTATAAATGTGATTTTAATGAGAATTGTGATTTTCATATATTGAAAATTTATTTGGAGAGTATAAATTACTGAATTAGAATTTTTGGTGAAATTTGAAAATTTCTAAAATTTTGGGCAATTTTGGATTAGGAAAAATGCCAAGTGGTAGAATAATTAATGAATAGTAGTAGAAATGAGTCAAATGATAGTGGAAATTTTGATAAATGACTTTGTGAATTATTGTAAAATTTCATTAAAAATGAGGAGATAATTGGACAAGAATTTGGAGACAAATAGACTAGTTATTAAAAAGTGGTCAAATGGAGACCACAATAAAAGGACGTGGCAAGTGACAAGTGTCACAACACTTGCCACTCACCACTCACAACAGTTTTCTCTTTTGAATGGCCATCTCCCTTGTCTTTCATCTTTACTCTCATGAAATATTCTCACCTTCTTCATCTTTTTCATTTGTTCTCATCCACTATACTCATTTCTCACCCTCTCAACGTGCTTGTTCTCACCTTCCATTTGCTACTATCATTTTTGCTATCTCTTCATCTTGTCACAAGAAAAACCTAATCTCTCATTCATAAATGAAGATAATTGTGGGATGTTTGGGAGTTAGGGTTACATGATCTTCAACTTTAGAGCCATAACAAGTAAGTGTATTATTATTAATCTTCATGGTTTTGCTAAATGAAGCATATATGATGATAGTTTAGTATTTAATGATCATGATGGAGAAGTTGAGATATGTGTAACATTGATGTTGTAATAAATAGATGTATGTTCTGTTTTAATGTATTAATGGTATTTATGAGTTGTTTTAAGGGAGGATTGATAGACTAAATGGTGATGAAGTGTGCTGTAATAAGCTAGATGGAGTATTTCCATTGATTAAGCTTCAGTATTTTGGCCTTAACTTGTTCTGTAGTTATCCAAATGAGATGATTTTTAAACTAGAGACATATGGCTACAAATGTCCTAAAGAAATAGAATTTTAATTCTATGTCTAAGAATTCCAAAATTAGACTTGAAATTCAGCTTTGGCTTAGGCTACAGCACTACCCATTACAAAAATCATATCCTGTTGTTAATGAATAAACTATATTGATGTAAACAAAATCAGACAAATTTGTCTTCATAAAAGTTGTAGCTTATTCTCTTAGCTTTCAATTGGTATAAATTTTGTAATTTTTGGATGTTGTAATTGAGAGATATGTGTTGTACAACTTTGTGTGCACGATTATGCATTAACCAAAATTTCTAACGTATTCAATCCGAAGTATTTTGAGTATCACTTTCAGAATACTGAACTAAATTGTATGATCGTGGTGTCATTAGAAACCTAAGACATAAAGGAAAAATTATCTAGAAGAAAGTATTACCTAAATACTCCATTTTCTTGTCATATTGATCATGCAAAGTTGACTCGAAAGTTTGTTTTGAAAAAAAAGGCTAGAAATTTGGAAGATAAACTAATGGGATTTTCGGATCTGCATAACCCACGATTGTGGGAACAGGTTAAACATCAAATATGCTTCTTTTATGTGTGGTTTGGGAAAACAAATGGTTAGGTACTTTCATATGATGCATTTAGGCTTGAATGAAGCTTGAATTGAACCTAAAATGATGCTTGAGGTATGATGCATTTATGACCTTGTAAGAGTGATAGATATTGGTCTTCTTGAGGTATTAAGTTTGGCTGATAAGGCGGGTGAAGAAGTTACTTGTGAGATTGAGGAAAGCATAAGACATCATTTCCTCCATTCGTTTGATCACTCAGGTAAGAATTTCGGGGACGAAATTCTTTAAGGGGGAGAGATGTTGGACCCCGAACTTTTCTTGAAATTTAGAACTATTAAATGAGAAATTGTTAGTGATCAGTAATGAGTAAAGAAAAAGGAGAATTCTTGAATTTGAAGTGTTGGATTTTGAAAAGTGGAAGTCTGAAAATTTTCGGAGAATGAACAGTGGAGAGTTGGATTTTTGATCTGGAACGTTTGTGAGTTTTCTGGGTTGATCTAGAGAGATTTTGATGAAATTGTTTGCATGAAAGTTGTAGCTTATCTTGCTAGCTTTCGAACGCTATAAAGTATGACATTTTTTGATATTGGGGTTGGAAGTTATGATTATTAGAAGTTTGGATGTTATATAGGGTGGACTTTCGGGACAGCTGTTTTGTTTTGAAATTTTGACCCTTATAGAGGTAAAAATTGTTTTTTAGGTCTTCATAGAATTTGTAGTTCTAGAAGTCTTCTTCAAAAAAGTCTAAAAATGAGCTTAATCCGATAAGTGTAGTGAAAGTTTTGCCCTTTCTACCAAATAGATTTAAGGAAGAAAAAGCAAAGGAGGAAGAAGGGAAGCATTTTGCGACCGCGACAGGTCGCGCTCACGAAATGGTCCGTTCGCGCCACAATTCGCAACCGCGACTCGTCTGCACCACAGTTCGTGGTCGCGACTAGTAGCAATCACGACTTTGCTGATTTCCAAACCTGAACACCTTTCACTCTTTGAGCAATAACTTTTTTATTCGACTTTCAAATGACCTGATTTTTAAAGCATTGGATTTCTAAGACATTCCTATATCTCTATGAAAATTTATGGATTTTGAGATTAAATTGAAAAATATTGATCGAATCAAAGTGAGAGGATCGGTTAAAAGAGTATGAGTTGGATATTTTACTAAACATGCTTCAGTATTTTGATAATATCTTGATCTGTAGAGCTCCAAATAAGTTGATTCTTATTTCTAACTAAACTAGAGACATGGAGCTACAAATTATTTGAAGGAAACGAATTTTAACTCAGTTCTTAAGACTCTCAATTTCTGGACTGAAGTTGGATGTAGTGTATAGTCTCAGTTCAGTAATAGTCTGAAAGTGTTTGGGCCAGAACTTTTAGATTTCTGAATCAAATTGAATGATTTTTGTGTCATTGGAAACATAAGACATGGAGGAACATTTTATTAGAAGGAAGTTCTAACAAATTCCTTCAATTTCGTAATTAGAAAAAGGTTTTAATTTTTGGGAAGGAGTTAAGCATGATTTTAAATAATTTTGAGGTCTTACTAGATTAACTATTTTATTTGGAGTTAATTATTATGTTGATGTTGGTAGGATTTTTAAAGTATGGTTTAGTTGAATTAAGTAGTATGAGTATGTATGTATGAGGGCTTTTTGGGAAGATCACTTAAGTCATTTAAGTTACAAGGCTTATATGTAAGGGTAAAGTGGACATTGTTCACTCATTAATGGAAATATTTTAGATAAAAGGTGTGGTCTTATGTTAAGAAGTGGGAAAAACGTGGATTGTAAGAGAGAAGAAGAGAAGAAACGAGATTTAGAAAGAAAGAGGGAGAGAGACTGTCGGTTTTGTGAGAAAGGAAGAAGGAGGCTAGGGTTTCTTCATTTCTTGGGTTTTCAAGAGGGATTTTGAAGTTTATTCAAGAAGGAAAATGGAAGAGGATGATGAGAGCTACCATTCAAGCTACGAAACTCTTCAATTGGTGAAGAATCAAGGTAAATTGGATCTTAACATTTGGAATTTTTGAAAGGGTTTTGGTTTATATAGCTTAAGAAATGTATAGGTTTAAGTTTTCTAAGATCAATTTTGGTGAGTATGTCTTATGGGTTTCTCAATTTGGAATCACTATTGATTTGGAAATTTTGCCTTTCTGAAGAAAATCAAGAAGGACAAGAGTAGCAGGAGAGGAGGCATTTTGAACAAGTGTTAAGCAAGGAAATAAGGTGGGTTTCATGTTTATGATTGAGTAATGAGCCACAAAGGTTTCTTTTTCTAAATCAAGAAATAAAAGTTTGTTTTTGAATGAAGAGAATGAAATAATTTCAATTACTTCATAAATGTTGCTTCTATTGCTTGTGATTGATTTGAGAAATTGCTACATATTTGGTGTGTGAATTTTGAAGATGAAATGAATGATGATGAATTGTGAATTGCTACATGAAAGGGTGTTTTGAAAAATTGCATGTTCATGAAAAACAAGTTTCCAAAATTTTGCCATTTGGGCAATTTGTTTTCAAGTCATGAATTTCATGTTATGTGAGTTTGTGGTAGTCTCTCAAGAACCGTCACGTGCACGTTGACCTAAGAATAGGCTTCTCCCGCTTTCCTACTAGTAGCACAGAGCTACCCATGACCATTATATGGGAATGTGTAGTGCGTCATAAATATGGACCTACCCAAACCATTTCTGATGTGTTTATATGTTTATGATTTGTGACAAGTTTTGATGAATTCATGATTTATGATGTTTATTAATTGCTTAATAAGTGGTGAATTTGGGAAATATGTGTTACATAGATTTCAAAGTGAGTTTTACAATGGAAATAAATATTTCAATAGTTTTTGCTTATTTCTCAGTTATAAATTTGTTACCCATTAGCGATAAGCTCACCCCCTTTCATTCTCATCTCCAGGTGATGAGAAAGAGATCGGGTGAAAGAAAGTCAAGGCATTTGATTATGCATATTTTGTATTTTAAGTTGGATTGATGTAAAAAAAATTAAGACTTTAGACATATGTTGAGAATTATAGGATTTTGTATCTTTTGTTGTATTTTGGATTTTGAGATTGATGATGTAACGTAGCTTAGAATGCCATTAAAGTTTGTAAACATTTATCGTATGATGTTAATGACTTATGAATTGTGTTTGGATGAGAGGAGTTGAGTTGGAATTAAATGTATTAGAAGAAGTTTTCTGTTTGAGTTGATGAAGTTTGACCATGAGTTGTTGTTATATATATGTGTGAGATATTATAGAAAAGCAAGATAGGATTTTGGTGAATGATGAGATGTTATTGAGTATGAGGAGACCTATGAATTGGGGTAGAGTGTTGGATGAAATTCTAATTGGTAGTTGAATGGTTATGCTCATGATATTCCAAGTTTGTATAGTGCAAAATTTCAAGTTTTTCATGAGGGGTAAAATGTGTGTTTTGATTTTTCCAAAGAAAAAAACTATATCGATTTAGATTGAATTAGACCAAGTCGTCTACACAGAATTTTAGCTCGTCTTTATAGCTTTCCAACTCTTTAAAGTATGCAATTTTTGGATGTCGGAGTTGAAAGTTATGATCATTGCAAGTTAGGATGTCGTAGGGGATGTGTATCCCGAACAATTAGAGTGTATGAAGTGATATCAGACGACCAAGCGTTGGGTTCCAAAAAAAGGATCCAACATGTATGGTATCAGAGCAAGAACAAGGAACCATACTCAAGTATTACAGGGAACCAAGCGTTGGGTTTTGAAAACAGGATCTAACATTTATGGTATCAGAGCGCCAGAATTAGGATCTTACATGGGCGTTTTTCGAATTATGTCTCAAGGTACATGCATTGTGAACATGTCTTAGCATGCAGCAGCGACTGATCTATAGTCTGAGTCGCATGTGTATAAGTCACGCAAGAGCAATTGTTAAGAGTTGGAACTGCTCGAATTAGTGAGCAAAATGATATTCTTTCATTGGATAAATGGAAATGAGAAATAGTATATGGTTAAATATGACAGACAATGAGTCAACGCATCTGTTTGGGTGGAATTGAATATGACTCCAATATTGTACTATAATGTATATCCCTGAATGTGATATAAATGTAAATGTATGATCATGGATTGTTTGAGGAAGATAAGGATAAAAGTGAAAATTATGAGATCAAAGTGTACAAGCAGAATGTACTGAAAATAAAAAATTGTTATGATCTTAAGAAGACAAATTAGGAACCCAGGGGTTGTTTGATTACTATGACAAGAGTTACGATCCACCATAAGAATGTGTTAGTGGAATTGAGATCAGAATTTTTTTGATGATTATATATCTATAATTTTGAATTAGTAGCGAATATACGTATGTAAGATGTAATGAAGGATAATTGGAAGATGAGATGAATGACAACAACATATGTACAAGTTCAGAAGGTTAAGTTGAAATGTTATTGTGAGTACCTATCTGATAATGAGATCATCAT
>JANZLC010000008.1:18139300-18151492 GCA_026413385.1 Erythroxylum gracilipes | reverse complement strand
CTCTGTCCCCTACATCCAAACACACTGTCTTGGAGACGGAGACAAGATTCTCTGTTCTGTCCACCATAAACCAAACAGCTCTCTGTCTCCAGTTTCTGTTCCGTTCCGTTCTGTTCCGTTCTGTTCCGTTATATCTCTAGCTATCGGAGACGCTAACCAAGCGCAGCGTAAAAGACATTAACCAAACAGTTAATGAAAAACAAATACAATTCGAATGCCTGCTTTGCTGAACACGGATAAGGAGGACAAAGGAAAATGCTACATGAAAGAATTTTCTTTTTATTTTGATGATGAAAATCCACGTATACCGAGGGACTTTCTGGAAAAGCAACAAGACACGGCGTCGCGTTGACACCACCTCACCTCGGCACCAGCGTGGTTGCCCACGTTATTAGTCTATTTATTTATCTACCGCCTCAATTGCTACCGTGAGGGATTGGGTTTTTAGGGCTTGTTCGTTTGTGCGCTCTCTTTTTCTTTTTTCATTTGACTATACAACACTTCCAAAGAGTACGTGCAACCCTAATTTCTCTTTTATCTTCTCGTTCCCTTGTCTTTCTACCTCCTCATTCACTTCTTTCTCCTCGCCGACTCTCCGACACTGCATCAGGTACTCCCGTACATTATGGGTTTTTTTCTTCTATGTATGAATTCGCAATTTCTGTGTTCTGAAGCGTGCGATTTCTGTTAATTGGCGTGGTGATTGCTATTTGGAGATCAGAGATGGGAGTTGAATTTACCAAATTTTGAGGGGTTGGTATCAATTTATGCCTAGTTGCTTCTCATATAGTTCCTCTTCCTTTTTTTCTCGGATTTCGGAAAATAAAATTGTTGAATGAATAAAAAATCCAAAGATCAGAAAGTATTCTAAAATCCTATCCAGGGCTTGGAATTTTTTTTAAAATGTTCTTCAGTTTATGACCATCTATAGCTGTTGTCATTATTGACAGAAGGTGATATTCCTAAATGTACTTTTGTTTTATTCAGTTTGTACTGATTTGGGATCTTGTCAAGTCAATCGTAAACGCCTTTTTTGCTTGACCATTTTGTGGGAATTCATAAAAAACTGAGTTTATGAAAAAAAAAAATGCAAATATTGGTAGTTTGAGAAACAGCTCTCATCCCTGCCTAGACGGACCATCTCTAAGAAAGATTATCTTTTCTCAATCTGCATTTGAAGTTTCTTCCTTGTTGTTTAAGTTTGTGTGCATGTTCTCATGCTAAACTATGCCTTTTTAAAGTTAAAATTCCAGCAATGTAAGTGTATAAAAGATCCTTTCAGATGCTGTTTTGACATTCAGTGCTTTCCATTTCATCATTGAATATTGAGGCATTTAAAAATCTTGTGTCAAGCATTTTTGTTTGCCCTTATGATAAAAACATTGATCCAGTTTAAATCTTTAGCTACTGTATCAGTTGTCATTATTGCAATTAACACTTGAAAGTGAAAAAATTTGGGCAGCAAAATTGCTCTAAATTACAAAATCATTTATCAGAACTTCTATGTTTTTTGTGCATGAAGTGGGATGAGACCGAGATAACACTATACCAAGTTTGAGGAACGATTGTACGTTGAAAGTTGATTCTAACACTACAAACTAAAGATACAGGCGTTTCAGTTGCTAGTGGACTATGTCTCTCTCATAAGTGGAAATTATTTTTTAGCAAAGTTACTTTTGTGGGCATTTGATGTGGAATATTGATTATAGATTCTTCCTAAGAGAAGCGTAGCATAGACTGAAGTAATTTTGGGATTGTAACAAAAGATTGGAACTACTCAAATGTGTTTAAGGTAATTACTTTTCGGTAGTACTGAGCTGGATTTTGTTTGGATGTAAACAAGATATGGGCGAATTACCTGGTAATTCAATGTTTTGGATGGCTTCATCTTTTATGTGAGGACATACGTGCAAAATGTGATTTATGGTAGGGAAATGTTTTATCAACAAATAATTGTTTATAAAAATTTACATTTAGAAACAAAATACACACGGTGATATATGCAGCATCTCACTGATGCATATAGTCCATACTCCTTTAGACATTTATTTCTAGAATCATCATGCAAAGTTTATCATGGGAAATTTGAAGTCGGCCAACATAGTACGGTATGATTATTATTCAGTGTACCTTTGTTTGGATACGGATGAGGTACTGGAAATATTGATATATGAAGGAAAGATATCCCCTGTTAGTGGATAATTTCCTTTGTGCATTAAGCTTGAAGTGAGTTATTTAGCAGATGGAATGAAAAATGATCATCCAGTTGTGATCGCTTTCACATCTTTCGTGCGTGAAGTGTTTTTCGTCATATGTAGCACGAGATCCTTATTTTTGTAGGAATTATTGTTTTGCAGTTTTGGTTGCTTGTTATTTCTTCAGAAATTTCAGTATGGCAACCAATCTTGTCTCAGAGCAGTTACCTGCTCAAAGCATCCAGATAGATCAACTGGAACAAATCTCAGATAAGTTGGACTCACCAATGCAAGTGGGATTGATGGGACCAGCTACTAGTAATTCTGCAATGCAGCATATGTCTTTGCCAAATATGCAAATGGATTTATTGGGGCTAGGGCGAAGTGGTGCTCAACCACAGCAGATATCACTGTCAAACAACCATGTGCAGTATTTAGAATCAATGTCTCATGGCCATGCTACGCAGAAATTATCTAGGTCAGATATACACATAGGTGAGGCAGAGCTGCAGTCCTACAATCAGATGTCACAGCAATACTTCTTATCTAACCAACAAACAGGGGAAACATTGTCAAACAATGCAGGATCTCAACATGCCTCATCATTGAATAAGCGAAAAGCAGCTATTCAGCCAACATCTGGCAGTTTGGCATCACCAAACTATGAAGCGTCTAACAAACGAGTGGCACAAGCAGAAAATAGACCGTGGCTGCAGCCGGTATCTATGCCTAACACAGTTGGTGTACCGATGCAGTCTGTTTCCAATACTTCTGTATCACCACATTCACAAATACCATTGAAGCGATCATATCCTATTAAAAATGTTCCACAACAGTCATCTCTACAGAGAAATCATACTGGACAAATTCATCCGTCCCCAAAAGCTCAAAATGAGTCACTTGAGGCTGTAAGATCCAAGTTAAGGGAGTCATTAGCTTCTGCCCTTAACTTGGTTTTTCAGGAGAAGGATAAAATTTTAAATGCTGAGGGTCATCTTCAAAATGAAGCCAAGGAAATGATTGACGCTACGGAGGATTCATTTGGAAGAAATTACAACAGTGATGAAAATAGATTGCATGAAACCACCAACAGCAATACTGGTGTTTCAGTGCAAACCTCAAAGAGTGATGCTGATGAATTAAGATCAAGTGTTATTTTGCATGATGGGGATGTTTCTCTTGGTGATACGTTTTTTGTAAAAGATGAACTTTTACAGGGTAATGGTCTATCTTGGGTGTTGGAGTCTGACACAGACATGACAGGGAAAAAAGACACTGAAAGTGCACACAAGTTGTTGGATCAACAGGTTCTTGCGGTTGAGGATGGAAGATCAACAGTTCTGACACCACAAGTTTTGGCATCCAAGATTGAAGAAGAGCTATTTAAACTATTTGGAGGAGTGAACAAGAAGTACAAAGAGAAGGGAAGGTCTCTGCTTTTCAATTTAAAAGATCGTAATAATCCTGACCTAAGGGAAAAAGTTATGTCAGGAGAAATCTCCCCTAAACGGCTTTGTTCAATGAGTGCAGAGGAGCTTGCTTCCAAGGAGCTTTCTGAGTGGCGGATGGCAAAAGCTGAAGAACTTGCACAAATGGTGGTGTTACCTGATTCAGATGTTGACATCCGACGGTTGGTAAAGAAAACACACAAGGGTGAGTTCCAAGTCGAAGTTGAACAGGATAGTGTTTCTGTGGAAGTTGCTGTTGGAACAAACTCACTCACCGATGCACCACCAAAATTGGAAGACAAAAAAGCTTCTCCCTCTTTAAAACCCAATAGGGCAAAAGATAAGCATCCTAGAAAAGCTGATCAACCAAAACCCAAAACAAAAACTGGTAGAATCAAGAATAATATTGAAGACCGCGATGAAACGTGTACAATTACAATTCCTTATAATGAAGGGTCTGATTTAATGCAAGGCTTCATGGTGGATGATGAGTTGAAGGACACAGAATTTCTTCCTCCAATTGTCTCTCTGGATGAGTTCATGGAATCCCTTAATACCGAGCCACCATTTGAACATCTACCAGGTGATGCTGGGAAAACTGCTCCTACATCTGACAAGGATGATTCAGTATCAAAGTTATCTGATGTGGCTCCAGAGGATCGTTCTGATACCATGACTGATAAACACAGTATTGAAGTAATGAGTCCCAAAGTGGATGCTAGTAGAGAACATGTTGAGAGCTTTGGAAAATCAGAGAGGACACCTTCTGTAGGCTTTTCAAAGGATGGTCATGTTTGGCAAGGCTTACTTCAGCTGAACGTTTCCGCCACTGCCTCAGTCATTGGCATCTATAGAAGGTATTTATCACCAAGCCCTGTAATGATACTTCAGAAGTTTGCTGTTGATTACTTCCGTATTTTGTTTTCTGTGTGGTGAAAGACCTGCATTCACATTTGCTTTGTAAATTTCAAAACAATCATCAGTTTTTATCGCTGAAAATTTTGCTACTGTTAATATTTGAACATGATTCTGGAGTTTCTGTTTTATTTCTTTGCCTTATCTAAATTGTATAATGTCGTGTGGTCTGCAACTTCTGACTCAATCTGAGTTTTGTTGGTGCAGCGGTGAAAAAACATCTACTAAAGAGTGGTCTGACTTTATTGAGATCAAGGGGAGGGTGAGACTGGATGCATTTGAGAAGTTCCTTCAAGAGCTTCCAATGTCCAGAAGTCGTGCTATTATGGTATCTCAAGTTTCTTTATGTAGTAAATTTCAGTCGAGCTATCTGTGTGAATTAAGAAGAGATAATCCTCTGCCCCTTCATATTAATCTCAGTTTGCTATCGATGCGGTTTGTTGTTTTCTCGTTTAGAGTAATAAAAGTTGTACGAATGAATGGCTTCAAAAAAGTTGCCAGTGAATGATTCTCATGGGTTAGGAATTATTTATCGCCTGGAATAGGACTGACAAAAACCATTGCAAGACCTCTGGCAAGCATGGAAACTTGATTGTCAAGGAAAAGCAATGAAACTTTTAAAAAGTACCCAACATTTAACATAAACCAGAAGTTTTGGGACTTGCATCATATTCTACTTGCGATTAGCTTTATTGTTAAAACGGACGAGGGACTGAACTCGAATACTATTAGTTGGTAAAACCTTATTTCGAGATTTAACAAACATTTAAATCTAAGTGGGTACCTCAGTCCAGGAGGACTTCCGTTTCATGGAATTTTTTATAAAGGAAATTGCAGTAACATGTCTAGATCGTTATCAGTATTGTGGCATTGTATATGCCCAAGAAGATCCTCGAGTACTTTTAGGAATTTCCTTTTTCAGTTGGTCAAGTTAGAGCTCTATAAAGACGTTTAATTAGATTTTTGATGACTTGTCTACCAGGTTGTGCACTTTGTTTGCAAGGAGGATTCTCAGGAAAATGAGCGAGCAAGTGTTCGTGAGGTAAGTTTTTTCTCTCTTTTTTTAACAAGTATTTCAATTGCTGGTCATTCATCGTAACTTCCTCTTTTTAAGGTGACTAAAAATCATGCTCTGCAGTTGGTTGATTCCTATGTTTTGGATGGGAGAGTAGGCTTAGCTGAGCCTGCTCGTGGCGTGGAACTTTATACGTGCCCACCTCATTCAAAGACACGTGAAATGCTCAGCAAGGTCCTACCTAAAGACCAACTTGACGGACTTAATGCTATTGATAATGGTCTAATTGGTGTTATTGTATGGAGAAAACCTCAAAGATCTATATCACCTAATTCTGCATCGCACAATAAGCACAACTCCAAAAAACATCTCACTTCTAGGAGACATCAAGAAAAGGAGTCTAACGTGAACGTGAAAATGACCCCCAAAAATGCGTACCCTCGTGATGTACCTTCGTCGTTACCTAAGCCCCAGCCCCAGACCCAGTTCGATGCTGATGAAGATGATGATGTGCCTCCTGGGTTTGGTCCTCCTCCCACTCGGGATGACGATGACTTGCCCGAGTTCAATTTTTCTAATGACTCTAGCACACCACGGCCACCACTTTCAACACATAGTCCGAACCCAGTTTCTGGGATGGCACCTTTCAACCCAATGTCCCGGCATGCAAGTCGCCCTGTCGATCAAATGAGGGAGCTTGTTCAAAGATACGGACAGTCAGGAACTAGTGGAATTGGGATAGAGATGCAACCATGGAATGATGATGACGATGACATGCCAGAATGGAGGCCAGAACATATCCAACAAAGATCCCATGCAGTGAATGTGCAACTGCATGGTAGGCAGCAGCCTGTTTTACGGGCTCATATGGTTCAGCAGACACCACATCTTCCGACGCCAACTTCAGGAATGTCTCGAGTGAGTGTGATTCATGATCAACAAAATGTTGCTTCATGGCAACATGCTAGTCGGATGGTTCCATCTTTTCAGCAGACTAGTGGAGGTCAGCTGTACGGATCATCCGGTCACCAGCAGGGCAGTGCTTGGCCCAGAGATCCCGCCAAAAGTAGAGGGCTTTAATCAGTTGTGTATTATGTTCTTTTGTTCCTTTTGTTTTCGCTTTTTTTTGACTTTTAGGACTCATCTAGTCCTGTAAGCCAAAATTATTTGTAGTTCGTTTTAGATGCTTTTAAGCTAGTTGAATTCTTGCAAACGTTGAGAAGAAAAAGTTATGAGGCTTACTGCGAGGGCTTTTAAACTTTAAACATAAGGATCAATTACGTTGTGAAACATCTTGCTGGAACGGATAATTTACAGTTCACCCAGAGCGATTCAGAACGTTGTAATGTAACAAGTTAAGAAAGAAAGGTTTCGTGAAGGCAGAGTTAGTCAATTAGAAATTTTGAGTTGGAAAGGCATAAATAGAAGTGCTTGATTTACTGATGCTGTCGTACTGATTAGTGGGAGGGTGTACATTTTATCTCTTCTTCATTTCATCCCATTAGTGATTTGATTTCTTTTATATTTCATTCGTATATGATATAGTGACACTGTTGTTTGTCAACCTTTCCGCGCGACTGCCTTTGAAAAGAAGGATGAACGTCGACTTAATGCACCCTTGAGACTCTTGGGAATTGAAACGATAATACACGTATCAGCTAACGCTTAGAACTTGTCATCAAGATTACAATTTTGATCTAAAAAGCATTGCCTGGAATTTCCAGAATATACAAACGAGCTGTCGGTTTGAATTGTTTTGTGGAAGAGTATATACATAGTTAAAGGACACACACACATTAGCATTGACCACATATTCCATGTTTAATCAATTATTCAACCACCTAAAGCACGCTTGAGACCCACTCGTTGTTCAGGAGACAATTTTGTTGGGAACTTCACTTCAAATTTGATCCTCAAATCGCCTCTATTGCCTGGCTCCTTAGCAATGGGCATGCCTTCCTTGGCCACAACAAGCTCATAACCTGGGCTAACAATATCGTGTACTTGAATTGATAGGTCCCGGCCATCAAGCGCCGTTAGACATACAGTGGTCCCTCCTAGTGCTTCAGCTAGTGACACCCTTTGGTTCACAATGAGGTCATTCCCATCTCTCTTGTATGTCTGATGTTCTTTCTCATCTATAACAAACACAAGGTCTGCTGGTAGCTGATTCGGCTGCTCATTTCCTTTATCTGGGAAAGTAATCTTTGTTCCCCTTTTCCATCCTGGCTTCACATCGATGGTCAATATCTCAGATTCTTGCACTTGCCTCCTGTTAAATTATACTCTCTATAAGAAGCAGGGACTTGGTAGGTTTACTATAGACACAGCAAAGCAGTTTGTGTTCAGTAACAGATGAGCATTAAAATAACCACTACAAGCATGGACTTGAATGCCCATACTTGGGAACCCAATAGACAACTTTCTGACATATATATATATATATATGACTAAGGAATCAGGTAGAGTAGAGCAAAGAGTTCTAGGGTACAGAAATTATTTTATATAGATGAACATACCCGTGAGCATCAATTACAGTTCTAGATATCTTCATTTTCCTTGTTGATCCTGCGTATAGTTCTTCAAGGCTGCAAGGCAATTTGCTCTCAACTGGTGGAGGTTTTCTCAGTGCAGTCCCCTCGCTATAGGTTCGAAAAATATTCTCGCTTCCTCCAAATCCCCCAAACATTCCTCCATCAGATTGATACCTCATTGACCTTCCCGGTCCTGAAGATCCGAAACCAAAGGGACTGCTCCCAAAGAACTCTGCAAATATGTCCTCAGCATTTCTTGGATTGAAACCATTTGACCCAGCAGCGCTGGACCCTCCACTACCAGCAGGTGGCATGTCTTTCAATCCCTCTTCCCCATACTGGTCGTAAACTGCTCTTTTCTGTGGGTCACACAAGACCTGAATTCGCAAATTAAAAAAAAAAAGAAAGAAAAACACGTTAGGACTACAAGCTGTCTCACCAAACACATAGTTGCCTGTGTTCACATATCGAGTATATTAACCAGTAGTTACAAAGTTAAAAGCTTCATATGGAGGGGAATTCTTAAATGTATAGTTTTGGAACACGAGCAAAAAGGGGGAAATAAAAGTACATGGAATTATTATAGCGTTGCCTTCTGTAGAAGATGTGAACTTTATCCTGCTGCATTATCATTCAATTCGAAGATAACAAATCGCACATCACAGATCAACACTTCCAATATTGGATTAGGTAATTGTGTCAATGGGAACCCTTCAATTTGTACCAGGTAATAATGAGAGAGCAAACCAAGATCAGAATGAGAGGAAAAGAACCGTGCCTCGTAAGCCTCAGAAATCTGCTTGAATTGGGCTTCTGCTTCTTTCTTGTTGTTGGGATTCTTGTCGGGGTGCCATTTCATAGCCAACTTCCTATAAGACTTCTTCAGATCATCCTCCGAAGCACTCTTGTTCGCATTCAAAACGTCATAATAATCCATCCCCATTTCACTTGCTCTCCAAGAACCCAAGGACCTTATGTCAACAACAAAGATCTATCTACCAACTTTTCACAGCGAAACCCAAATCATAAAAATCCTTTCTTTGACTAGTTACACCGCCTAAAATTTCGAGGATATGAACGTAATACATGCATAAAGACAAGAAAAGGAAGATTTTAGAAGTTCATACATATGTATAAAGTACAAGAACGAGATTTTGAAGGAGTTATTATGAAAGAAACAATGGAACTATTTTTGTGTCAGAGGCAGAGGCAGAGCCAGTGCCTAGTGGATGCAAAGAATCAGAGATTGCGGTATAATTATGGATGTATAGTTTGTTTTCGCTATGTTAAGACCATGAGGAGTTAAAAATGGGAAGACGACAGTGTTTGGAATTTTGGTAATTATGTTCTCAGCCATTTTGGCCGGGCTCAGTTCTCCCTCTCTACTGGACGTGGGATAGAATTAGAGGGTCCAGGTTTGAAGGCTAATTACAACTAAAATCCGGTAATTAGGACAAATTCATTTATGGACAATAACCACATATACTATGTTTGGTTTAACAAAGTTGTCAGCCATGGCATGAGTCAGATAACACTTTGACTGGCTGAAGAGTTATTCTATTTAGGATAATTTCATTTATTACTAACAACAACCTTCTCCTTCTTCTTCCCTCTTTCGTTTTTTTTTACCAATTGACGAAAGAGGGTTAAAGCAGCAAGAGCTGCAATATTCAGATGGAGGTGAGTGCAAGGCACTTGCCGTAAGTATGACATACACAAATACAACGTTAACGCGTGTAGTAGATGGGCAGCAATCGACTTTGATGTCAACATCAATCATTTCATTTACTTCATTTTCTATCTTTATTTTCTTTTTATTAAATTTTTTTATGACATTCATTATCATATTTATCTTTTTTTAATAATAATAGCATTGACATTTAGTTATATTTTTATTTCTTTTCTTATTTCTTCTAAACTCTTGTTTCCGTTTCGAGCAATCTTATTAGTTAGCCTCTACAATTGGATTTCTAGTCTTAAGAAACTTTGGCTTCTTCTACAATTTCCAACAACTCTTCTTTGTCTCCATCATCTGTCTCCTCCTTTCTATCTCTAACAAAACACTTGAAAAATCATATTAGCCTCTTAACTTGTCCCTAACTTTTTTGCTATCCTGATTTCCTGGTTGCCACTTTATTCAATTGTAACCTCTCCAATAATAATAGCTCAAGAAGCTTATGTTTCGCCAAGCTCCTTCCTCTCTTACTCTTACTATTTTGTCATATTAAAATTTTCCTCCACCATCTCCTTTCAAAAGCTCCCAAGAAATCATAGTGTTAAAGATGTAGGAGATCAATCTCCTTTTGAGAAGTTCAAATTCATCCTTTAAGCATTAGGTGTATATCCCTTGTTGCTTCTCCACTTATTGAGATATTGAAAGCAGGTGAATCTAAGTTGCGACTCTTATTGTTTACTTCATTGACAAAGACCGTCCTTTCCTTAAATACAAGCATCCGTAGAATCCAAATAGGATAAAATTGGACTAGACAAAATCGTTATAAATGAAGATTACTTCTTGTTTAAATTCAATTATGAATCAAATATGATGAAGACTTTAAACATGGGACCTTAAAACATTAAGGAGAAACCCTCCTTTAAATTTGGATAGTAAGCATGCCCCTTGACAAACAAAACATGAAATATATCCCTATTTGGATTAACTTTCATAACATTCCTTTAGGATTTTGGCGACCATTGATTTGAGCTATTGTTCCAGCTATCTAGGCAGACCAATATATCTTAATGGGAACACTGTTGACCTTAGAATAATAGGTTATATCAGAATACATATCAAGATTAAGATGCAGAGAGAGTTATTTGATACTACTTTGAAGTTTAGAAGGTTAGATGAAGGCAGGGACTTGTTGAAGTTAAAATCTTCCTCAGTTACCATTGGAGGCTATAAAAAACCCCCAAAAGAAATTCTACAGACCAACTAAAAAAGTTTTTGTTATCTATAACTACAATTAAGGATGGCAATGGGTTTTCAACCCGATCCATATCCGTACTACCTGACCCTAAAAAATGGATATGGATGCTAAAAAATAGATTTTAAATGGATGTTAAAAAATAGATGTGGATATGGATTTGGATATGAGTCTAGCAAAAACCCAAACCGATGGATACCTATACCCGATCCGTTTTCAAATAGCAATATTTTTTTTCAAATAGCAATATTAATTGGTACATATATAATTGTTTGCATCTTACCATCGTTATTAAAAGAAACGTAAATACTAAGAAATCACTGAACTGAAGGAAATAAATAAATTAGATACAACAAAACCTAACAAAAAATTCCTAATTAATCGACGTAAACGTTCAACTTCCAAGTTCCTTCAACAGGTCAACCTCAAACGTTCCAACTCTTAGCCGCTTCCGTCTTAACTCTCAAGCCACAATTTGCATTGCTCGTCACTGACAATCAAGTTACTCGTCACTACCAGTCAAGAAAGCTCTGTTACATTGCATGTGATTAACGCAACCATCAAGTTACTAGTCGTCAATCGTCATACGCACAAGGTCGTCACTCGCAAGTCACAGCTCGCAACTCGCACGCACAAGGTCGTCTCGCATACCCACTTGTCGAGCTATACGCCTATACACGTTATTTCTACCTGGTGTGAGGCTGTGAGGTAATCCCCTGGCGGTTGGCAGTACTGCACTTGTCTTACAATTACAATACGTTTGTGTCTATTTTTAAATTACAAGTTATTTCTGCATTCCTATTTCCTACATTCAACGTCGTCTACCGACTACCAATACCATCGAATACTATTATTATTTCTAATACTATTTATTATTTCTAATGTCATCAACCACTTACACTTGTTTAAATCGAGCTAACACCTATACTTGTTTAAATCCAGCTAATTCCATTGGATTGTTCCGTGACTGTATGTCGTTTGCTTATCAAAAATCCAGCTAAATCTGTGACCGTGAGTGATAGTGTGGAACCGATGGAAGGAGTTGAGAATCTCTCTAGTCCACCACCTCATGAAGAAGAGGAGATTGCAGCTATAGAATTGCGTGATCATGGTGCAACTAAAAGCAAGAAGCGTACTTCTCTTGTGTGGCTAGAGTTT
>JANZLC010000008.1:18107836-18126373 GCA_026413385.1 Erythroxylum gracilipes | reverse complement strand
TCTTCTTTTCCATAGTATCTCACGTATGTATATATATATATATCAACGATAGTTCACATCCAAAGTTCATCAACTCAACATCCATACTTAAATCCTCCATACACAATTCATTAAACACAACCCTATGACAAGCATCAATCCACTTCTCAAATTTAAACACCACTAATTTCTCATTTAATCTCACTTAATAAATCAAATTTTCATGGAAGAGTTCGGGGTCTAACATAGGTTGACCGAATCAGCTCATTTCGTACCTGTATAGCAAATAGACTCCTTTGACAAGCTTTCCAAGTTGCATGTTGGTGATATTGTGACATTACGTGGGGTTCTAATGTCCATTATATCAGATCTAGATCCATGTTTTACTTCCCAAATTTGGATGAGTTTAATATAACTTTACGGACTAGGTTGAATTTAAATACTACACTTCATCCTTAGTAGGATGGATAATTAGAGAGTAAGATTCAGACATTGGGGAAAATGTTGAGAGATTGTGTGCTGAACTTTGGAGGTGAATGGGATAGATATCTACCTTTGATAGAGTTTGCGTATAATAATAGTTATCACTCTAATATCGAAATGGAACCATTTGAGGCATTATATGGCAGTCCATGTAGAGATCCAATATGTTGGGATATAGAGGGTGCCAAAGTTTTAGAGGGACTGAAGTTGGTTCAAGAGATGAAGGAGAAAATAAGGGTGGTAAGACAATGCTTGAAGGCAGGTTAGGATCGATAGAAGAATTATGTTAATCAATATGGTCAAGAGATGGAGTACAATGTTAAAGATATGGTATTTCTACCTTGTATCACCCTTAAGGGGAATTCAGAGGTCTTATAAGAGAGTAAAGTTGAGTTCAAGATATATCGGATCATATGTAATTACGTATGGGGGCATTAGTTTATATATTAGCCTTACCACCAGAATTATCACTGATTTATGATGTGTGGTATATAAATCAAGTTCAAAGACAAAATCATTTTTGGAGGGAGAACTATACAACCCACAAAAGGGGGGAAAAAAGAGCCTAGTCATAACAAACCAACCTAGTTTATAAAACAATTAAACAATTGGGAAGAAAATTAGAAGAGCAGACCATGTATCTCCTAGAAACCCTAAAATTTAATATAAAAAGGCATGAGTGGAGGAAAATTAGAAGAGTAGACTTTTGGAGTAGATTCTAGACATAGAAAGCTTACAGAAGGGACGATATTAAATCAGAGATATGGAGAATGCGAAGAATTTGACAAGAGATCTAATAGAAAAAACATCAAACCTCATACTTGTAAGAACATTCAATATAAGAGAAAGGGAGATTTATAATTATGATTCCTTTGTTTTCTATTCATTTTTCTTCTTGTTTATCTATGAATTCATTTTCTATTATATGTAATAAAAGTTTTTAATGTCTAAGTGTGACGACCCTAGTTAGGATAGCAATATGTCGAGATTCTTTTATTTGATGCAATTATTTTTAATGATCTATTGTGATTTAATTGTGTCTAGGTGTGATGAACCCTAGTTAGGATAGCAATATTTCGTGATTCTTTTATTTAATACAATTATTTTTAATGATCTATTATGATTTAATTATATGTTTGATGCATGTTATAATAGATCTATAATAATAATACGTGGTATGATTTCATAGCATTAATATTGAGAAATCCATTGTATGAATAGATCTATCATAATTGAAAGGAATTGAATGCAAACCAAGAGATAGGTCGACATAAATCCTCTGGATTAGGGTTAAACCTTATCGCAGAATTCATCAATCGATAATACAAACTTAGGAACTTTAACTAGAAAGATTTCATTTAATCACACTATGGATTAGTTGTTAGTAGTCTCAAGAGAGTTATTAATATAAGATAGGAATTTTCATGGTCCAATAGTTAGTAAAATAATTGCATGATAAAAGGTTAACTATTTAATGATTTTTATGGGGATTCATCAACTAGATACTAATATTTGATATTAAGTTTTCGAAATAATTCTTCTTTGTTTTTTGCATTCATTATTTTTTCCTATTTTATTTTATTTTCTTTCATTAAGTTATCAAATACTCAATTCATAGGTTAGATAATAAGAGAAGAGTAATTACTAGTATTAGTTGTCTTTGTAGGGTCATCATGTACTTGCTTGTGCTAACTATAATTAGGTCATACACTTGTGGTTAGTTAATTATTGATAACATAAAAATTATCAATCAAGTTTTTGGCATCATTATCGGGGATAGTAATATTAGGAAAACCTCAATTTTATTACTTTATTCATTTTTTATTTTATTTTGCTTTAGTTTATTTTTTACATTATTTTAGTTATTTTATTTGTTTATTTTTCTTTCCTTTTATGTAGAATTGAACTCCTAGTTAGTTTATGACCCGAAGCAAATTTGAGAGCTTAACATATGCAAATCCAGAGATTGAAAGAACAGTGCGTAGGAATCTTCGATAGACACAATTGAGTGAGTTTAAGCTAGATCTTCGAATAAAAGACTTGGGTGGTCAAGCAAACACAAAAGAATCTCACAACATGGTTGACCAAACGAGAACCATGTTCACTTGCGCTAGAACAAACTTAACTAGTGCAAAGTCCAGCATCATAAGTCTGACTTTCGAAGCTAACAACTTTAAGATAAAGCCAAACATCATCTAGATGGTTCAGCAATCAATCCAATTCGATGGACGCAAAGACGAGGATCCTAATGCACACATCTCTAATTTTTTGGAGATTTACGATACTTTTAAGATTAATGGGGCTAATGATAATTTCATTTTTTAAGGGGAAGGCCAAGCAATGGTTAAAATCCATACCATGCTTTTCATTGGCTACATGGTAACAAGTGGAGAAGAAGTTTTTATTGTACCCACCAGTGAAGACTGAAAAATTGAGGAATGACATCTTCTCATACTCCCATGCTGAAGGCAAATCCCAATATGATCTATAGGATAGATTCAAGGAGATGACGAGACGATGCCCACACTATAGACTACCACTGTGAATGCAAATCCAAAGGTTTTAGAATGGGCTGAGTCAAAGCACTAGATTGTATATAGATGCAGCAGCTGGAGGGATGCTATATAACAAGACACTAGAGGCAGCCAAGATCTAATAAGAGGATATGGCCATAAATAACTATTAGCGGTGCTCATCTTGAGCATGAACTAACAAGCCAACGACATTATACAAAGTGGACAAAATGGCATAGTTTGCGATCCAAGTGGATGCCTTGAGTAGGAAGATAGACAGATTTACAATGGCTCCATAAGGTCAAGAAATGTAGTGTGAGGTGTGAAGGCTAGAGAAATAAGGAAAAGGGTATCAATCAATTTAGCCCAAACATGTTAATTATTTGGGGAATACTCCTAGCCTATATAGTAACACCTACAATCTTTGTTAGAGAAATCACCCTAATTTTTTATAAGGAAATCAGGGTCAACTAAGAAATAACCCTCTACATGGATTCCAACAGCAAGCTTTGCAGCCCATGAAGATTAGCATGAAAGAGATGCTAATGGAATTTATGCAAGAATCGAAGGCAAGACAATAACAAACGGATGCTTCGATATGTAACTTGGAGGTTTGAATCGACCAACTAGCAAGACAACGGCGAGAAGACTAAAGAGGAGTTTGCCTAGTATGACAGAAACCAATCCTAAGGAATGCATCATGGTAGTTACGAAACTAGCAAGAAAAAGCTCCAGGAAGAGAAGAGAGTGACTATTAAGAGTCATTCAAAGGCCAAAGATGGACGACACCTATATAAAGTCAAGGAATATTAACCTACCATATAATATCCTGCTAAAATGAAGGGAAATATGTTGGATGTGGAGTTAGATAGATTCTTTAATCTCTTAAAACAGCTTCAAGAAGATCTAACCTTCATTTAATCTCTATTGCAAATATGAATGAATACAAAATCTTCACAAGAGCAACTATTCAACAAGGAGGAATTAGACAAGTTGGATACTGTTTCGTTGAGTGAGGAGAGCTCAATAAATAAAATCAAACTACTGGAGAAGCAACTAGATATAGGGAGTCTTTATATTCCTTACACAATTGGTAGTTTAAAAGTAGATAAGGCTTTAGCCAACTTAGAGGCCGACATAAATATAATGTCTTCTTCTTTATTTGAAAATTTGGTAACAGGAGAACTTAAACTAACTAGGATATGTGTGCAATTTGTTGATAGATTAGTAAAGTATTATAGGGGAATCGTAAAAGTTTTATCGATTAAGGATGATAAGTTTACATTCCCTGCTAATTTTCTGATTGTTGACATAAAAGAGGATACGAAAGTACCTTTAGTCCTTAGTCAATCCTTTCTGGCGACTTCCAAGTCAATTATAGATGTTGAAGAAGGCAAGTTAACATTAAGGGTAGGGGATGAAGAGGTTATATTTAGAATGTCCAATGTTAATAATCATTCTGTTAAAATTATGGATATTATTGAAGCTAATGAGTCTTGTTAATATATTTTGCAAGACTCTACATTTAAAGATCCACTGAAGCTGTCACAATTTCAAAGGAACAAGTTGAAAAAGAAACATGGAAAAAAGAATCAAAAGGTAGCCTACTTGCAAGTTATGGAACCTACAGTAAGGCTACAACAATATCATTTATATAATCAACCTTGATTTCAAAGGTGCGTTGAGATAACAATGTTAACGAAGCACTTTATGGGAGGTAACCTATAAATTAGTTTTAGTTTTCATTTAAATTTCATAGTATATTGTTCTTGTTTTTATGTTAGTATAGGATTTTAATTAAGTTCTTACATGTTTTAAGATAGGAAATCAAGCATCATAATGCTGAGAATTTGCATAATTGATGTGTAGGGTATGCATGTTTACGTGTTATAATGTTTAGTGCAAAGTTTTTTACATTTGAGCACCTAATTTTAAAATTGTACACTTTCATAGAGAGTTACATGCTCTTTAGGCATACTAGTGTAGAGTTACATATTTTGATACATGACTGTGCAACAAACCATATAAGTCTGTAAAAAGTTATGATTTAGTGACATACACAAGTAGATACACAATCATGTACCAGACCATGTAAGTTCGCGATACACCGTTAAAAGCCCTAATCTCTTCAGATTTCTCACTTTTTTTCCCTCTCACAACTGTCGTCACCCTCTCGTTCTCCAACCCCCAATTTTTTGTTTTTCTTGCAATCTATCGACATCCAAGTAAGTAACCTTGTCAATTTCCCTTGTTTATGCATGTTTAATTGGGTGTTTTGCATTATTTAGCTCATTTATGTTTAAAAATGCTAGAATTGAGATTTTGGGTTTTTGTGAGATTTCTTGTGATTTTATGTTTAATTGTGGTTTAATATTTGATTATTTCTATTACCCAATTGATTTTATCATTTAATTTGACTAATTGCGTGTGAATTGGGTAAAAACTCAACCTCAATTGCATAATTATGCGATTTTTGCTCATTAAGTGTTTAATTGCGATATTTTTTATGTTTAATTAGGTTAACTAGTTCTTTTCGACGTTAATTGACATTAGGTTTATGTTTAATTGCATGTTCATTTTGGTTTTTGCATGAATTAAATATTTAACTTGTCAATTTTGAGTTATTGTGAAATTAGGGGCTTTTTTCCCATAGTTAGGGTTTAAATTCATACTTTAACAATTAAGTTAGTTTATTTCTTATTAAATTTTACTTAATTGTTCCATTATCTATTTATTTCTGTAAAGTTTTTTTTTCTTTTATATGTTTAATTTTTTGTTGTTAAATTATTTTCACATTTAATAACTTAGTGAGCATATATATATAAAAAATGTAAGTGTAGGGAAAGCTGTATTCCCATAATTTATTTGCAAAATTTCTCACACTTATTCAAAGTTTCAGCCACAATGTCTAAATCACAAAGAGAAAAGGAGATTCACAGGAAACGACGAAGAGGATAAAGCTCCTCAACCATAGCCCAGCTCCCAAGCGTCTGCGAATATTATTATTTAATATTGTGGCCCAAGAGGAACAATACTAGCAAATAAGGCTAAAAAGTTCGGTAGTAGCAAATTCATCGATTGGGAGGCATTGAAGCAAGTTGGTCTAGCTCAACAAGTTCGAGAACTTATTGATGTAGGTACATGGTCCTAACTTTTCGAGATTGTGGAGCCCTCCTATAACGAGCTTACATTAAAGGTCCTCTCCACATTCTTTGTGGAGAGAGGTAGCTATAATAGGGATCGACCTAACACGATCCAGTTCTAAATGATGGAAGATATGTTCCAAATGAGCTATTTGGAGTTTTCCATCAGTATGGGTCTGTAGGACCAGAAGTATGAGGGATAGCCAAGTATATGGCACTACGAATGACTTTCTGTATGGATTATCTCCTGGGAACTTTTGGCGAACGATTAACACAGAGTATGACTATGACCCAAGTGCATTCAAGGACACTGCAACATCCTATGTTGACATACATCCATGGTATTCTGAGTCACACACTAAGCAGTTACGGTGACAACTGGGAAGTTGTCAGGAGAATGAAAGTGCATTACTTGTGAAGCATGAGCAAGAGGATGCAAATTTACCTAGGGTAGGTACTTACCCAGTTCATCAGGCGTCAATACAAAGACAAAAGGGTCAGCACAATTTTTGTTGGGCCTTATGTGACCAAATTGGCATGAAGGATGGGCTTATTTGATTGACTACCATCGATGTGGCAGATGAGTACCATGGTGGCACTTAATTTGGAAATCATGCAACACATGCGCATGGTCAGCAAACGTTAGGTACCAAGGGGCAACATATATAGACTTATCAGGAAACCTAATGAACCAGCAATGAAGGGTCGCGATAGAATGGAGAAATATGTAAAAAAGCAGCCACCATAACCACAACCATAACTATAACCACAGCCACTGTATATGGGAGGTGCAATACCAAAGTCGATCAGTCTAAGAGGTCCTAGAGCCAGGATGTAACACCCGGTTCAATTGAACATGGCATTATTAGAGAGATGGGTGGCCCAGCTTTTAGGAACTCAACGGACTCTCCGACTTCAACAAGCAGAGCTTCTAAAATGAGTAGGACGGTTAGAGACTTCAATTGCATGGCTAGGCAAGCTCGAGATTGTAGTTAGGTGGATGGGAGAGTTGATTTTATTAATGGTGAGTCGTCAAGGCGTTGATTTCTAACCTTCACCATCTTAAAAGGGAACTTCCTTAGTAGCTCCTCCACCGGTATAGGATCATAATCTCGAGGACCCTTCTGCATTATACCAGCCAAGATCACATCATGAGGGAAATATTTGATTTTTCTATATTCTTTCTTTTTCTTTATTAATTGTGTAATTCTTTTTTTTTCTTTTCTCTAACATTATAGTTAGTGATATTTCTGCTTTTTGTGTTATTTTTATTTCTTTTTATGTTTTTATTCTTTTTTCGTTTATGTTTTGCAAGGATATAGTCTCATATTAGATGGACTGTCTCAAAATCAAGAAATCGTCTTACTCGGAAAAGTACCAACTCTTTATCACTTATTTATACATCCTTATAACATGTACATTGAGGATAATATACAATTTAAGTGTGGGGAAAGGGTTAACAATTTTAATGATTTTTTAAAGTTTATTATAATTTTAGTTATTAAATTTTATTAACTAGTATCTTGAATTAATTGAAATTTTTCTATAAATACTTTATTTCATTATTGAATATTAATTTTAATTAGTATGCAAATGATGATATTTAGAATAAAATTATTTTTATAAGTCATATTTTTAATAGTCATTGAGATAGTCAAATTGAAATTGCATACTATTTATATATAAACCTTTTTTTGTGAGATTTTGAACCTAAAAGCGAAAATTTTGTTTATTTTTATTTCTTTCATTTGAGTTATCATGCATAATTGAATAGTTCTAAAACTTGATGTTATTATACATATTGAGATTACATTTGTTAAATCAAAAGCATTGAAATGATAAAGGTAATTAGATTTAACAACTTGTTTAAGTCTATTTCTTTGATAAGTACCTAACCCATAATTTACCCTTTAGGAATAATCAAGTTGAGCCTTAGCCATTTTCATTTATTTAACCCAATTATTAATCTTTTATTTTATTTTTATTTGAATCCCTTTCTATTGTTTGAAACCCTAAAGCGTATTTAGATTACTCGAATGTTTGAAACTTGAAATTTTGATAGGTTCAACATTTCTTCAATAGTGGTACGTGATGAATGCTCGAAATTATTTTGATTTATTAAAAAAATTTGCAAGCACAAAAAATTGTAGATAAATATATGGTACCAATAGATTTATAATGAAAGGACCTATCTATATTAAGAACAAGTTTCTTGTAATGTCTTTTTCTTGTAAATTTCCTTCAATCAACCTTTTTTATCATCCCAATCATACCGTACCTAAGCCATATTACAACCTTATAAAGAACTTTTAATTTTTATTTCTAGTTTATACATAACTGGTAAAGATGTGATAATATTGCAAGTCTATGTAAGAGTTCTACTATACGTTAATTTGAGAGTTTGATATTTTTCATCCTAAAAACTTGAGTTCATTAAGTGAAATCTTGATGATGGCGTAAAGGTTTATGCTTTTGATTTCAATATGATTATTGATGTAATTATTATTAATATTGACTTAGGAAGTCAGTTTTCGGATAACTTGAATCTTTTTGTATGTTAATTTGATTAATATGATATGATGATTTATAGTATGAATAGACAAGCTAAAATTAATGAAGGATAAATGTTGTAAGATTTATAATTTTGATTATGAATTGGTTGAGTACAAGCAAAAGCTTAAATATGGGGATATTTGATAGATGCTAGTTTGAATATTATTATAAAGCCATGTTTGATGTATTTGCTTGATATTTTGTAATTTTGTTGTATATTTGATACTTAATTCGCTCTAAGTGCGTTTATAGTTTATAACTGCATTCATGGACAAAAAAGAAGAAGCAAATTAGAGATACACAACCGTGTATGTGACCGTGTAATTCTCAGAGCTAATGTAAAATCATGAATTATAGAGTTTTTGAATATATACTATCTCTCACACGCCTGTGTATCAGACTATGTATCTCCTTGAAATTCTAAAATTTACTATAAAAAGACTGGGCATAGGAAAATTGGAAAAGCAAACTTTTAGAGTAGATTCCAAATGTAGAAAGCTTACAGAAGGGATGATACTAATCCAGAGAAGTGGAGAATGCGAAGAACCCATCAAGAGATCCAATAGATTACAACATCAAACATCAAACCTCAAACTTGTAAGAACATTCAACAAAAGACAAAGGGAGATTTAGAATTAAGATTCTTTTGTTTTTTATTTATTTTTCTTCCTAATTATCTTTGATTCCATTTTCTATTATGTGTAACTAAACATTTTTAGTGTCCAAGTGTGATGAACTCTATTCGGGATAACATGTCGTGATCTTTTATTTAATGAAATTATTTTGAATTGTCTATTATAATTCAATTATATGTTTTATACATGTTCTAATAAATCCAGAATATCAATACATGATCTGATTTTATAACATTGAGACTGAGAAATCCTTTACATGAATAAAGATACCATAATTGAAAGGAGTTTATTGCAAACCTAGAGACAAGTCGACATAAATTATCTAGATTAGGGTCAAACCTAATAGCGAAATTCATAAATTGGTAATGCAATCCTAGGAACTTTAACTAAAAAGATTTCAATTAATCACCCTATGTATTAGTTGTTAGTAGTCTTGAGAGAGTTATTAATGTCGGTTCAATAGTCAATAAAATAATTACATGATAAAAGGTTAATTATTTAAAAAATTTTAGGAGGATTCATCACCTAGACACTAATCTTTGATATTGAGTTTTCTAAGTAATTTTCTTTGTCTTATGTGATCATTATTGTTTCCTAATTTACTTTATGTTTTTTAGTTTTAGTTTTAATTGGAAATCAAACACTAAATTCGTAGGCTAGATAATAGAAGAAGCGTAATTACTAGTATTTACTATCTTCGTAGGGTTGACTCATACTTGCTTTTGTTAGCTACAGCTACATCGTGTATTTACGATTAATCAATTATTGATAACCTAAAAATTTTCAATCACATCAATTTCTATTACACCTTATAGGATAGTTATTGTCGAGTTACATGAGTTAAAAAAAAGCAGTTAGAAGAGTTGTTAGAAAAGGGATTTATTAGACCTAGCACATCAACCTGTGGAACTCTAGTGTTTTTTGTGAAGAAAAATGATGGTAGTATAAGACTTTGCATGGATTATCAGTAGCTAAATAAGGTAACCGTGAAGAACAAGTACATGTTGCCAAGAACAGATGATCTTTTAGATCAGCTAAGGGGAACTATCAAATTTTCCAAGATTGATTTAAGATCAGGATACTAGCAGTTGAAGATAGCTAACGTAAGTATTCCTAAGATGGTTTTTCATACTTGGTATAGCCACTATGAGCTAGTGATGCTTTCGGGTTGACTAATGCACTAGCCACATTTATAACATTAATGAACATAACTATTCAGGAGTATCTAGGTCAGTTTGTGGTAGTATTGATTGATGATATATTAGTGTATTTGGGGAGTAAGGAGGAGCATGAGTAGCATTTGAGAACTCTATTACAGATTTTGAAAGAGAGATAATTGTATGCCAAGTTTAGTAAGTGTAAGTTTTGGATGGAGTATGTAGTTTTTCTTAGACATGTGGTGTCCCGAGAGGGAGTGATGCCTAATCCTGCTCAAATAAAGGCAATTATGGAGTGGGGGCTGCCTAGAAATGCATCAGAGGTAAATAATTTTTTAAGACTTACTAGGTATTATCGAAGATTTATAGAAGGATTTTCGATGATAAGTATCCCACTGACCAAGTTGTTGAAGAAAGGAGTTTAGTTTCAATAGACAAATCAGTGTTAGGAGAGTTTTGAGGAGCTTAAGCGAAGATTGACTTCTAGCCCAATTTTGATGCTACCATCAAGTAGTGAAGATTTTAAGGTATATACTAATACTTTGAGAGTAGGTTTGGAGTGTGTATTGATGCAATATGGGAATGTGATAACTTGTGCGTCTCATCAGTTGAGATTGCATGAGTTTAATTATCTCACTCATGATCTAGAGTTAGTGGCAATTGTGCATGCTCTTAGGATTTAGAGATATTATTTGTATGGAGAGACATTCTAAATCCTTACAGATCACAAAAGCGTCAAGTATATCTTGACTCAAAAGGAGTTAAACTTAAGGTAGAGAAGATGGATTGAGGTGCTAAAGGATTATGATTGTACTATTTATTATCATTCGAGAAAGGCTAATGTAGTAGCTGATACTTTGAATAGGCAAAGCTCATACAATAGAACCTAAGTCCTTATTATTGGTGGCCCACGATGAAGAAAGATGTAGTAGAGTTTTAGTTTGTTACAAGGTGTTTGACTTATCAGCAAGTCTAGGCAGAGCACTAGGCAACAGTAGGAAAATTAAAACCCTTAGTCATTATGTCTTAAAAGTGGGAGAAAATTCCTATGGATTTTATGGTAGTGTTATAAAGGATCAGACGTACACATTATTCAATTTGGATGATTGTGTATAGGATAACTGAATCAGCTCATTTCTTACCTTTATAGTAAAATTCAGGTAAAGCTCAATCCAATAGGCCAACATGATAAAAACAAGTAATATACTAACATAACAAAACAATTAATTATTAATAAAAAATTTAATATTATATATTAAATATTTATGCATATTTTTTGATATAAATAGCAAGATTAAAAGATTAAAACAATTATTTCTTATTGGTATAAATATAAATAAGAAATAACTTGCTTTATTTGTTATTACTGGTATATAATAAATGAATGAAATAAATAATTTATGTAAACTAATATATTTATTATAATTTTTTGATAAAATATGATAAATTGTTATGTCTTTAATTATTCATACAAATGAATATTTATATATCAAATATTTGCTTATATTTTTGGATAAAAGTAATAAGACGTGAGTATATTAACTCAATAAAATAATAAGTTACAAAATTTTATTTATTATTAGAAAATTTAATAAAATAATTAATTTTTATAAATATGAGTATAAATAAAATGGATTATCTTATTTATTAATATTATTATATAACAAATAAAATTTCTAATGAAATTTATTATCATATTAAACTAATAAATATATTATTAATAAACATATTTAATTTTAATAAATAAGTAATATATATGAAATAAATTTAAAATAAATGTGATAAATCAATCTATTTGATTCTTATCACCAACAAGCCAATGTGATTGCTACCAGATCATTCAACTATAAGGATTTCTAGTACCTAAAAAGCACGCAACTCTTTGAACAAGTTTATACTTTTGGCCATAACGTGTTCTATACGGGGGTGCGAGAAACCAGTTTAGGTTTATTAAGCTCCAACCACTTGTTTTACTACTTTGGTTGTACCTTCACTCCAATCAGCTAAGGAGTTTGACTAGGTGGAAACATCACTTCATGAAAGTTGCAAAAGTTTGAGTTTGGTTTTTCATTCATATCAAAACTAGATTATTCAGCAAAAGAATTAAATCAATATTCTTAGCTTTTACCCTATATTATGTTAAAAGCCGTGCAAGGACCAGAAAAGGTTCAAAAGACCCATGGATATTCCGAGACCTTCTCACCAAAATCTCCATGGATCCTTATATGGAGGTACATAGTCATTCGTGGGAGGAAGAAGGCGAAATGAGGCCACAGTTCTTTGCAGGTAGGGTCCCATCTGTGTTGTTGGAAATTCGATTTCTATTATGCTGCCAAATCTTAGATAAACATGAAGTATAAAGAATTCAAAACAAAATAGACGAAGGAATATACCTTTTCCCATTGTTTGCTCAGAGTTGAAGCATTCAAAGTGTAGAAATAACCTGCAACGTATTAGTTGAACAATGGGATCAAGATTGTTTAACACTAAAATCAAACAAATAGGCTAAAAGGATTAAGAAAGGTAAGTGTAGATTCTACAGGTTGACAGATGCCAAGCAAACACAACTGCCACTTTAGAAATTTAGGTCTTAACTGTTTGGTTGATAGCACGTGAAGATGATTTTCCAGAATTAATTACAATATTCCTAGCAGTCTAGCAAAATATTTACTGAGATATTGCGATAATGGCATAAGAATGAAAGTAGCCGCTAGCTCAGAAATTGGAACAAATTCTAAGGTTCCTACCATCACGTTCTGCTGTTGAAGCAACATAATGTCGATAAAGGTTTGACTCTTGATCCTGCAAATGCAATACCATGGCATGAAAAAACCCATGGTACAGCAATGTTTCAAAAAAGAATTACAGTCGAGAAGAAAAAGCTTACAATTCTAGTAGGTGATTTCCGTACAATGTATTCATAATACCAGTATAGCTCTCCATCAACCTGAAGATGAAAAAGAAATAAGACATGGTATTTACGAGAGCACACGACACCAATTCACATTATGTACATATGACGGCAATAGTACGAAACAAACACCAAGTCTCTCATTTATAGGATAAGACAATGCGAGGGAAGGATTTAAACTTACTACACTGGTATGTGCATCAAGAACTGAGCTCTCAGCCATTCGCTGACTTGAGGTGACTCTCTGCCAAAAGGAAAGGAATTGTCCAATTGTTCTCATGATAATTCCGAACAAATTTACTTCTGCTGAAACTGAAGGCTTCTAAACAGATATCACATAAATTACCAAGGCGGATTTGTCAGATAAAACAGAATCAGCAACATCTTTTGCAGTCCAGTCACTCTTGTCTTTGGATTTTATGAATTGAGAATTTGGAGGACATACCTGTTAACAGGATAAAATCATATTTCCTCCTAAAAGTACCTGTTGGGGTCACAAGTAACTAAGATATGGCTATATATATATATATATATATATATGTATGTATGTATATATTCCTACCATCACTGAAATAATGAGGTTATCAATGATATCAACACGCTCCGACACAATGCGAAGGCGTGCATCCGCTGCATTGATTGAAATCAAAAGTAAGTCGGTCAAATGCCGGGCACTAATTATAATCGAATCAGGAAACAGTCCACATTACAAAAATAATCACTATGTTCAATTGGAAGGAAGATGCGTTTACGTGATAGTGGTGCAGCTGATGAATAGCGCTCTGGCTTTCTAGATTCCACCCTAGAAAGAGAATTAAAACCACCATCAGATTCCCAGTAATGATAAGGACATGAGTTAGGGTAAACAAAAGGACTTGCTTTTAAGTACATATTGACACTTGACGTCTTGGTACTATTAGACACTTGCATATGAGACACTTGACGTCTTGGTACTGAATAGCTTTTGCATCATAATTTGCAGAATGAATTTTAAGTACATATGAGACACTTGACGTCTTGGTACTACCAAATGTTTAGTGAAGTAGAGTGACTGATGATCTAGGAGTAAAAACTCCACTAAGATGGTTACTAAAATGTAATGGTAGTTCCAGATAAATTGATTTCCATGTAAGAGAAGTTTCTATACGCACGCCGCTTATCAGCCATGACGCAGTGATGAGAGTAAATGCTCTGGACTGAAAAAAGTTGAAGTTGGAATGTAGTAGTTACCATTTGAAAATAAAATATTTAGAAGACAACTCCACAGGATAGGAGTAAGTATACGCATTAATTTCATCAACCAGCGAAGCCATTTTAAGATCTTCCTCAGAAAGAGCCAAGGACCCTGCAATAGAACTCATTTCATAGTAGAAAGAAATGGTAAAAGAAGAGCGAAACTAAGGGAAAAAAAAATCGTATCAGGAATATCCCATTCGCAATCATACAACTGCTCCAACACCAGCACCACAACTAACATGCTAAACACTGTTTATAAAAATTGAAGGTACTATTCAAAATCAAAGATTAGCCATCTAATCTAAGCAAAGCAAACTATAAAGGAAAACTGACTCAGAATCTGAAAAAGTAATGATAAGAAAAGAAAAGGAGAAAGAGGATGAACAAACCGGAACACAGGAAATCTACGGATAATGAAGTAAAGAAACCAGAGGCAATCAAATCCCTTCTGCTAAACTCAATCTGGCAAGCCGATTTGGAAACGAAAGAAGAAGCAGCACAAGGGCATCCTTTAAGTTTCACTTTTAATTTGCATTTATTCTGGTTTAGTACTCTCCTCTGGTCCCTTTAAGCCCATCAACAAGATAAATTCAGATAGCTGTTTGGATAATTGCATATAACAACCAAAGAAAAAATTCATGGCTGCACCGCACAGAGAGAACCTGAAAAAACGGTGATGGTGGTGGTAGGAGTTGGAAAGAGAGAGGGAGGCAACAAGTACTATAGCCATGGCCTTCCTCTTCCTCTGTTATGTAAGTTGAGCAGGTGTAATAGTCCTCTCCTCAGCCACTTTGTACCAGTCAATTACCTAACGCTACGAAAATATTACTAAAATTGTGTTGGTTCTTTATTTTTTAATTATTTAATATTGATAAAATCTTCTTAAAAGCTTTTATATTATTTAAGTTGACATTTTTATTTTTATTTTCTTTGTAAGAATTAAACCATACGATGCCTAATTTTCCCGTATTAATTCAAAATGAACCCACAAAAGTTTGGGCTTATTGAGTAAATAAAAATAATTATAATCTGTGATTTTAATTGAACTTTGTATCAAATATAAATACTTAAATTTCCACTCCAGAAAAATCTTATTAGTAATTTTTAATATTATGCAGGAATAAAGATTATTATTCAAGAAATACGGTATTTACGAAATGAAAAACTTAAAAGATTTTTCGCTAATGATCATAATTAGAGTCAATCATCTTTAATGCAATAATTAAGTAAATAATTATTAAAATTTTGGAATGGAAGATATTAAAATTAACTAGTCATATATAAGTAGTTTTATTTATTCTTTGTATCTTTTTTCCTTCGCTTTGTTTATATTTTATAAATCTTTTAATTGGTATTTTCAAAGATTATAAATCAAAAGAAAAGTTGAAAGAACTAAAAAATATTTTACATTTTCTTTTATAAGAGAGATTAATAGCTTAGTTTAGACATTTACAAATTGACCTAATCTTTAATCTATTGGTTTTAGTATTGTAGTACATTAAAATCTTTAAGAACTTAAATTTGTTATTTAAGTTTGTTTATTTTGCGTAGGTAAAAGTCCATAATGTAACTTAAGTAGAGCTCCCTAAAGGTGTAATTCAGTAAACTCAAGATTTATTTAAAAGACATGAATGATAATTAATCACATTATTTTAAAATGTGAATAAAAAATTAAAAATATTAATTTGAGAGAACTGAATTATATGTAGATGGAAATGTCGAAAGTACATGAATATAAATGTTTAAAATATTTTTATATAAAAGAAAAGTATTAATGTATAACCTATAAATTTAATCTAAGCTAGATTTGTCGAGGAGTTGGATAAATTGGGATTAGCTAAAGTACAATTAAAAAATTTTAAAAAAAAAGTTTATATCCACCTTACTTTATTCATAGGCCAAATTTAAATTTTAATCTATTGTAGATATTCTCAATCCATAAGTCCAGCTCATGTGGATATATTTATCTATAATTACATAAAATTTAAATAAACATACTTAACTATTTTCCAAATAAAAATAATCATAACCCCATTCCAAAATAAATATATAATTTCATTAAAAAATTGTGTTATATTTATAAAATAATTTTGATACTAAGCAATTTAATTATTTTAATTGAAAATATACCTAATTATAAAATTATGATAAAATCTATGTAAACAAACAACATACCTAAAATTCATAAATTCATTTTATTATATCAGTGACTTATAAATGTTTCAAATTTTAAAATGATTAAAATACATTTTTTCATTAACTCTTCATTCTTTATTGAAAAAAGATTCCATTATCATTTTTATATTTTTGTAAAAATTGATACCATGAAATTTTGTACAATATCTTTATGATATATATTATTGATGAATTAAATATATTTTTATCAAATTATTATGATGTATATTATTGGTGAATTAAATATTTTTATCAAATTATTAAATATTCCCATTTGCCTTCGTGTTCATTTTTTATGATTGGATATTCTTCCCATCTTCTCCTCTTTCCACATTTGATATCTTCAATATTATACCTCCACATCATACTTTCAAATTACATCTTTCTTTAAAGTTATGTATGTAATTTCTAGTATTTTCAACCATCTTTTTTTCTCGTTAAAGATTTCACTATTGAGTTGTTGGAAAATTGGGTCGGGATCCGATTTCGGCCACAGAGAAATAATTACAAAGCTTTTTCGTAGACTTTGATTTCCCAAGAGCCAAGATCACTTTAATTCTCTAAAATGATTAACACAATCATAATAAAGCATAATCTTGATTTATATTTTATTTTGAAGCTTGATTCTTTTCTTATCATATCCCTCGAATAATTTTCGAAACCAATCTGTCTCAACCACTGTAGCGACACAAATGTCCAACCTTTAAAGGTATCCATAGAACAGGTTAAGAGAACTTTGTAACACTTACAAAATAGGTAAAGCAAAAAGTGTTAACTCCATAGAGCTTAAGCTTATTTATAATAAGTTTTAAACATTTTAATAATTTGATTGAAATTAAATTCTTATTTCAATTAAACTTTAATCAAAATGACAAAAATTTCTAATTATGTTGGGCACCGTTTCCGGAACCCAACTCTTGAATCATAAAACGTGAGTTCTTGCTCGAATCATAACTCGGCTTTGATACCATCAAGGGTTATTTCATTAAACCTTCATTAGCCATCATTATTTTTTTTCATAACATCTCAAAAAGTTACTCACAAATTGCTCAATAATGTGCCCATACATATCGGTCACCATGCTCAACCTCATTTCTCCTGTTTGCGAACAGAATTTGGAAATCTTTGAACAAGAACTCACGTTTCATGGTTCAAGAGTTGGATTCCGGAAACGGTGCCCAACTTGTATGGTATCAGAGCGTCGGAATTGAGATCTTACATGGGCGTTTTAGACTTTTGACTCGAGGTATATGCATGAGTAAATATGCCAAATAATGATTCAATGTATTTGCAGTAGGGGATGCATGGTATGGCTTCATGGTGATATATCCCTGAATCTGATTTAGATTTAAATGTATGATCATGGCTTGTTTGGGTAAGACAAGGATATAAGTGGAAAGGTTGAGCTTAAATTGAACAAGTGGAATGTATTGAAAATAGAAATTCTTATGGTCTTAAGAAGATGAAATCGGAACCTGAGTGGGTACATGTTTATAATAAAGTAAATAAGTCACTTTTGTTTTCTTTAAATCAAGGAAAATTATTGTTGTAAACGATCTAGAAGGGGGGTTGAATAGATCTCTAAAGCTTTTTGTAAAATTCTACAATAATATCAAAAGTTAAGTTCACACAATACTGATTTAATTAAAATCAAATGCAAAGAGTAGAGAAGAAAGGCAAACACTGTTTTTATAGAGGTTCGGTGCTAAGACCTACGTCCTCTACCTAAGTTCCCACTTAGGATTTGGCAAA
>JANZLC010000008.1:18071174-18094009 GCA_026413385.1 Erythroxylum gracilipes | reverse complement strand
TAGTACTACTTTTGGATAGTACATGGAGCATCTCATTTTGGCATCTTGATGTATTTTGTTTTCAGCATGGATTTGTTGAATATTTTGCTATTGTAATGGCATTATTGGACGATTGTGCATAGCTTGCTAGATTTGATGTCCATGAATGAATGGTTGAATGAGGTAAGTATGCTTCCGCAGATTATCTCCTTCGTTTGTTCCGACGGGCTACCTCGGGTTCAACCTTGTGAGTCGGAACTCGGGCCCAACAGTCTTCATTTTGTTTCCGTTTATGGATAGTTGGGCTTCGGGAACGGGGTCAGTCACCGATGGCCGGGCTCCGGGAGCGGGGTCCAGCACTACCATAGGATTATGTTAGGCTCATATGTTATTTTACCTACCTTTCTAGAATTTTTACATAAAAAATCATCGATAACACGGAGAAGGACACAGAACTAAGTTAACATTAAATTGGAAAACATGGGCTAGACTAAGTAGGATGTCACGGGAACTTGGAGAAAATGAAATGTTCCTATTTTAAACATGACCATAATAGAATCGTACAAGTTTGAACACGAGGAGGAATACGTTATTGTGTTGTTACTATGTTCTAAGTTCTTCTCTTCAAATCATTGTAATGAAAATGTAAACCCTATAATGTCATTGAAATTAAAGATATAAATGGAAAGTTGTTTATGACCAATGGGCAATGGTTGAAGCATTACTTTAAGAGTGATAATGTAAACGACATTCACAAAATTTCTTTCAATGAATAGCTCTACTTTTCAGTCTAGTTAAAAGACTCACGAAGAAGTTTCTTAGGAGATAACCCACTATTTTAACCCTAGGCCGTAGCCCGGATTGTCAATTTTTTAAAGAAAAAACTTCTAAAACGACGTCATTTTAGAAGTAATCGGTCAACCCGAGGCAAAATCAGGCCGAGTCCTTTTTGACATCACTACTTGATTTTTTGATAAATTAAACTACTAACATCACTAAAGATAAAACATTAATAGTAACATTTTTTTTAACTCTTTCAGGCTCCAAACTTATTTTCCAAACCTTTTCACCACTTTAATGAATGTGTACAAAAAATATTTTATTTAACTGATTAAGACATTTTATAAATAAATTAGGAGATATTAATACTTACAATTGCTAAGATAAATATAAATGTAAGTCTTAAATTAAGTCTATTTAAATGTGATCAAATGACAGGTACAAACAATTTTTTTTCTTTATTAATATTTAAATATGTATATATAATTCTGCTATCTTCTAGGTCATGATGGATTTGATCATTCCTTTTACTTTAAACGAAAATTGTACCTCTAAGGACATAACTTTTAAGTTTGGATTTCGTTTAATTAGGGGAAAGCTCATCTCATTCTGAGCCCAAACAATCCAGAGTCTACATACAGAACACAAGGAGTAATCTCGCTCGAGGCAAGACCAATTCCAGCAACAACTGATCACTCGAGAAATTCTTTGATGATTAAGGTACAATACAGTGAGACGTGCATATTAGACGCATTGATCAATAACTCCTCGACTTTCATCTTCTTTTAACCTTTTCATGAATTATAATGTGCTTACAAATGCCCAACCATTCCTGGGCCAAGAAAACATTATACATGAAGCGGAAAATAAGAGCAACATATACCTACGCCTAGTCTTATCTTTACATCCTTTTGCCTTCTGCTTTCTACTGTTTTACTACATTGAACACTACACTTATATGGGCAACTGATCATGCATGCTAGTACATGAGGCAGCAAGACCACGCGATGGATTAATCCTGCGATGTGGCAGAATATTCAAAAAGGAGGCGTTTGGAAGGAGCAGATTGCAGAACCACTCTTAAGCGGCTTGTGAGCTGGTAGATTAAGGTCCATTGCATAGCCATTTCTGAGTCCTTCATCTGCCTGACGATTGAGGCCTAACCAAAGTAGAATGAAAAGGACCATATCACTCATAAGATTAAGGACCATAAAGGCCATTTTTGTGCCAACCCAAATGATCATCTAACCTAAACAAGGGTACGTTTATCTTTTCAGATGCGACAGTAATAAAAGGGGCAGAATGAAACCCACCTGAAGATGTTTTCCAAGTTGGACCTCAACTTCGGTACCAAAAGAAATATTATTTGCAAGGGATTTTAAAGGATCTATGGTGGGATCAACCGAAAGTAAGCTAGGGATCTGCGGAGCATAGACTAGCCTCCACCTAGCCTGGCCAATCTCTCCCTTTCCTTCTATTCTTGGCATCAGGGTTTCGAGTGTTGCAGTAGCAAGCTTTTTAAATGCAAGCTGACCATCACCCTCTAATATGGACTCTGCTAATTGACTTTCAAATACTCTGGCAGCCTGCATATATGTGACAATTCAGTAACATTAGATTACCTCGAGCACAATAAAGATAAGAATTTCCTCTCAAAGTTAGCAACCATGGATCAAGCAACATAAAAGTAAAAATATGTGAAGATTATTTGTACTGAAATTTCACTATATCCTTTATTCTTCTACGCTGAATATCAACACGCGAAATCCACAATAAGAAAATACTTCCAGAGCACACATACCATCGGTTTTCTAAGATAGGTAAAAGGCCTAGGACACAATTCAGAATGTGATTAGGAAGGCATATATTACGCGGACCCCATCTGGTCCGGTCTGAAGTCAACAAATTGACTGGGGTTCGGTCCCAGACTCAGGCCCAAAACCAAAAACAAATTTAGGTCCAGCGTGAAGTCCGGCCCAATAACCCACCCGAGACCCAAGGCTTGACCCAGTTCAATTGGCATTGTTTCAGCAAATCTTCATATCACGTCACACCTCCCCCTCCACTGTCTAAATCTATTTGCAATCCCTCGTTTCACATTTTTGACAGCCAACCGACTCCACCTCTTTCGTCAGTCGCCACTCCAGTTGTCACCTCTCTCCAATTAGTCAGCAGCAATTATGGGTTGTTATTTGAGTTAGCTAAAAGTTGGCCATTCTTGTTTGTTAGCTAAAAGTTGGCCTTTCTTGTTTTGTCTATCGGTGTTGTTGAGTTACTAAAGATCTTATTGTCTGAGTTGCCTGGATCTCGTTGCTGAATGAGAAGCCTGTGATGGGAGATATCTCTGGGTTCTTTTGTCCCTTTTTCTATGTTTTTGGGTGACGTAGAAGTGTTATATTGGTGATGAGAAGCTGGTAGACAAACTGAGACACTTGAAATTATCATGATGGTTGGAGCCCAATTTTTGAAGGCCAATCAGACTCACAACTCAATTTTAATTTCAGGCTCTACAAGACTCATTCATAAGAATCACAATGTGGAAAGATGATTTGATAATGCAACAGGGATTAGAATCAATTGGAGTATTGTGCCTGATTGGAGTGTTCAGAATGCTTTACCTCGCTAGGGGACAGGGCATCCTGTTCAACAGTACGTGTTGAGGTCACCACCAATTTGTCCTGCCAATTGCTGGCTCGGCTTTGAATCCTGAATTGCCACTCTGATCCAACCAAAGCTAGGTCTAGCATAGGATCCAATCCATGTTCAGGCTCAAATTTTGCAATATTTAGATGATCTCGCTTAAGCCTCACCTGGATTAAGGCAGCATATTTAGCGAGATATTTTCCAGTCAAAAGAAAGATAAGTAATGCTTTCACAATATTCGACAAACATTAAATCTAAATACTCACTTGAGTTGCAACAAGGTTAACATCACCATTTTCAAAAGTCAGGACACCTTTTGGTTTAATCCATTTTGGATGAGTTGGCCCATTAAGCTCAAGTTCTCCACTGACAGCAAAATTCAGAATCAAAGGATAAACTATTCTCAACTCTGGTCCTAAAACAAGCTTCAGATCACTGAGACGAACATCCACATTTGGTCTAATGCTTACTTGTTCTATATCCTTTTCACCTTCAGTTGATTTAACTGCTAAAACAACAGTTAAATAAAAAGTTACATTTCACAGAATTAGGACTCAGGAACAGAAGAATATTTATGTCTAAAGCTTGGAAATAAAGCATGTTACTATAGTCACAGCCTTTCTTTCACTTGATTTAGTCATGAAAGACTACTGGAATTGACACTGAATGATTCAACTATTTTAAAAAGTCTCCAGTTCTGCTCAAGATAGCCAACATGATGTGCAGATAAAGTATTCAGCAATAATTATGGGAATGAACTCGACAGAATAGAAAAATTTATGAATAGAACATTACCATCTGGTTGATGGAACTTGGTCATTGAAAATGGTGGTTCTGAACTGAAAAACCGCGAAACATATCTTGAAGCAACTGCTCGATTGACACCCATACCACTAAGCCTGGATTGATTAGATGCCAACTTACTGAAAGGTGCAGCCCCATTGCTGCCCTTATCATGCGGTAGATATGCTTCTCCATGGCTCAACTTGATGTTCCCAGAGATGTTTGGCTGCAATATAGAACCAGAAATTTGCATCTGCGTGTCGACCTGGCCACTGATTGCAATTATACATTATTGATCTAGATGACATGCAGTTAATGGTAACCGAAGCTACTAAAAATAGCCAAGTTACATGAAAAAAAGATAAAGGAACCAAAATAACTATTAGGAAAGTCTTAGGAATCCTAATGTATCCATGATTCTAGTGATCTCCTAAATCTCCTAGGACTTCTTTTCCTCATGTAATTAGCTCTCTGTTGCTATATAAATTAGATGAGGGTCTTGGTGAATGACTAAGCCCTCAATTCTTCTTCTAATTTGTTCAACATAGTATCAGAGCCACTTGAACCCTAGACCGAGCCTTTCTTCTCTGCCCTAGACCGTCCCCTTCTTCTCTGCGTTACCTTTCTTCTTCTCTTCCCTAAAACAAAACACCGAAACCAACCTCACAGCAGCAACCAGAAGCCACCGACGACCAAAGCAGCACCGCCGCTGGCCGCCAGAAACATCCCACGGGCCACCATCTGGACCGGAACTGGGTCAGCTCATCTCCTCAATCTAAACAAGGTTCTGGTCTCGGTTTGTGTCAAATATGACCAGAACCTGAGTATTTCATCGTCCTCGTCATCTGTCAGACGCTCTAAGTTATCGACAGCAACAATCCAGCGTCTTTCGTCAATAGTTCTGTTGAGTAAATTGCAAGTATGTCAAAACCCAATGAAAAGTCAGTGTCCAATGGCTCAGGAACGATTCCGACAATGGGATCCTCCAATCCGCGAATCACGAAGCAATGTCTGAATGGTAATAATTACTCTTTCTGGTCCAAGAATGTTGCATTAATTTTCAAAGGGACAACGGAAATTTTCTCATCTCACAACTGATCCTCCAACTGATAACAAAGAATTAGAGAATTGGCTAGATGATGATGCACAGTTGCTACATATTCTTTTTGACTCCATGGAACCTGAAATCTCAAACTTGTTTTCTCATGCCGATACTTGTAAGCAAGTTTGGGACTATGCCAAGCTTCCATATTCAAGTAATATGCTTCGTGTATATGATACCTCTGTTGAGTTGTTTAAGTCCAGGCAGGAAGGAAGTTTGGTTGAATACTTTGGGAAGGTGAAACGAGCATATGAAGAGTTGAATTCATTATAGCCAATCACATCCAATGTAAAGGAGATGCAAAGGCAAAGAGAGATTGTTGTTATAACAACATTCTTATCAGGATTGAAACTTGAATTTGAGCCTGTTCGAGCATAGATCCTTGGAGGTGCAAAAATCTCATCTTTGGCTGAAGTATTTTCTAGGCTTTCTCGTTGCATGGCTAAAGAAGTTCCATCTGAGAACACTTCTGAGAGGTCATCGCTTGCAACAAATTCTAGTTGGCAAGCTAGAGGAGGACGTGGTCGTAGTGGTAAAGGAGGACGTATTGGACGTAGTGGTAGAGGACATGGCGGTAGAGGCACACGTCCCCGTTGCAAATATTGTAATAATTATGGGCATGAAGAGGAGACCTGTTGGGATAAGCATCTTGAATTACCAGCAGCCGATTATGCATCACTAGAAGAACATCCTCCAATTGTAGATTCACAGTGTTATGTCACTCTATCTTAGGACGAGTATGCTAAGTATATGCAGTATCAATCAGCTCAGCAGGCGTCATCTTCTTCTATGGCATCTGTGGCTCATCCACGTAACCCAACTGCTTGTTATTCATCTATTTCTGAGAAACAGTTATGGGTATTAGATTCTGGCGTCACTGATCACATCTCGGGTACCATAACCAATTTCAATCATGTTTTTCCCTTTACCTTCCTCTTATAGTAATAAGCTTACAATCGTTGATGGTTCCACCGCAACCACCAAAGGTGTTGGGGCTTCTCATCCTAATGCCTCGTTTACTTTACCTTCTACATTGTTCGCTCCAAATTTCCCTTTCAATCTTATGTATGTAAGCAAATTAACAAAATAGCTAAATTGTTCTGTTTGTTTCTTTCCCCATAATGTTATTATCCAGGATTTGAAGACCAAGAAGATGATTGGAGAAGGGCGTGAATCGAAAGGAATGTACTATTTTGGCGAGTTGCAGTCTTCCGTCGCTTTGTCAGCCTTAGCTTCTCCTATTGATATTCATAGTCAATTGGGTCATCCATCATTGGAGAATCTCAAGAAATTAATGCTAGGTCTTGCGTCTATTTCCAGTTGAAATTGCGAGTCTTGTCAACTTGGGAAACACCATCTTTCTTCATTTTTCCCTCGTGTCAATAAACGGGCTAAAAAACCCTTTATGTTAATTCATACAGATATTTGGCATCCGAGTCGTGTCAAATCCAAATTGGGATTTTAGTACTTCATAATTTTTGTTAATGATTTTTCTCAAGTGACTTGGTTATATCTAATGAAAGATCGTTCAGAAATATTCTCAATCTTTTGTTCTTTCTGTGCTGACATCCAAAATCAGTTTAATACCCGGATCAACATTCTTCGTAGTGATAATGCTAGAGAATATTTCTCTAACTAGTTCTATAGTTACTTATAGCAATAGGGTATTCAGCATCAATCTTCGTGTCCTCACACACCCCAACAAAATGGGGTAGTTGAAAGGAAAATCCAACCTATTGTTGAAACTGCGCGTACTCTGTTAATTCACATGAATGTTCCCAAAATTGTCTGGGGGCATCAGCTGGCAGAATTCTTTTGATTGTTTATGTTGATGGCATTGTTATCATAGGTGATGATAAAGTAGGGATCCAATCCTTGAAATCATTTCTGTAAATCAAGTTCTAGACAAAGGACCTAGGTCCCCTAAAATATTTTGTAGGTATTGAAGTCGCAAGGTCTAAAATGGGTATTTGCTTATCCCAAAGGAAATATGTTCTTGATCTTTTGGAAGAAATCGGCTTATTAAGCACTAAACCAGTCGATAGTCCTATGGAGTCGAATGTTAAACTTGATGCAGAAAAAGGTGAATCTTTAGAAGACCCAGGCAAGTACAAAAGGCTGGTTGGTAAACTTAACCATTTGATTGTCACTCATCCAGACATTGCATTTGCCACAAGTGTGGTCAGTCAGTTTATGGGTTCTCCACGAACTAGTCATTGGGATGCAGTTTTCAGAATCTTGAGATACTTGAAAGGATTACCAGGGCAAGGTCTTTTATACCAAAATCCTGGACACACTTAGGTACGAGGGTATACATATGTCGATTGGGCAGGTTCTTGTGACCAAAGGTCTACTTCAAGTTATTGTATTTTTATGGGAGGAAACATAGTGTCATGGAAAAGCAAGAAGCAAACAGTTGTTGCTCATTCTGGTGTTGAATCTGAGTACAGGTCTATCGCATACACTACATGTAAGTTGATTTGGTTTAAGCATCTTCTTAAGGAACTCGGTTTTGAGCATCCATCTCTAATGGAGTTAATGTGTGATAATCAAGCAGCTATTCATATTGCCTCTAATCCGGTCTTCAATGAAAGGACTAAACATATCGAAAGTGACAGTCACTTTGTTCGAATGAAGCTTGAAGCAGGACTAATCAAAACTCCCTACGTTAAGTCAGAAGATCAACTTGCTGATTTATTTACCAAAGCTCTTAGGGATCTCAGGTGAAATCTATATTTAACAAACAAGCTTGGAGCCTATGATATGTACGCTCCAGCTTGAGGGGAAGTATTAGGAAAGTCTTAGGAATCCTAATGTATCCATGATTCTAGTGATCTCCTAAATATCACAGGATTTCTTTTCCTTATGTAATTAGCTCTCTATTGCTATATAAATTAGATGAAGGTCTTGGTGAACGACTAAGCCCTCAATTCTTCTTATTTGTTCAACAATAACAGATACTGATAGCAAAAAGCTACCTGGATATTCATTGTCATAAATATTCATCACAGCACAACAGATCAATGTTCAAAACAAAACACTATCAGCTAAAAAACGGAGACATGCAATTATCTGCTGATATGAAAAGAGAAAAAAGTAGTGTTAAAGAGCTAAGTTTCTATAAAGGTCCTCAAATTAACAAAATAAATACCTTATAATATTCTTTGCCCGTACTTCTAGAATTTCACATTTCAAATCAATTTTGTCATCAACAGAAGCTTCAGTGGTTCTCAAAGGTAGGTTTCCTTTTACAAACAGCTTTCCTCTTCTGCTAACACGGCTCTCCAGCGAAGTGATGCACAACCTATTTGAATTCACATGTACCGTGCCACCAAAGTTTGTGAGTGGTTTCCTTAGTACTGGTGAAGAAATGGAAGCCCTATGGAATGATGCAATTCCATCAACCACAGGCTGTTCAACTGTACCTCTGACCTATTTTATTAGAAACATATCAAAAGCAATAATTAGATATCAAGCTAAGTTGCAAAAGCGTGCAATTACCAGAGCATCACGAATGACCTAACAAAAAGGACAAACCGATCTCCTTAGTGTACACACCTCAAGTGTAACATCAGCATTGCCTTGAAGCCAGTTTGCATAAGGAGATAAAGCTGTTAATAACATCATTCCCCCATCCTTGATATCAGCATCAACCCTGACTTCTCCAACATCTAAAAAGTTCCAGTTCAAAACTTTGAGGCTTTCTGCTAATTGAGTATTTAAACCTTCTTCATTTCTGTCCCTAAAAACATTTCTTTTACTAGCTTCCTCGGCAGCAACTCTGCCCCGTTCCTTCATCCACCCAGGAAGCCAAGTTGTTGGGCTTTTATCTGTTTCTGTATCTTCATCCTCTGATGAAATGTTTTGGACAAAATTAACAGGTACACTTCCTTGTATGTGAACATGGCCATTTTGTATGACCGGCTCAAATTTGGCATTGAACAGAAAACGACTTGTTGAGGTTAGGGAGGCAACAATCTCAGCTCGTCTGAGATCAATTCCCCCAATGGCACCATCCAACAGCCTCACTTGAACATCACATTCTGGTTTTGCAAGACTTCCTCTGAGATCTCCTTCCATGTGTAGTATACCCTTAATTGGAGCTAACAGTTGCCCCAATGAATGAACAGTGTCAGCAGCTGATGATTCAATGACATGAACCAGCGCAGGTACAAGGCTGACTGGAAAATTTAAAACAGCAAAATGAAGATTGGTTTTTGCCCCTAACAAAGTGCCATCAGCATGTACGGTGGCATTGTCCTTCTGGATAAAAATCCTCTCAAGGCGCAAACCATCAGTATTGCTGTATGCTCCTACAGCTAAAACACGTTGTGTTTTGTAGGTTCCCCACTCCCAATGTTCACCATGGAAGTCAAAATCAGCCTGGTATACAAATATAAAAAAATTATATAAAGAGAGACCTAGTTAATACCAATCGAAGAGACATAAGTACAGTTCAAAATCTTGCATATCCGTACCATTGTGTCCCCATTGCCTCCACCACTTGCATCGAGAGATCCATGCCACCGACCTCGAAGTTCAGCTAAACCTGGAAGACTCAAGTGTTCGAGAATAACTTCATTCGATGAAGTATAATGGCCCCGTATTACCTGAAATATTGGTTGAGCTGTTGATTTTATGATGACATAAATATCACGTCTCATTATTTCTAACCAATTGAAGTCATAACCCTTGTTAACAGAAATTTCCTCTGCTGTAGATTCTATAAAGACCATTAAAATTCAGTTATCATGTTTCTGTTCCAAGCTATTGAGATCATAACAATGCAGCTTTTAGTGATGAGTCATACCTCAAGTAAGTCTTGAAGACTTTCAGGATACAATCCTACTAATCGTAGACTCTGTATGAACAGGTCCTGTAGAAAAGACATGCACCTGTCAGGACTTTAGAAAAGAAAAAAGATGACCTGAAATTGACAAAAAGCCATACATTCCGAAGAGCATATTAGAAACTGATCAAAATAAACATAAGTCCAATATGCTTATGCAAGATAACACCTTTGATCTAGATCGAACAGCAGGATCAGTACTTCTTGAAAGCAGCCTAGCAAGTGGAAGCATCTCAGCAATCTCAGCTCGAGGAACCTCAAGTCTCATTCTCCAACGCCCCATGGATGATATAACAGTTCCCAGGTGTCCACTCATTGCCTTTCTGAAGAGGCCACCCTTTTCCTTCCCAGCAGAGTTCCTATCTCGGGTTCCAGGCAAGACATATTCACCTTGGAGCTCATAACGGCTATGAGTCTGCTCCAAAACAGTTTTCTCAATGGTGATCTGCGAAACATTTGATCATCGAAAGATATCAGCTACATTGTTGCAAAAAATGGAATCTGCAATGCAATTCATTCTAAACGTAATCTTTTAAGATAGCCTGGAAGCTGACCACACAGGTCAGACTCGTAGCACAGAGTCACAGCTTAGGTACTCACAACATCACCACTCCATCTAACAGCCATATCTAAAGCTTCACCAAGCACACCACTAAATTTTGGACGAAGTACAGATAAAACACCATGACCCCTCCGTTTTTGAAGATTAAGCTGAATTTCAGCCTGCAATTAAACAAGCAGCAACAGATTGAGTAAAACACAGTTAAAATCTTTTCCAACCAATCATAAAATTAACCGAGTTTTTATTTCAAATAACTTGCAGTAGCTTGATATGACTTCAGTTAATTGTATCCACAAGTATACTAGAAATACACTAAGTCAACAAAAGGGGTACTAAGTTACATTTAGTAGATACTTCAATCAGTTTCAGAAATTACTTAACATGATATTTGGTTGTTAGGATTTTCTGAGAGAACATTTGGATTTCTTAAAATACAAATACAATTGCTGTTATTGTCAAACTGAGATAGTCACTGCCAGTCATTGGTAACTACAGTTCAGTGTGTGCCAATGGAAACCACCGTCTAACAATTCAGACTGTAAACTGATGGAGACTGAATAAGAACATGTAACATTAAAAATAAAACTACATCCTTAAGGCTTACCCTTTGTAAAGTTCCCCGTAGTGAAGCTAACTCTAGCTCATCCAGTGGCAATTGGCGTACCTAAATGTGCGATGGCAATTAAATTACAACTCGCACCACAACAAACATATAAAAGAAATTCGACTTCACATAAATAAACAAAATAAAACTGATACAGAATAACCTTTTCTTTATATGAAAAGATCTAAAGATACCTCCAAGATAGCAGACTGTAATGGTCGGAAGCACACATTAGCTCTTAGTTGCCCTTTCTGAAGTGAAAAAGAAAATAACTTTCCATTTTGCAAGTTCTCATCATATGTTGGCTGTAACTGGCTGACAGCCTCCAGTGTAAGGTTTTCATCAGCCCTGCCTGCAGCATCCAACTGTACCACAAAAGTAAGCTCAATAGGTAACCAGATCTATAAGTTGACAAAAGAAAACAGGCAAGGACAGGAAGAGTATGCCCAGAATCCTACCCTTTTACTTTCACATTATAGCATTGTCAACAAACAATTCAAATTATTGTGTAAGGCCCAAAAATGATTCAAATACTATTCTAGCATCCCTCCCATATGAAGTGTGGATAATCACAACAAATCACAATATAGACAGGCAGCATGGGTTGAACTCGAGACTTTGACCCCTTATGACGAAGCTATTTCACCCAAAAGTTTAAGCATTGTGTGACACCTGAATAATGGTTCAAATACTATTCTAACAAGAACAGTATGTCAATGCAAGTTAAGCAAACTATACACTAAGACTCAAATCGATTACCATTTATGCTGCAGTAGCACATGATCATTAAAGCCGCAGTAACAAAGCCGTCAACTTTTTAATTCCTACTGTGAACACTATAATATGGACAGCAAGTGTAGAACTTAAACATATTCAGCCATATAAATTAAGAATGTTCTTAGAAGAGAAAGTACTTAGTTCATTACCTTAATATGACCACGTGAAACACTTAATTGTCCTATCAATTGAGGGGCAAGCATCAACTGATTCAGTCTTAGACCTGATACAGAAACTTCACCTATAAGGTTTTCTATGTTCCCTTCTGTATGCAAGGGCTGTGTCTTCTCTTCTGAAGAAATCTCTTTATCACAAAGAATACTTGAAAGCCTGACAATTTTTCCCTGAAACTTGACTCTTCCAGTTGCTTTCAAGTGTGTCGGTCTCGGCGAATCAAATGGATAAGAAGAAACCAAGCTAAAAAATTCAAAACCACGCATGCGTAGATCCAGCTCAATTCCTTCTACAATAAATGGCACCTTCCCCTTGAGATCAAGCACTTCTCTATCCAGCCAGTATTCATTGAGATAAGATGTCTGAACTTTTGAGTATAGTTCAAATGCAACAGATGAGGAGTTGACAATGATATAATCATGTGAGATCAAAATATCTCCTCGAGCATCACTAAATGACCCTTCAGCTTTTGCTGCAATCCACTTGATATCAAACCTCCTAAATGCAAAATGAGTGATCAATCGAACAACTTAAATCAGAATAACAAGATATATCTAGCTAAAAATGAGAGGGAAAGCTTACGGTCTCAAAAGAGATCCAGAAAGTTTTGTTTCTCCTGTCAGGTCCCCTAATTTTAATGGCATTGCTTGAAGATAATCAGGAATGTATCGAAGCAAAATCTTATCAAAGAACAAATTTCCAGAGAAATTCACATCCATTGCTGCATCATCCACCTCTCCCTGAAACGATACTAAACATTAGTACACAGTCAAAAATATAATGTTATTCATCACAGGATTGCAAAGGACATTACTCATTCCAAGAAGCTATATTGATGAAGCAAATCTAACAAAGAAAAGAATAGGAGCTCAAAATAAATTCACCAGTACAGGATTAAACTGGCAAAGATAAAGAGTACAAAGACCAAAGTAATTATTTGTCATACACAGGTATGTGATGCTGAACTACAATTATCTTCTCTTAAATGAGTCTAAGACTACAAAATAACAGAAAATAAATCTACTGATCACATTCTGGGTCAGTGAACAAGATATGACGCCTGCAATAGGAGGCATAATTTTATGAAGAAGTAATTTACCTCTGGACAAATCCATGCATTCCCTGCTCCCCGAATTTCACCACCATCTACAAGAGTAGCCCTAATCCCATATAAGTCAGCAATCTGTAAATTAAGTTTCATGAAATTTAACAGAATTGGAATCAGAAGAAAGTTATTACTCCATTTAAAAAGGCAAAGCTAACTTACACAATTATCGGTGTTAAACGTGAAATTGGCTGACAGATACGAAAATGGAACACGGTCAAATGCTGCCACAGCACCAGACTCTTTGCTTTTCAACAATGCTTCATATGCAGCAGATGCAGGTACTTCTGAAACTGAATAAGATACCTTCCTTGAAGCCATTCCACTTCCCACAAAAATGGGAGCATCCAGTGGTCCTTGACAGTTGAATACAGCAGTAACAGACCCGGCCAACTGTAGCCATCAAAGGGAAGAAGTGAAAATTAACTTCAGCAGTCAAGTTGAACTTACTTTTACTTTTAAAGCTGTGAAAATGCAAATCATTTGTCAGCATCCTAACCATTAAAAACGAAAGAAACTACTTCGAAAATTTGCAGTTAAAATAGGATGGAAGTAGGAAGCTCAAATAATTGGAAATAGATTATTGAGAACTTAAAAGCAGGAGTTGGAAAAGGGGGCCCCAAATGCACTTACAGGGAACAGTAAAGGTCTCATCTTGAAAGTTCGCATCAAAGCATTGATCTCTACAAAAGGAGCCTGTATCAACATAAGATATATCAGAAGCTGGCAACAAAGTAAATTGCAGCAAGATGACAGCTTAAACTAACAAGGCCCAAAAAGGATGTCAAAAAGAAAGCACAGGTTCAGAAACAGAAATTTTCATTAAAGAAGAAGGTTATTCACATAATTACAGATCAGATAATCTTGACGTGCAATTACTCTCATTTTATGTATAGTCAAGAAATATACTGATCATGTTTGCCACATATAATAGTCTAATAAGCTATTATCATCCCGCACCTCATCCAAACTCAAGTTTTTCTTGGTTAATGGTTTCTGTATATGGTATTAAACCATTTGCAGTTAACATCTCTATTCAAGCTGCATCACCCTCTATCCTACGATACAAATTTTTAATTTCCACACATAGTCAAGCTTTCTACCCAACAAGCATGTGCATGAATCAGTGTGGGAAATTTAGCACATAATCAAAGTCCTGGGGACTAGCAGTTTAAAGTTTCAGACTAAATGATGTTTTGAAATCTACTAAACTGACTGCACACCAGAAAGCAAGGATCAGAACATCAATTATTTTTTCTTGACAAGTTTCTTAGGCATTACATATATCATAATTAAAACTCAACCTTCAGTATTTATTCAAAAGTAGAAAGGGTGTACCTTATTGGACCATAAAAGATTCTTTAGAGAATGGTATGAAATAAAGACTGAAAGAACACAATATATATCTAACTTTAGTTATGGGTTAACCGCATGAAAGTAAATATCTGGATGCAAAAGCTAAAAATTGGTTTTGGAAACAATTTTATCTATATGTTCGTTCATGGGGACGAATTTATCAATACAGATACATTGTCAAGAATAGTGCACTGCTACAGATTTTAGTAACCAATTAGGAATTTATACAAACAATTCCTACTAACATCTAAATCACACTTTCATTAGATAGCCCTTTTATCAACAATGCCCAAATTCATCAAGAATTACTAGGTCAGTCGCCAGCCTGAAAAACTCCAATAGATAGCAAGTATATCTTAGATATGATGCAAGTGAAAAGAATTGTTCTAAGCAGCCAAGATATAAATATTGAAGATTAGAACACCAGCCAAATTACAAACAGAAATAAAATCAAGTATAAATTGACAGCACTGATTTTTCTCAGCCTAAAAAACTCCAACAGATTGCAAGTATATTTTAGATATGATACAATCCAATATTTGAAAAGGATTGTTCTAAGCAGCCAAGATATCAATATTCAAGATGGGAACACCAACCAAATTACAAACAGAAATAAAATCAAGTATAAACTGACAGCATTGATCTTTCATTCTGGATCACGTATGATTTGCACTTGATACAATGAAGCAATGATGGGATTAAGGGTTCCCATTGTGCATTCAGGCCTGGGGAAACCATGCACAGGATACCTGACACATTAGGTGAAACTCTCCTTCATCAGGATGAATGCCAAAATCTCCAGAGGCTTCTAAGGGAACATCACCAAACCAACCAATTGCATTATGTAAGAATATTCGCTGACCACGAAAGCACAAGCTCGCTGACACGTCCTGCAACAAGAGATAGAAAGTCCAAAACTAATATTTCCAGACTACTCACAATAGCAAGCTTCATCTAACAAGTGAACATAACACACAGCAAGTAGACAGATCTTAACCCTTAAAAGAAAATACAAAAAGCACTATGTTGATAAATGAAACAATTAACATGCTTTGAGATGTTACACATGGGAACATACAGCAAGATTAAGGGTAGGCATAAAACAGAATAAAGGTAATCTAAGTGTTCTGCTAATAAATAGCTTGGATATGCTATATAATATTACTCAACAAGGAATTGATCCAAAATGGAAAAACAAACAGTTTCATCAGAAGGTAATCAATCATCCAGCAGAAGACCATCAACCTTTTTATTTATCTTTAATTTCTAAATCGTCAAAAAGCAACTGACATTGTAATCATAATAGACAATCAATTCATGGCCATTTCATTGAACATAAAAATATGCCTCAGCTTTATAATACCAGGCATGCAGCTATAAGAACTTTTAGGGGCCGGAAAATAAGAAAACCCAAAATGAAAAGAATCTAGAGACATACAGAGAACCATGATGGAGCATCAAATATTTTAAAGCCTAATCCTGTCACATCAAGCTGCCCATGGAGATTAGGGAATGTTTCCCCTCTTGACATGCATATATGAACCTGCATGTGGAGAAGGTATATACAACTCAAAAATCTGAAAGAATAACAGCCTACATTATAGCTACCAAAATTATTCAGAAGAAGCAAAAGTATTTATGAAGAACAGAAAATGTTTCATGTGGCAGCAATCGTATCTGACAACTTTTCCTTTTCTTATCTTATTGGGAAACTTTAACTATAAGAATAGGAATTGAGTGTAACAACATCATAAGTAAATGGTAAAGATGCTTTATATCCAAAATATAAATCTTGCATTGTAATGCATCTGTTTCCGCTCCAATGAATTCTGCATACCAACACTAAAAGTTGATTAAAATAAATTATTCAAAACAGCCAGCTATTACATCAAAAAGTGAATTTCCACACCATTTGTACTCTTATATTGATATGGTTATAGTTTAAAGTAAGAAATTATAAATTAACCAAGAACAGGTTAAATATCAAAACCGGAACAACAGCTGTTAATAGAATGACTATTAGACCAATACAGTCTGAAAAATTAGATTATATATTAGAACACAGAACTCCATTGGTGTGGACAGTCTCAACACAATCGTTGCAGGCATAGAATTAGAAGTTTAATTTATGATAATTTAGATCTAACCTATTTGGAGTTGTTTTGTACTAAACTTCTACTGAGATAAAGTTTGGTACTCTTTATTTTAGCTTGTTAGGTTAATTTCAACGAAGTTAGGGATTTGATGTTAGATGCTTTTTAATTGAATGAAACTGTTGCTCCTGCACTTCTTCCTCTCAATTCTTCGTCTCTCTCCCTCTTCTTCTCCCTTCTTCCCCGTTCTCTTTTTGTGTCTTCTATGTATTTCTTTCTCTTCTTTTCTCACTATTTTCTCATCTCTTGAGCCAACACTATTCGGAAGTAACAACTTCAACCATTTTAGATCCCAATGTGGTTACTGATTTCTCAACAGCATGTATTCCACAGAACAACCTTTCAACAAAAAGTTCAGAAAAATCCCATGAAATTAAAATATTAGTTGCTAATTGCCCCATGTACTACATTCAGGAAAAAAAAAAACTACAATTTATTATGTAATCTGCATATGAATCTGGCTGTCATAAAGAAGCTTTTGCATGAATATGAAATGGCCATAAAATTCACTCATAGAGGCCTAAGTCTAAACTATTATGATAATGAACTCAAGTTGCATTTATCAATAAACAGAAGTTAGAAAAGCACCTCACCAGTAGCCCTCCCACTAGACCATTTTATTGGAATTTCTAAAATCCTTTCGAAAAGCTGTGACAGAGGTAGATAGAGAAAAGTTCTTATAAGAAATCTACAATAAATAGTGTAATAAATTTAAACTTAAATATTCATGCATAGTGTAAAATATACCGGAGCAAAAAGATTAGCAACTTTTAAATTGGCATGCCAGTTCTGCTCCAAAATGTCAACGAAAACATCTGCGGACAACCAACCACCATCTTCAGAGATTGCATCAGATCTCCACATATTACAATTGCCACTCAACTGCACATGCAGCTTGCCATAGTGATTCTGGAACTTTACATATCCGTTGGCATTCTCCATCTCTCTTGAGACATTCAGTAACATTATAAATGCTGGGAATGAGTACATAGTTTGACCAATAACAAATTTCTAACTATAAAACTGCAAACTACTAGTATATGAATTGGGCATGGCCCTAACCTGGGTTCGCTGTCACCATATCCAAGCAGCATCAAGGTTCCACCTCTGAATTGAACAGAATCAAGTGAAAAAGGAAGCATCTTCTCAATTTGTTCAGTCTGCACTATATCTACCTCATCAACGAGTTCAGAAACTATGTCTTCAATGTTTGGACCTGTGCCAGGTTTCAGTTTTCCAATAGGACCAGCAAAAGAACTATGGAATCTGTTCCTCAAATTTCTTAAAAATGAAAGTAAACCAGATTTCAACTTTATGCGAAACATATTAATTGGATGTAATTTTTCAGGCTGAAGTTCAAGTTTTTCAATTGAAGGGTTTCCAGATTTCTGACCATATTGAACCTCAGATGCATCAGCATCCACATGCACAGAATCAACAATCGAGTCCTGCTTGTTTACATCAGTTTTGGCATCTTCTGAAAAACTTTTCAAATGTGCCAAAGCTCCATTCAATTTTCCTGCTGCATTCAGTCGAGCCAGAGCCATGAGAAATGGATCACGAAGAATAATATAACTTTCAATATTATGACAACAGTTTTGAGCCACAATAGGCAGCTCGATCCCCAAATCTTCAGTGTTATTCCAATCATTGTTGTTACTTTTTAGTTCTTCATCAACAGTCAAATGAGTAGGTTTGCTTCTGTTGTTATCACCCTCACTTTGCATGAAAAGACTCTGAAGATCCATAAAATCACTACCACCAGATGACTGAGGAGACTCATCAAACTTTCCGCTGGATAAGGCTTGAAAATATGCAACTGCTGCAGAGGCACTACGGTCCAGAATCCGCCTTTTGGCATCAACACCTGAAGCCGGAATGTAAGTCTCATTAGCTTTCTTCTTAAACTTGAGCTTTTGGGGTCCTTTGATGACCTTGGACCAGAATCTGAGACCTGAATCAGGAAGTTTTATTCCAAATGATTTCTCTAGATCAGCATGTTTTGTATTATAATCAGGACCAGTGTTCATGCGGTGAAGATCCCTCCAATGGATCTTCTCATCCATACACAATAAAGACTCCGAATTTATAATATTTGTAGAACGAGTTGCAATTCCATCATAAACATCAGCTTCAAAACAACTAGAATCTCTTTCAGGTAAAATGAAACCCCTTTCTGCAGCTTCCTTAGCATCATCGTCCCTTTCTCTAGCCCACCGAGCAGATGATTCCTCCCTTGCAATCCTTCTTGTCTTTGTACGATAATCAATCCCTTCTTCGCTGGATAAATGCCTTTGAAGACTCCCTTCAGATGAGGGTATCCCTAACCAGGTGTAGTCCTTCTTTTGTACAACCACAAAGCTTGGATGCGACAAAACCGCATCAACTACAACCTTTCCCCTTCTCAAACTTGCGAAAGGGCAAAGTCGAAGCTTCATAGACGGAACCTCACCACAAGAGAATTCTTCAAAATGTGAGCCAACTGAGCATGACTCCAAAGTAATGCTTAATGGAGAAATACGTCGAACCTTACCAAAGTTGACCTCACGCTGAATATAATTACTCAGCACCAAACAAACATGAGGCAAAAGCTTAGCCTCGATGTAAGCCTTGGCTTTGTTTTGTCCGTACCACATCAACAAGCAAACCGCAGATATCACTGCCATGAATACTGAACACCTCACCAACAGCAACCCCTCTTTCCACAAAGGGTTTAATGAATCCACAAAATCCTTGCTCCACACAAGAGGCTCCCTCACACACTCCACGTTCAACCCATTTGTTGTACCAATGGCATTCCTCAGTAACTCTATATTTTTACCACAAAAGTGGGAAAATCTAATTGCTTGAGCAACCCAGTCATTGCGCTTTCTCGCGCACACATAACTGCGAGAACGCCTTTTCAATAACTGTCCCCTACCCAGATAAAGAGAATGGGCATGAAGCGGAACCCCTAGAAACGCGCAGTGGAGCTTTAAGCTCGTCATGGTACGTCAACCATCTTGTTCACACGAGAGCAACTCATCATTCAATCGTCTTACTTTCCTAATAATTTACCAAAATCCCAACCCTAAAAGAAATAAAACCGAAATTGCTAAAAAGAAGCTAAACCATATCAGTCTAATAACGTTTGATTGCTTGCAGAGGGATTGGCAATCTGACAATTCAACAACTTTAGAGTATTCCAAGAACGCATTTCATCTCTCTCTTCAACAACCCTTGCTTCGGTGAAAAAGTGTCACGGGTACGGAATGCGAGGGCAACGATTCTTAGTTTTCAAATCGTGTTCAACCGTACTACCCACCTGGATTATCATTTTGTTTTGGAAATTTTTTTATGATCTCTTAGATTTCGGCTAAATCCTCTTCTCCTCTTTTGTGATATTAAAAACATTTTCATTATATATATATATATATATATATCAATCATTTTATACATTTCAATTAGTACGTACAGAATCAACTTCAAAATACTCTCTTTCGTATGTTTAAATTATATGTATAAATTTTTATCATGTATAATAGAAATCAAGTATAAATTTTTAATTTAAAACACATTTTAGATATAAATCTTTTCTAAAAAATAATATGTTTTCCTCAAAAAAAAAAAAAAGTTCTTCAAAGGATGAAAATGAGTTGAGTCTAGGGCAATGGGCCTGAGCTCTAAGACTATGCCCAATCCAAATTTTTTTATAAATTAAAAAAGTAAAGTAGCACTGTTTTATTTATAAAAGTTGGGCCTTGAATTTGAATAGCCGGACCCTAAATTTGACCCAAGTTCCACTTGTTTTTGGAAAACCTAAGCATAAGCCCAATCAGTTCAGACCTGATCCTTTGACTTCAAGGCAGGCTGACCCATTTGCCATCCTACTTCAAAGATTATAAAAAAGGGGAAGGGAGTTAAGTGTTTTAAATTGTAAAATTAAAAGCGGACGCGGTATCCTTTCATGGTATTAATAAGTTAAAAGTAACAATGGTAATAAGATTAAAGATACCTCTTACTCTTTGAATTAATAACTTTTTAAATGTTTAATTTATATTTTTATTTTTTATTTAAATTATATCGAACCAGATGAATTATTATGGTGTAATACAACAATAGAATAATTTATTTATACAGAAGAACAATAAAAGTCATAAATAAGTAACAATGATGACGACGACGACGACTATGATAATAATAATAATAATAATAATAAAGAAAAATAGAAAGTAAGAAAAATATGGCCTTGTTTGCTAAATAGATCAGTTATTTTTTAGTGAACTAAGAGATATTTGGTTAGTTGATCATATCAAACTGTTAATAATTATATTTGGTAATCAGCTGATTATATTGATGAATTGAACTCAATATGTTATTTTTGAAAACGCTTCTATGAGGAGTGCCTTACTCCAGCTGTTGAAAAATTATGGAAAAAAAATAATTGAGCCCAAAAGTTATTACAAATTGCAAGAGAGGAGAGCAGAGGAGAGAGAAATAGATAGATAAGCATAAAATGTGAATTTATTTTTCAGTTTAGTTTCTAATATTAATTTAAATAATTATTTTTATTTTGAACATATGCAAATAGGTTTTTATTTATTTAATTTTGATTAATTGACTGAAGCAAATTGAAACTTAAATGTAAATTCTCATGAGAATATTGAAAAAAATATTAAGATATAGTACTCATATCTATTTTTTTAAAGTCATGCCCTCATAAGTCATTTACAGATAAACTATTAATACTAAACAGTTAATTTTACTAAATATCTTTAAATAAACAGCTGATATTATCCACTACTTAAATCATCTATATTAACCCGCTATTAGCTAACCGCTAATAAAATCAGCTAACAGCTAATGCAATCTGTTAATTGTCAATAATGATTTATATGTATAATTTATAATGATTTTGCCCCTTCTACTCACTCCATAAATGTCTTGGTATTTAATTAATCATATCATTTTTTAAAGGTGAAGAAAAAAACATTATACCCTTTCACAACTTAAATTTATTTAAATATGTGGTAAGAATTCCAACCAAACTTTAACTCCAATAAAAAGGTTAATCAAATGTGTAAGCACTCTAATGGAAATTCACTTAAACTGTAAGTATTACAACAAAATGTAGGAAAATCCCGAGATGAACATCACATGTTCAGGCAGCGGAAAACAAAAAAAAATTTTCCCGGGACTTTCCCGAAACCCAGGATCCCGGTGTCGGTATGAAAACATCAACCTGAACAGCCAATAGAGACTGTCTCTAAAGGTGATCCACGCAGAGATCAGAAAACCTAACCGGGTCAAACACTTTTGACCCGGGAATAGCTAGAACAGAATAAAGCCTGCTAGAGCCTACCTCTGTCCTGTGGAGAGCTTAAGGTTGAAGTTGGAGAAGCTTGAAAAGAAGAAGAGTCGATGGTGGAAGTGAGAAGCTTGAAATCCTATTTCATAAAACTTAACTTTTAAGCTTTTGTTCCTCTTCTCATCACAACCGGCGACACACTCACTCCAAGCTTATATATGTCTTGTCTTTTAACAATTAAAAGAGTATATAAATGCTTGGGAGACAATGAGCCACGTTGGTGGCTATTAAAACCATTAATTATTTAACCATTAAATAATGAAACCCATCCACTTCTTTGCTTCCAACGATGACACATGTATATTAATTAATTAATTAATTAATTAATTAATTGATTAATTAATCAATATATAATTGCTAAGGTCCAGTCCAACTGGGGTCGGTCCTACCGGCCTGCCGGGCCCCGGTGCTGAAACAGCTCCGGAAACCTTTCTTAGCAATATTGATGTCGCGATCTCATCGGGACATATCCCAATCTCATCGGGATCCATTTAATCCAAAAGCTCTCCATAATTGGAACTCGGTCCAATACTATTTTACAGATTCTCTGAAACACTCTTATGCGTGTGACCCTTTAGGTTCCCGGTTATGTTGGCCACTTAGATTAACAATTAATCTGAG
>JANZLC010000008.1:18037128-18049173 GCA_026413385.1 Erythroxylum gracilipes | reverse complement strand
TTCAACTCTTTTTGGCTCATTAGATACTTAAGACTCTTATGGTCTATAAACACCCTAGTAGTGACCCCATATAAATAGTGTCTCCAGATTTTGAACGCAAAAATTATGACAACTAAGTCCAAGTCATGCGTTGAATAATTCATCTCATGAGGCTTCAATTTCCTAGAAGCATAAGCAATCACCTTATCCCCTTGCATCAATACACAGCCTATTCCCTTCCTGGAGGCATCACTATATACTACATATCCGTCACTACCCGAAGGCAAAGTCAAAATCGGTGCACTCGTCAATCGATGCTTAAGCTCCTCAAAACTTTTCTAACATTCATTTGTCCACATAAAGTTCTGGTTCTTCTTGGTCAACTTGGTAAGTGAAGCTACTATTATAGAAAAGCCCTCCACGAACCTCCAGCAATATCTAGCAAAACCTAAGAAACTCCTCACTTCTGCTATATTCTTAGGTGCTTCCCATTTTACAATTGCTTCTATCTTCATCGGATCTACATGTACCCCATGCTCTGAAATCACATACCCAAGAAACACTACTTCCCTTAGCCAGAATTCACATTTATCAAATTTGACATACAACTTGTTTTTTCTCAAAGTCTCCAGGGTAGTCCTCAAATGTTCCTCGTGCTCTGTATCACTCTTAGAATAAACCAATATGTCATCAATGAAAACAATGATAAATAGGTCTAAGAAGGACTTAAAGACTTGATTCATCAAGCCCATGAAAGCTGCAGGTGCATTTGTTAACCCAAAAGGCATGACCAAGAACTCAAAGTGCCCATACCGTGTTCTAAAAGCGGTCTTTGACACATCAGACTCCTTTATCCTCAACTGATTATGTGCCCCTTATAACCCGATCTCAAATCTATCTTAGAAAAGACCCTGGCCCCTTATAACTGATCAAAAAAATCATCTATGCATGGAAGTGGATATCTGTTCTTGATAGTGGCATGGTTAAGCTTTCTATAATCCACATACATTCTCAAAGATCTGTCTTTCTTCTTTACAAAAAGGACCGGAGCTCCCCAAGGAGAAGAGCTCGGTCTTATGTACCCTTTCTCTAATAACTCCTCCAATTGCTCCTTAAGCTCCTTTAATTCTGCTGGAGCCATTCAGTAAGGCGAAATTGAGATCAACATTATGCCCGGAAGAAGTTCAATGGGAAATTCAATTTCCCTAGGTGGTGTTAGTTCTGGTAACTCTTCGGAAAAGACATCCGATGTTGGCCCCTAAATTTTTTTATTTGATTAAGCATGATTAGATTAATTTTTGGGGTTTTGCAAGATTTATGTATGTTGGAGCTAATTATCATATTAGTGTTAATTAGGTTATGTGGCATAAGTGATTAAATTGAAGTGTTAGAAGTGATAAGTTGCATTAAAGGCATTTTGGGCATGTCACTTAAGGAGGTAAGAACCTAGGCTTTTAAGTAAGGGTAAGTTGGACTTTTTAGCTTTAATAAGGGTATAAAAGAGAGGAGAAAAGGTTGTCTTTCATTGGAAGGAAGCAAATAAATGAAAATTGGAGGAAAATAGAGAGAGAGAGTGTCGTTGGTGGAGAGAAGGAAGGAGAAAAAGAAGAAAAGTTAGGGTTTCCCATTTTCTTGGAGTTCAAGAGGGTTTTTGGGATTAATTCAAGAAGGAAAAAGAGAGAGGGAGGTTCAAGCTTTCATTTGAGCCAAGAAATCCTTTGGGTGGGTGTAGATTCGAGGTAAGTGATTTTCAATGTTTTGGATTTTTGAAGTGGTTTTGGTTCAAAGAGCATAGGAATGGTATGGGTTTAGGTATTCTAGGATCAATTTCTTACATTGGGTTCTTTAGGTTTTTCAATTTTGGGATTCCTATTGATTTAGGATTTTTGTGTTATTGTTGAAGAAGATCAAGGGAGGCAAGAGGAACAAGAGGAGAGGCCCATTTGAGCAAGATTCAAGCAAGGAAACTAAGGTGGGTACATGTTTATAATAGATTAAATAAGCCATTTTTGCTTTCTTTAAATTAAGGAAATTAATGATTTAAATTGCATCATAAGTGTTGCATAAATTGTGCCTTTGAATGAATTGAGAGATTGCTATATGTTTGATATGTGAATTGTGTGATGATTTATGAAAATGATTTCTTTTGAAAAGATTGTAAGTTTATGAAATTATGTTTTCGGGAATGGTTTTCAAAATATATCAAGTATATGAAATCAAGTTTTTCGAAAAGTGCCATTTTGGGCTACAAGTTTGAAATACATGTTATGTGGGTTATGGTAGTCCATCCAAGAATTGTCACATGCACGTTGACTAGTTAAGGCTTCTCCCGCCTGCCCGCTAGTGGCATGGAGCTCCTTTAAGGACTCCCTCAAGTTTATGACTACACAAGGTCATTTTATGGAATTGTGTAGTTCGTCATGTTTATGGACTTGCCAAGCCATTTGTGATGTGTTTGTGTGTTTACATGTGTTGACAAGTTTGAAAAATGCTTAACTTATGAGAATTGTGATTTTGGTTTAACAAAGTTAAGAAATATATGTTTTATGGATATTGTGAGAAATTGCTATGATCATGAATGTTTTATTGGTTTTTGCTTATTACCAGATATAAACGTGTTACCCATGAGCGTAAGCTCATCACCTCCCATTCCGTCCCATCTCCAGGTGAAGAGCACGAGATCGATGATTGAGCCCAAATGCATTACTCCAGAATTGGATTATTTTGTATTTCAAGTTAATTTTTGTAAATCAATGCTTTAGATGCATTTTGTGAAAATGTTACTTTTGTTAAGTTTGTATTTTGGGATATTATTTATGATAGTGGCTTGAAATGCCCTCTAAAGCATTGTAAAACACCTATTTTGGTGTAAATGAAATACATATGCATTATGGTTGTTTATGGATTTGCAAATCTTTGCATGGCTATTTTCAATTCTCATAAGGGTAGGAATGTGTGTACTGAATTCAGGTGAAATTCTGGGATTTTCTAGGAAGAACTGATCTATAATGACTTCTTGAAAGTTATAGAAGATCTTTTGATCTTTCCAATGATATAAAGTTTGTGATTTTTGGATGTCGGAATGGAGAGATATGAGGGTTGCAAGTGAGGATGCTGTATATGGTTTGTGTTTGTGATAGCTTTGATAAATGTTTGAAATTTGTGGTTTTGATGAGCCAATTAAGTTGAGATTTGGGAATTTGGTGAGTTGAACTTGGTGTTTAAGTTGTTATGAAGTGTTTAGACTTTAGAATAAGTGATTTTTAGGAAGTGTATAAGTGTTTATGGTGTTAGGTTGAAGGTGGGAGGCTTTGGAGAGGCATTGGAGGCTTTGGGGTCCGTTTAACGGACTTTCTCGAGTGTAAAAACACCCTTTGGCCAGTCTATGTCCGTTAACGGACATTCTCGGGTCATTTTGGCCTCCTAAGCTCGATGCATGTCCGTTTAACAGACATTCACAGGAAAGATGGTGATTTTTGACTCTGTTAGGGGCAGAATCGCGTTTTGTAGTCTTCAGAAAAGTTGTAGGTCTAGATGTCTTATTTCTAATGGTCAAAAAATGAACTCAATCCGACTTCTAGATTGAAAGTTATTGTGATCTCGCCAGGAGAGGTTCAAATTGATTGATTTAGGGTGTGATCATAGTCTACTCTTTTGAGCATAACTCCCTCACCCGACCTCCAATTGAGGTTATTCTTGGACCAATAGATTCCTAAGATATGAATCTTTCTCTCCATAAAAATTTGTATCATTTGGAGTTGATTTGAGAGAGTTTGTATTAAAGTAAATGGCAGGTTGGTTAGGAGAGCATGTTTGGGGTATGAGCCCTTTTAGGATTTTTAAGCATATCTTGAGTTGTATAACTCCGTTTGAGGTGATTCTCGCTCCAAAACCAACTAGAGACTTAGAATTACAATTTATTTAAAGAAGTAAACTTATGATTTTGGTGTTTGATTAGTGTGCGCTCACCACCATTATGGAATGACAGCAAATGACCCCTTCAAGGTTTCAAGCACAAGGTTCAGGACTCCGAATGTTGGGCTCCAAAAACGGGGTCCAACAGTTGTGGTATCAGAGCCGATTAGGTTTTGTGATCTCCTAGGAACCTAAGTGGGTGGTTTTCAAGGATGAAGTGAGCATGCATTATTTTTCATGATCTACATGGATTGTTTTGAATAACTTGCATTGTATTGTAATAAATGAAAAGTGGGTCTCATGCACACTGCATATGCATAATATGAATGATTAAATTGTATTGCTTATGAAATGTGAAATGTTGTGAATGTGATCTATGTGATATGTGACTGGGTGAGCCATTAATGATGGTCACTTATTGAGTTCGCAAAACTCACCCAAAATTTGCAAATATTTTTTAGGATCAGAAGAATATCCCGTTAGGCAAACGGGAGTATACCTACTGTATACAAGTCAGAGATAGAGGTCGGGATCAGTACGTGTCTGCATTAGTGTTATCCTATTCTTGTATAAATTTATATTCCGCAATTTTTGTAAAATAGTGGTTTGTATTTGTAATGGGCCCTAATTGGCTATTGAAATTCTATTGATTGTATTGTGTTGATTGAAAATGTTTATGAATGACAGTAGGCTCGAATTGATTACTGATTTATGCATATTTGATTATAAAAAAAAATTATACCAAGTTTTGACTGATTGAGTGTCTAATACGTCACCCTCGCAGAGCACGAACTCGGATATCACCCAAGATGTTGGGTTCGGGTCTTGTGGGAGTGGGGTGCTATAAAAGAAGGGGCTAAATTGGAAAGGCGAAGTAAGTGAGGGGTAATTTTGGAAGAATAAGCTAAAGATGAGTCTTGAATTAGAAGAAGAAGAAGAAGAAAGAATGTCGTGAGTGTGAGAAGAGAAGAGAAGAGAAAACGTGGGAGAAAGAAAAGAAAAGAAGAAAATTGAAGAAGCTAGGGAAGAAGGAGGAAAATCGTGGGAAGAAGAAGAAATCAAGCTTTTTAAGGTAAGTTCATCATCTTTCTTCTTGCTTTATCAAAGAAATGAGTTGTGTTGAGAATGAAGGAGTTTTAGAGAGAGAAAGGGTTTTGTGTTGGAAGATGATTGAGAGACCCATTTGATTTTTAGGGTTTCTAAACTAGGTTTTGGCTTTTTTAACCTAGATAGACCATGGGTAAGTTAATGCTAAACCCAATTTAGCAATTATTTCATTAATTGTGATTTTGAAGTTTTAGGGGTTTTATTGAATTGGAATTTAATGGGAAATTGGTTTTGTTTTAGAAAATTAAGAAAATTCTACCCAAGAGCAAGGGGAAGGGCCAAATTGAGTTTGGATGATCAAGAATTATAAGGTGGGTAAAATATTTATGGTTATTGTGTAAATGGGCAATATGCTTATGCGTGTGTGTATATGCTTAAATTACTAAATTATGAATTGCTATAATGTAGAAAATGTATTATGATGTGTTTTATGTTATGTTATGCATTGAAATATGTATGACATTTTGATATGTTTAAATTATGAGTATGATCATGTTATGCCATTGAATTGTGTCATGACATTTTGTATAAAGAAAAAGTATGAGATTATGAATTTATGATTGATTGAATTGGGCCTGAGAGTTGATTGTGTTTGGGCAAGAGTATAACCGTTTCGTAGTCATGTGCACGTCGATACTTCTCCCGGCTGCCCGCTTATGGCATACGAGATCCGAAAAGTGGACTCGTTTCGTTCACGGAGTAAACTTCGATTTCTCTGTTTCGTTCCATGGAACCCTCGAGCCATTTGTTTGTGCATTTGCATTTTGATATGTTAAGTTGTAATGAAGTTTGAGTATTATGCTTTGATGTTAAATTACCTCTGACATGTTTTATGTGATGATGTATTGAATTATGAGTTATGAATTAGAATTGTGGATGCTAAACTTTCATTGCTCGATTAAGATAAGACGTGTATGCCTGTATGAGTGTTCATACATATATGTTTGATTGTGTGGCTCGTTGCCAATGGCTATAAATATATTAACTACTGAGCTGTGAAGCTCAACCCATAATTTTCCCTCCTCTGGTACAGATCGAGAAGATTAATGATCCTTGCAAGACATTCGGAAACTCCAAGATAGCTAGAAATCTTTTGTACTAAGTTAATGACTAATTTGGATAGCTTTTTAGGCATATCACACATGAGCATCCTTTTGTATTTTGTATTAAGTTTGATGTGTACGTTGATATGTAAGTAAAGCTTGTTCAAACATTTACTTTGTTTAGAAATGAGAATGAGAATGAGAATTTGAGAAGTTCTTTTTGGTATGATTATGTTATTTTTAAAGGTTGAGTATGATGGATGTGGAAGTAGAATGTGTATGTGCATATTCTTCTTTATTGAGATTGCCAATTGTTGCTAGTATTAGAATAGCATATTAAAGTTGGGAAGATTGTTTGCGATGAATCTTTTGAGTTGAGATTTAAGAGTTAATGAGATGTATTTAGTAGTTAAATGGATATGAAGTGATATTGCACTAGAAGGGGTGAATTTGAGGAGATTATGAGTGAAAGTAATGTTAGAATGGATGTTGGAAGCATTGGAGAAGCTTTAGGGGGAGTGGGTGTCACTAATGTCCATTAGATGGACATTAGGTCCATTAAATGGACCTTCTCGGGTCTAAAAAGGCCCCTGGCCCATTCCATATCTAATAAACGGACATTAGGTCTGTTAAACGGACCTTCTCGGGTCTGGAAACCACTCCAAGCCCGTCTATGTCCGTTAGACGGACATTCACAGGATAGCTATAGGAAATTGCAATTTTGACCCTTTTCGAGTCAAAATCTTGATTCGAGTTCTTCATAAAAGTTGTAGATCTAGAAGTTTTCAAACCATCTAAAAATAGCCTCAATCCAACATCTCTAATTAAAGTTATGGCAATTACGCCAAGATAGGTACAATATGATTGAGGACATAAACATGTTAGATTCTTTTGCCTATAAATTCATCATCTGACCTCCAAATGAAGTGATTCTTGAAGCAATGGATTTCTAACACACTTTACTACCTTTACACAAAATTGATAGGCTTTTGGGTTGATTCAAAAAGATTGATGGAAAGGAAGTGAGGGTTCATTTAAATAACCCTACAAGGAAACCCGCTCATACTTTTTGACTCCAAATAGCTGGGCTCTGAAAATGGGGTCCAACATCTTGTGGTATCAGAACTTAGGTTTTTCCTACGGTTAGAATGCATGGTAGGATGAATTGTTATGCTAGGTAATTAATTGGTTGCATTGTTAAATTGATTGATTGCATTAAATGACATGCATATCATACATACATGTAGGAAATATGATTGAAATAAAACATAAGCTAATTGTTAGTGTTTCTATTAATGGAGTGAAATGTCACCTCATAGAAGGACACGAAGAGTTTTGCAAGGATCAGTTGCACCTGACCCTCCACCAAGAGAGGAGGGCACAGATGAGTCTAGAGCCCTAGGAGATACTGAGGCTTCTGTAGGGCACAGTAGTGGGCCCTCTCAATCACAGACTTAGGAGTCGCCTATTCCGTAAGAACAAGTGCCTACCTTGGATCCGAGGATATTCCAAGCCTTCACCCAGGCTTTTGTCCAGGCTATGGGACAAATGCCGCAATCTTCTACTCCAACCCTAGTTAAAAAGGGAAAGCAGTTCGACAAGCTGAGGAAGTATGGAGCAGTGGACTTTTACAGGACCACTGATCCCGAGGAAGCTGAGACATGGCTGAGAAAGATGGAACAGATATTGGAACAAATTGATTGTTACGATGACGAGAAGGTTGAATATGCTGCGAGTTTGCTACAAGGGGATGCTCTACATTGGTGGGAGAGTGTCCTGGGAAGTCAGATGAAGCCACCGGTGTTGGCATGGAAGGACTTCCTGAATGTTTATAAAAAGAAATATTTATCGGAAGTGTACATCTAGCAAAAGCGGAGAGAGTTTTTGAGCCTCACCCAGAGGGAGATGACGGTGAGCGAATATAAGCGCCAATTTACACAATTGGCCTGATATGTGGCTGAGTTAATGATGAGAGAAGTGGCTAGGTGCCGAAGGTTTGAAGCAGGACTGCATTTGGCCATAAGAGAGAAAGTGGTGGCACAGAATTTTTGCGACTTCCAATAGCTGGTTGAAGCAACATTGAAAGTGGAAAATATAGAGAACATCAAGAGTGCAGTGAATAGAAAGATGAAAGGGAGAAAATAGTTTAAGAGGGGAGGTGGTACTCTTATGTTAGAGAGGAGTGCCAGGACTTTCCCTACACAGTCTGATGAGAGGAGCAGTGGAGCAAGCAGGGCTAGACAGATGAAAATTGTCTCACATGAAGCCTCAACAGTTGTAGGCAGCAGGAGGGGAGATGGGGATAAGCCACCCATTCCCAAATGTGATCATTGTGGAAGGTTTCATAAAGGGGAATGTTACCGACTGATTGGCGCATGCTTTAATTGCGGAGAGAAAGGACACATGGCAAGAGAGTGCCCTCAGAATCCAAGACATAAGAGAAGTCAAACGCAAGCTTCAAAGAGGGCCAAGACAGTGGGATACAAGATAGTAACTAAAGTGGACAGTTCTGATGCAGCCAGGAAAGCAAACCCTTTAGGGAGATCGAGGGGACAAGCACCAGCTAGAGTGTTTGCTATGACAAGGGAGGATGCAGAGACAGCTCCAGATGTCATAATTGGTATGATTAAATTATTTGGTGAAGATATTGTTGTTTTGCTTGATCCGGTTTCCACCCATTCGTTTATTTCATCAAGTAGAATTATGAATGGCAGAGAATTGAGCCAATTGGATACTCCTTTAATGGTGAGTACTCCAATTGGCCAATGTATTATTATTAATCAAGTCTATAGAGACTGTGAGATACATATTAGAGGGGAACAATTAGTGGTGGATTTATTGCCACTAAAGATGGGAGGATTAGATGTGATTTTAGATATGGACACCTTAAAGAAATATAATGCCAACTTGGATTGCAAACAGAAGATCGTGGAGTTCGAAATTGGCAATGGTAGAAAGGCAGTGTTTATGGGGGGACAGAAAAGCGAGTCCAACTAGAATGGTTTCGACTGTTGGGCCCTGAATTTTTTTATTTTATTTTATTAAGCATGATTTGGATAAATTATGTGGTCTTGCTAAATAAATCATTTTCTTTGGAGTTTAATTAGTATGTCAATGTTTGGAGGATTTATTGCATGGATTTATGGAATTTAAGTGTTAATGTTGTACGAATGTATAAGGGCATTTTTGACATGGCACTTAAGCATTTAGGACATAAGGCTTATATTGGTGGGCAAAGGGGGTCATTTTATGTTTTTAGAAGAAGAAAAATTAAATGAAGAGAGAAAGAAGAGAGTGTCGTGGGAGAGAAGAAGAAAAAGGAGAAAAAAAAAGAGAAAAGCTAGGGTTTGGAGATTCTTGAAGAATTTGGAGACTTTGAGGCTAGATCAAGTAAGTATAAGACTTTTTCCATCTTTTTTGGTTGAATGAACCATAAGTAGTGATAGTTGTTGAGGAATGGTTTATGTAAAGGTTTTATTGTTGGTTAATGATCAAAGATAGATTTTGATGTATTTGTTGTTGATATTGGGTTGAAATAAGCTTGGAAATGAAGTAGAAGGGATGGTTTAGTGTTAAGATGGGTTATATATGAAAGGGGCGAAGTGAAGAGATGAAAAATGCAACAAAACCCGTTCTCAGAACAGGTTTCTGTGAAAGTTCGTCGCGGCGAACTTTTTATTGCACAGACATGTTTTGGTATTTTGGGCATAACTTTTTGTGTAGATGTTCAAATTGAGTGATTTTTTATTTGATTTAAACTAGAGACATAGGGATACAAATTGTATGAAGGAATAAAGTCTAAATTCAGTTTCTAAGAATTCAAGTTTTGGATGGAAGTGAAGCATAGAATTTTATTTCAGCATAAGAAATAGTTCAACTTGTTGAGTTATCACTTTCCGATTTCAAAACCAAATTGAATGGAATTTTGATTATTGTTTAAGGAAATCAAGTGAGGCAAGAGAGGCAAGAGGAGAAAGAGGAGAGACATACCTAAGCAAGTTTATAAGCAAGGAATTCAAGGTGGGTACATCTTTATAATAGAGTAAATGAGCCAATCATTGTTTTCTTCAAATCAAGGAAGTTTAATGATTTAAATTACATCATCAATGTTGCCTTTATTTTTTTGAATGAATTTTGAAATTGTTATATGTTTGCTACATGAATTGTGTTGATGATTGACAAAAAGACTTTGAAAAGGATAGGATAAATGTTTATGAAATTATGTTTTCAAAAATGATTTTTGCAAGGATATCAAGTTTATGAAAAGCAAGTTTTCAAGAAAATGTGTCATTTTGTCCAACAAGTTTACAAGATTTTGAAAAAATATATGTTATGTGGGTTTGTAGTAGTCCCTCAAGAATTATCACGTGTACGTTGACCGAAGTATAGGCTTCTCCAACCTGTTCACTAATGGCATGGAGCTCCCTCAAGAATTTACGGCTACACAGGACCATTATATGGGAATGTGTAGTGCGTCATGAATATGGACTTACTCAAGCCATTCTGATGTGCTTACGATCTGTTGGCAAGTTTGATGCATACATGATTTATAATTGCTCATGAATTTTTTGAAAAAGAATTTTGAGAAATGAGTGTTTGATGATATTTACATGCGAGATCACTATGGTTTTGAAAATATACAATGGCAATGAGTTTTGAAAATCGTTTTTGCTTGTTTCTTTATTATAAATTTGTTACCCACGAGCTTCAAGCTCACCCCCTACTATTCCGTCCCATCTTCAGGTAAGGAGCAAGAGATCGAGTACTCAAGAGTCCCAACATCACTTCAAATTTGCATACTTTTGTGTTTTTAAGTTAGATTTTTGGGAATTAGAGGCTTTAGCCGCATTTCAAGTTTTTCTAGTTCAAATGTATTTTGTATTTTTGGTTCTCAAAACTCAACTGATGTATTATGTCTTGAAATGCCATTAAAGCTTTGTAAAACTCGTACTTTTGTTATTAATGAAATATGTATTTGGATTTTGGAAATTGCATATGTTTATGTATAAGTTCATTTTGTTTTAAGTTTGAATTGAGGATGGTTGTTGGGAAATTTTATGGTTGCATTAGTAGAGTTAATGTTAAGGTTGAGTAGTTGAAAAAGTTTAAATTGCATTAAATGAGGTATGTTGATTTTGTGTTATGGGTTATATTTCACGGGTTTTCGCCGTGGCAAATCTAAGAGTTCGTCGTGGCGTAGTTAACCCAAAGCTTTTTATTTTTGTTGGCATGGTGAGTTCGCGACGATGTAAAATTTCCAAGAGGTCTAGGGGAATCTCGCATATGTTCGCCGAGGCGACGCCCGCCTTTGCTTCCGAAGGATTTTCTTTTAAATTGTCAACTTCTAAGCCTCCCTCCATGCTCAAGCTTTATAATTCTATATTCGATGTTGGGCTTCGGAATCAGGGTCCAATATGTTGTGGTATCAGAGCGACTAGGTTTGGGTCCAGGTGCAGGACTAGGTTTAGGCATGAATTGGGTGGGTAGGTTGAAACATCCCACCCCCGATGAAAAGGGTAGAATGGTAATTTGGTAAAGGATTAAGAGGGTTTAGGATTTATTTTGAAATATTCATGAATACCCGATATGGGAATAGTGAAATTGTGCACATGAACATAACTGTACATGCATTCATGACATTTCCCGGTATATGTGCCTAAATGTGATTTGGTTGAAAAAACATGTGGTATTTGTGCTTGAAAAAAATTAATTGGAGTGATTTTTGTGTGTTTTATATTTTTGGGGAAATTTGGGAATTTTTCTGGAAATTTTTGGGGAAAATTTCTGGACTGGAAAAAAATTGCCAGGAGGCGGACCGATTGGTTTCCGGTACCGAAAATTTCTATCCAAAGGCACTGGAATATTGGATACCTTCTTTTGGAATTGTAATTGGAGCCATTGGAATTGGATGGAGTAAGATTTAATTTTTATTAGAGTTTCTTTTATTAAAAGATATTAAGTGATTTTGTCTTTTTCTCATTAACATGACAAGTGTCTTAAA
>JANZLC010000008.1:18006523-18017017 GCA_026413385.1 Erythroxylum gracilipes | reverse complement strand
TTTATTAAATGATTGTAAATTATTGTTGAATGATTGTATTAACTGAACATGTTTATTTATGAACGTGGGCTCAGATTTTTCACTGTCCATTCCACGCGAATGAATGTGTTAAAAGAAAAATTTCATGCGGAGTTTCGACTGACTGATGTAGCACGCCACTCTTGCGGGGCACGGACTCGGATATCACCAACGATGTCGGGTTCGGGTCGCACGGGAGTGGGGTGTTACATTTAGGTGGTATCAGAGCCCAGCAGTACGTATGTATCTGGGCACAGTCTGGAACATAAGTCAAGTTGCATGCATTTAATTATAATGATTATAATGATTATATCCATTCTAACTCCTCACTATACTCATTTCCATTATTATTCCCATTAACTGATGTGAACCAAGTGCCCCCTAAGATTTTTGAAAATATGGTTGATGTAAATAGTAAACTAGTAAAATATACAGTACAATTGTACAATATACCAATGGACTATTTTACAAGTTTTAAAAATTTTAGGAACTATTTCATAAATTTGACAAAGTACCCGAAACGATATTCGGTAGTGACCGACATCAGTACAGTACCGTTTCAGAACTTAATCCAATACAAAGCTCGATGAGATATCCATAACTTTACTTGTGACTGTATTTTATGTTTTTTTTTTGAGAAAACATTTCTTCTAATTTTTGCTATTAATTAATTTTCTATGTTTAAACATGAGTAGGACTTCCGTAAAGCGATGCCACGTGGCAGTTCAAGGCGTGTGAATCTCTTCCCACGTATTAGCTATTCGTTTTCGGGAAGCAGGGAATGACTGGCGCGGAGCGCCTAGCTCAGAAGTCTGATGGCATTATCGTTATATTGACCCCAGAAAAGGCTAATTAGTTGAACAAAAATGGAAAACAGTGCATAATTTTTTGTTTCCATTTCCCAAATATATTCTATTTCAGCAATATCGACTCGTTTAACTACCGGTCATCTCTCAAATTAATCTCTAGGATCTTTCCCATCCACGTGTCTGACCATCTCATCATAGCCGTTACTTCATTCAGAATTTCCCGATTTCTTATTAATTAAAATCTTGAGAATTAGATCATCCGATTCAATCCCCACCACAGTTTTCAAATCCAACGGCCAAGCTACGCCACTTACCTAAAAACCCTGACGGCATATGAAATTTCGCTACTAATTTGTAAATAAAAGTGGACAAAATTTTTATTTTTGTTATTTTTCAATCTAAACCCTTTGTGCCGTGAAACTGAAAGAAACCCTAGCGCTTCTCCGTCTCTTACGGTTAAAAAATTTCAAAAAAAGGGAGAAAATTAGTGAGAAAAATCTACTACTGTGTTAGGGTTACGATTCAAGTTCACCGATTCAACTCAAGCCCACACATACACGTGCGATCTTCACGGTTCTACCGGAACTTGAAGTCTTAATGATTTTTTGATCGAGGTCATATGCTGTTCTTTTGTTTGTATTGTAGTTCAAATTTGTCAATTCAGATCCGGAATAGTGATTATTGACATTGTTCTCATCGATTTGTGTTTTTGCCTTCTTTTTTGTTGAAAATTTCAATCAATTTAAAGCATCGATAATTATTTCTGCCTGTTTTGGGTGTTTTCAGATCTGAAAATGCATGATGGAATCTGAAAAGCACGGGCTTTGGGTTGTGTTATTTGGTTTGAGAGATTGTTGATGGAACATAGGGTAGCTAACTCTTATGGAGCGGAAATTCCTAGGAAATCGAGATCTCTGGATCTTAAGAGTATATATAAAAGTATTGGTACAAAAGAGATTGAAGATAAAATGTTAAAGAAGAGAAAGGATGCTTCAAATGATGGTAGTGATGAGAAAAAAATAGAGAGGAAGAAGAGTAAGAAGGAGGTGTCTATCAGTAGCTTGAAAAGTAATGGTAGAAATGGCAGCAAGAGCCTGGAGGACGTGTATAATAGTGGGTTGAGCTCTGGTTCTCGTGATTCAAAGGACTCCAAGTCTGGCTTGAGTCGGAGACTTAATGATAGTAGTGGGTACAGTAGCATCTCACTTACTCTGGATGATGGTGTTATTAAAGTCCCTAGACGCAAACGTGGATTTGTGGGACGGAGAAAGGATCAGAATGGCAGTGTAGTGGTGAAGCGAGAAGACAGCTCTTGTGGTGAGATTGGCAATGTTCATCAAGTCATGAAGTTGGCTTCTGATGATACTGGAAAGTCAGTCCAGTTGTTAGAAGTAGACCTGAAGAAAAGTTCTGATGGTATGAATGATAATAGAAGTAGTGGATCAAATATATCTGCACATTTGGAGGAAGAAGATGTGCACATTGGCCCTTTGGTTGTGGAAACTGGGGATTCGAAAAGGTCTCATATTGAGAATTCTGTTGAGAACAATGTTGATGCATCATTGACAAAGTCGCTGAGGAAGCGAAGTAGGAAGAGGAAGACTTCATTAGCTGATAGTGGAAATGTCCGAAAGGAATCTGATAGAACAATTAATGCTTCTATCAAGGGCAGTGGTGAGTTGGTAGATGAAGATGAGGAGAATCTTGAAGAGAATGCAGCAAGGATGCTATCGTCGCGGTTTGATCCAAGCTTTACAGGGTTTTCTTCGAGCAGCAAATCCTCTGCTTTGCCATCTACTAATGAATTGCCTGTTTTTGAATCTTCCAGTCCAGAAATAATTGCTTGTGCTTCTAATTGTGTTTCGGAATCTGAATCTTCATCTGCTGATACTGCTGCTAGAGTATTGCGACCAAGGAAGAAGCAGAAGGAGAAGGGTAGTTTGAGGAAACGGCGCCATTATTATGAAATTTTATCAGAACACTTAGATGCATATTGGGTTTTGAATCGGAGAATAAAAGTCTTTTGGCCTTTGGACAAGAGTTGGTACTATGGCCTTATCAGTGACTATGATTGTGTCAAAAATCTTCATCATGTGAAATATGATGACCGGGATGAGGAATGGATTGATCTACAGAATGAGAGATTTAAACTCTTACTGCTCCCTAGTGAAGTTCCAAGTAACTGTAAGCGGAGGACTTCTGTATCAACTGAGAAACATTCAGGTGAGGAGAAGGGAAAAGGGAAGCCGGTAAAAGAGAAGAAGAGAGACCTGGTGACAGAGGATGATGGATATGCAGGTAATCATTTGGACTCTGAGCCTATTATCACATGGTTGAATCGTAGAGTCAAATCTTCCCATTTTCATGCTTTGAAGAAACAGAAACCATCTGGTATACCTCTGATTTCTGTGTCAATGCTGTTGTCTGAAGAACGTGCGAACAGATGTGAGCAGTTGGATATGAAGCCCACGGATAATAATCTACAGAAATTATATGGTAATTCTGCCTTGCCAGACAGTATACGTGATGTTGAAAAGAGTGAGGATTTTGCTATGAACAGCCATACTTGTCCCCATGATCACAAGCCTCCTCTTGTATATTACAGGAAGCGGTATCGGAAGACAAGAAATTTATCATCTGACTTTTTTCACAAATTAGAAGAGGTTCATGTTGTTTCTGGGCTACCAGAATCTGACAATTCTCTTATCTCTACTCTTGCTGCTTCCAGCCATCTGGAAGAGCATGATATTTCACCTGGAAATTTGGTTTTGGATGAGAATTGGAAAGGACCAGATACTTCTAGGACTCGACAACCATCTGAATATGAAGGGCAGTTGAAATTGAATATTCTATTGGTGGAATATAAACAAGTAAAATCTTGGTTGAACTTTCCAATCATTTCTGTGCTCAATTTCTATTTTGGGGCAGATAATGTCTGGCTGTTCCGTGCTCTATTACTGCTTCAATATGGTTCACTGGCAACTACGTGGCCTAGAGTCCATTTGGAAATGCTTTTCATTGACAATTATGTTGGATTGAGATTTCTCTTCTTTGAAGGTTGCTTGCAGAAGGCAATAGCTCTTGTCTTCCAAATCTTGACTGTATTTGATCAGCCTAATGAGCTTGGTAAATATGATGAGTTACAGCTGCCAGTAACTTCAATTAGGTTAAAAATATCTTGCATACTTGACTCTAGGAAGCAGCTTGTGTCCACCTTCTACAACTTCTTTGAATTGGACAATGCAAAGTGGCTGTATCTAGACAATAAGCTCAAAAGTCACTGCTTGTTTACTAAGAAGTTACCTCTCTCAGAGTGCACTTATGATAACATTAAGATGCTTCAAAATGGAATGAGCCGATCATTCAGCTGCGCTGTCTTTAGGGAGTGTACCTCGTTCAAGGTATTCCTGCTTAGATCATGTTAAATGTATATTTTACATAATTCTGTTTTCTGTCCATGTTCTTATTCTACTAAACAAAATTATGATTTGTTTATTTTGACATTGTTTACACACTTTGCCTTTGGGTGACCCTACATTTGAAACATATTTCTACGATTCTGAAGTCTTTGATCATTTCCTGCTATTAAATGCTGAGAATTTCACCATGAACCAGGTCCCTGAAAGGAGATCTAGGCAGTCTTTTAGTCTCATGGCTGCCTTCAAAGAATCTACTCATCAAAAGGGTGCCAAATCTTACCTCAGTTTTGACAAGAATTACAGCTGTTTTCCTCCATTTGCACTTTCTTTTACTGCTGCACCTACATTCTTTCTGGGATTGCATCTTAAGCTGCTTATGGAATATAGTATGACTCATATTAGCCTTCTGGATAATGAGTCAATTGAACATATAGAAACCTGCAACAATTGGTTGGAAGATGACAGTTCTTTTGTTGAGGAGTGCTTTAAAAGTGATTCTGTAAACACACTTGAAAATGATTGTGGAGCTTCGTTCAGGGATATTGATTCTGTTGGATGCTTGTCCATTACTAATTCTGAGACACACGCTCTTAGCGTTTCTTTCTGCAGTACTGAAGATAGGATGAAGTCCTCACCACATCTCCAAAATGGTGATGCAGTTGTTGATACTTGTTTGAACTCCAGGAATCCTAGGAAAGTAGAAAGTGATATCACTGCACGCTTGCAGAATTGCCAAGACTGTGATTCGGGACTATGTGATTTATCACCAGGTTTATCAGTTGACGTAAAGAAATCTGATCTGGCGTCTCATTCTCTTCTTAGAGATATCAGGGCTGAGATTCCATCTGTAAACCAATTTGATAAGCATGTGGATATAGAACCTCACAGGGCTCAGCAATCTGCTGAGTTGCCTTGTAACATGGTTGGTGACATTGTACCGAGCTCAAACCCCACTGCTCGCAGGAGTACCTCGCATCGAAGTCGTAGCAGTTCTATGTCCTACGGCTACCACTGGCCTGGATGGTCAGATGGAAAACCTGATGCTTTTCAGAATAATTTTGGCAATGGACCTAAAAAGCCACGAACACAGGTGTCTTATACAATGCCTTTTGGGGGTTTTGATTATAGCTCAAGAAATAAAAACCATCAACAAAAAGGGTTTCATCATAAACGAATTAGGACTGCTAATGAGAAATGTTTAAACACCTCTAGAAGCTCTGAGCGGAATATGGAGTTGTTGTCTTGTGACGCAAATTTGTTGATTACACATAGTGATAGAGGGTGGAGAGAGTGTGGGGTGCAGGTAGTACTGGAGCTTTTTGATCATAATGAATGGAGGCTTGCTGTAAAATTATCAGGGGTTATAAAGTACTCATACAAAGCTCATCAATTTCTCCAAACTGGGTCAACAAACCGGTTTACACATGCTATGATGTGGAAAGGAGGAAAGGATTGGACCTTGGAGTTTCCCGATAGGAGTCAATGGGCACTTTTCAAAGAGATGCATGAAGAATGCTACAACAGGAACATCCGTGCTGCATTAGTTAAAAATATTCCTATTCCTGGGGTCCGTTTGATAGAGGAACATGATGACAATGGAATAGAAATACCTTTTGTCCGCATTTCTTCTAAGTACTTTCGGCAAATTAAAACTGATGTTGAGATGGCTTTGGATCCATCAAGGGTTCTATATGACATGGATAGTGATGATGAACAGTGGCTATTGGAAAATAAAAGCTCATTGGTATTTGATAACAATACTTCATGGAATATTTCAGAAGAAATGTTTGAGAAGACAATGGATATGCTGGAGAAAGCTGCATATTCTCAAGATCGTGATCAGTTTACTGGCGATGAGATGGAAGAGCTTACGGCTGGGGTTGGTCACATGGAAGCAATCAAAACCATTCATGAGTACTGGCAGAAGAAGAGGCTGATGAAGGGGATGCCATTAATTCGCCATTTGCAGGTACCTTTAGAATCCTGTTTATGGTAGTTGTTATATCCATTCGATATTAGGATGACAACATCTTACAGTTTTATAATACCAACTGGATGGAATCTATAATTCTTTATGCTGCATTCCATTTTGTTGCTCCTTTGAAGAATACGATTTGCAATCTAGCAGATGCTATCCAAAAACATGTGAATGTGGAAAATGAGACATGGATGTATTTGGTATTTTAAGCTTGTTAAAATCCTTGTGGATTTGAGATGTAAGTGTCTCCTCTCTTACTTAAATTGTGAATTTGAGAGGTAATCGTCTACTCTCCAACTGAAAATACTTCAAGCAACTTATCGCATTGCTCCTATTATCTCTTTCAAGAAGATCTGTGAAATATACATAGAACGCATAGCATTGTTCTTTGATAGAATGCATAGCATTGTTCTTTGTGACATATCGAATAACCTGTCTTTTACTAATGTTGCTTGATGGCTGTTATGACTAATTATAGTAGCGTCCCTTTCTTCCTCTCACTTCATTGACCTGTTTCCTTTTCCCTTTTTCCCTAATGATAATATCTTAGAAATTTGTTGCTTGAGCTGCACTTTCTATGTTCAAAATTCTGAGTCCACATTCATTCCTCATATCTGTGTTATCATGCTTATTTCTTTAACAGAAATTAAAAAGCTCTAAGTAATGCTATTGTGTTTGAAAGCCATGTGGTCTATCTTGGCTGAATTCATCCATGTGCTTGTTTTGGCTTCCATACGACCAAAGGATGTCATCTTCACTTGCCATGTCTCTAATCTATGTGCATGTATGGTATGTTGTCTGGAGTTTTTACAAGGCCATGTGTTAGGTAGACTAGATTGACATATACAAACATACAGGCTTATGAAGCGATCAGGAGACGTGTTTTTTGTTAATAAATGGCAATACTTCTGTATTTCTTTTGTTCAACCTGTAATTTTCAATCTTGATTAACCATTATTTATATTATGATTCTGTCTGCATTATCTATTCAATTTGTTTTTATTTTTTTGTCAAGTATTTTAAAACTTCTGTTGGGAATTGATGTTTTTTCAGCCACCACTTTGGGAAAAGTATCAACAACAGGTGAGAGAGTGGGAGCTAGCTGTGTCCAAAAGTACTAATTCCCTTCCCAGTGGATGCCATGAAAAGACGGCAACTATTGAAAAGCCGCCCATGTTTGCCTTTTGTTTGAAGCCACGGGGCTTGGAAGTACCCAACAAGGGTTCAAAACAAAGATCACAGAAGAAATACTCAGTTGCATGGCAAAGTACTATCTTTGCAGGGGATCATGATGGTTTGCATGGTTATGGTAAGCTTCCTTGTTCGTGTACGTTCACTCTGAGCTTGCTTTGTGGATAACTCCCTCCTATGATCTGCATATGTAATTTTCTATTGTAGTCTAATTGCAATTTGGCATCCAGGAAGGAAATCAAATGGCTTTGCTTCTGGGGATGAACGGTTCATGTATGCTGGAAATAATGATGAATCTTTGGATGATTCCCCACTTCCACAGATGTCACCAACAGTATTTTCTCCTGGTAATGTAGGTGGCCCGGTATATTTCCCTAAAAATGGTGACAGGTATCAGACGAATCATCTTCAGAAATTTCACAGGAACAAATCGAAGAAACATGGGATGGTTGTGTCTCCTAAAGATCAGATGGTTGCTCCATATGATCAGGGAATGTTCAATAGGAGAAGTGGGGCTCACTGGTGGAATATGGGCTTTTATGACTGGCCAAACCAGAGACCTTTCGTCGTGGAGGGTTCTTCGAAATATGGCCTTGAGCAATTGGATGGTTCAGATCTTGATGAGTTCAGAATGCGTGATGCCTCTGCTGCTGCTCGGCAGGCAGTCAACAAGGCTAAACTGAAAAGAGATAAGGCCCAAAGGTTGCTTTACAGGGCAGATGTAGCAATTCAGAAGGCAGTGATAGCTCTTATGACTGCTGAGGCAATAAAAGCGTCTTCCGACGACTTGAATAGTGATGGGTAGCAAAATTTGATATGAGATGACAAGGTTGGGAGATTTGCTGTCCCTTCAGCGACTTTCTCTGTTGCCAAGGATTCTGGTATAACATTGTTTTTGCTGGAACATGCTGGTGTTTCTGTTGCCAAGGATTCTGGTATAACATTGTTTTTGCTGGAACATGCTGGTGTTTCATTTTGCCACTGATGGTGGCCCTTTCTCATTGACTATTTCTCATTGAGCTCTAATAGGGAAGTCATAATATCTAGGGAAGAGAAGAATTTTTCGCATCTCCCTTGTTCCATTGTCATTATCATGGCAGTTTTGGCGTGGCCTGCAGAGTTTTTCCACCTGCTAGTTCAATGCGGAGCAGTTTCACGTGCTCTGATCCTGCAGGTAAAGGGGGTGTACGGGATTTTGGCTACTAATCTCTGTACAGATTTTTTCTCCGTTTTTCTTTGTTTTCTTTCGCTTCTAAGGTTGATGAAAGTAGTTGGCCAAAATAATACAACACCCCTTGAAATCGAGTTACAGATTTCTGACTGTATGTTGGTGCATACGCTAGATAGAGGTGTACCAACCAAAATGCTTTATCAGCAGAAAAAAAAGGAAAAAGCTGTAAGTAATTATCATATAATTTTTTACATAGATTTATTAGAAGCTAAGAATTCCCTCATTTCTTTGTCTGTATTTAACGTTAAGCAATAGATAAGTTCTTCGATCTTCTGTGTCTTGCTGCGCTCTCTTGTATGTTGTAAAATATTTGGTCTTCGACAGGCAGGTTTCCTAAAACTCCCCTGTCCTTTTGCCGGTTAAACTTATCCCAGTCGGTGTAATCTGATTATTTCGGGTGAAGGAAGATTCCAAGAGGTAATCATTCTTTGTAATGACATGGTCATTGCTGATCCCAAGTGCCCCTTGCTCTATCCCCAAGTCTTTAAGAAACTGAAAGGGAATTGAGTGTTTCAGATTTATGTAATGGTTGTAAGCATTTAGTGCTGGCAATGATGATACCGGCGGAATTGGGAGAACACGGAAATGGTTGTATGGTCCGTGAAACGATGGTTGACAGGTCTTTCAATAAGCTTTCCGTCTGAAAACATTCTCTCGTCGTCTTTTCTGTCTACAGTGTGTTAAAAACTTTAACAATAGTTAAAAAATTTAATTGATTGAGTCAATTTAATCATAAAATTTTTGAACTGATCAATTATTAATTTAATTTAATTTAATAATTTGTATTATTAAAAATAGATTAATTTATTAACTAATTAGTTAGTTTTTATAAATTAATAAATTGAGATTTAATTAAAAAACTTCCAAATGTAAATTAATTAATTTATATTTTGAATTTTTTTAATTAAATCTCAATCTTTTTTCAAAGATTAACGATATAAATTATTTAAAATTTTCAATTTTATTTAATTTTTTCTGTATATTAATTTTGTAATAATTTGATACTTTTAAATCTCTTATTTTGTTAGTTTTTGGTTTTATATTTAAAACATTGAACCCCAATTTAAATGCCCTAGACAGGTATATGTATTATCCATAAATCTCTTAGAATGTATGAAAAATGCGATAACATATTTAACAATATGTGCAACCCTTTGGCAGTAACCATTAGCTCTGGCATTCAATTGTCTAATCAATTATTGTTTATCTTAATAGATATTGTAGTGCTCAGCAAGTTTGTGAATATCGTACCGAACTTGATACCGAATTGAGTTCTGGTACGGGACTATATCAGTACTGGTCAGTACTAAATACCATTTCGAGTAATTTTTTAAATTTATAAAAGTCTCTAAAAATTTTAAAATTTACAAAATAGTCTATTGGTATATTGTACAGTTCTACTGTATACTTTACTAGTTTACTGTTTATTGTTTACTGTTTACATCAACCCTGTTTTCAAAAATCATAATAATAAATAATAATCACAAATAATATGAAATAACAATAATCTATAAATATTTCACATATAAATAATAATCACAATTAATATAAAAAGACAATCATCATCGTACAAATATAAAATTAAGAATAATACAAAGTATTTAAAATTTTATAATAATACAACTTCATCATTTTAATAAATAATAATTATATCAAAAGATTCAAAACATCCAATAAAAAGAACAATAAATATCTTTAAACAATTTACAAAAAAGAGTTCATAACAAAGAAACAATCAAGTAGAAGTTAAACTTGAACCAAAAACATTTACAGTTACATTACATATATAGAATTTAACATAAACATCAAATACAAGTAAAATTAAAAGAAGAGGAAAAACAAAAACCT
>JANZLC010000008.1:17983071-18004492 GCA_026413385.1 Erythroxylum gracilipes | reverse complement strand
TTGTAGACTAAAGAAGAGTCTATATGGTCTAAAACAGGCACCAAGACAGTGGTATAAGAAGTTCGAGTCTGTTATGGAAGAGCAAGGCTACAAGAAGACTACTTCAGATCACTGTATATTTGTGAAGAAATTCTCTGATGGTGATTTCGTTATTTTATTGCTCTATGTGGATGATATGTTGATTGTTGGTAAGAATGTTTATAGAATCAACAATCTGAAGAGACAGCTGGATAAGTCTTTTGCCATGAAAGACTTAGGATCAGCAAAGCAGATTCTTAGCATGTAGATTATCAGAGACAAAAGCGCCAAGAAACTATGGTTGTCACAAGAGAAGTACATTGATAAAGTACTTCAAAGATTCAAACTGGACAAAGATAAAGCAGTTAGTTGTCCTCTTGTTAATCACTTTAAATTGAGTTCTAGAGAGTGCCCTTCTACAGATGAAGAGAAAGAAGAAATGTCCACAATTTCATATACTTCAGCAGTTGAAGTTTGATGTATGTCATGGTTTGTACACGGCCAGATATTATTCACGCAGTTGGAGTTGTGAGTCATTTCCTTTCAAATCCTGAAAAGGAACATTGGGTTGCAGTCAAGTGGATTCTCAGGTATCTTTGAGGGTAATCCAAAATATGCTTATATTTTGAAAAAGCAGAACCTGTGTTAGCTAGTTACACAGATGCAGATATGGCTAGAGATGTTGACTTGAGAAAGTCTACATCAGGTTACTTGATTACCTTTGCAGGGGGAGTTGTGGCATGGCAGTCAAAGTTACAGAAGTGTGTTGCACTTTCTACAACTGAAACAGAGTTTATTGCAGCAACGGAAGCCTGTAAGGAGTTGTTATGGATGAAGAAGTTCTTTAATGAACTTGGTATCAAGCAAGAACAGTATTAGCCGTTTTGTGACAGTCATAGTGCTATTCACCTTAATAAGAATGCCTCTTTTCACTCATGATCAAAACACATTAATGTGAGATATCACTGGATCAAAGATGTGATAGAGACGAAACAATTACGGTTAGAAAAGATTCATATTGATAAAAATGGATCAAACATATTAACCAAGATTCTATCAAAAGACAAGTTCGAGTATTATCGATCAGTAGTAGGCATGATAGAGCCCTCCATGTAATCAGGAGGGGGAGATTTGTTAGATATGGGTCCCTCTTACATGGAAGGACTCCATGTTCCACAATTGCGGCATCAAAATCGGTGCCGCATTCTGCATTTGTTGAAAATAAGAAAAAAGGCAACTACAAAGGAGCTGTCTCTCGCGGCGGAGTGCCTATATAAGGCACTCCCTACTTTATCCAAAATACAACAGAAAAATATATAGGAAAACCAGAGCAAATGCTTTGAAGTTAGGAAATATTTTCTTAAAAAATTGGTGAGTGATAAAATAATAAGGTTAGTATTTTCAGGTTAGGAAACACCTTGTGAGCTACTATTTTGGTTTTATCTCTGTATACCTAGTGGAAGAATTATTATGAGTTTTGTCTGTGAACGTAGCCCAAAATTAAGAATGAACTACGTTAAATATTCTGTATCTATTTTGCTCATTTTATTTTTCTTTTTCAGAAAATACACTCGTTGCACCCAACAAGAACTTCTATTAATTTCATAAGCAAGTGGATACCTTTGTTCACATATCAATGCAGATTTGAATTTGATATTAAATGCCAGCATATATATCTAGAGCATCATCACTTAACTTGGAAACGTAATAGGACATGTAATCAGCAAAATAGAAGGGCCTGTAGAGAAGAGGATGATCCTTGTCGACAAGCTCTTCAGGAACCTCAATCATCGCTTCTTCCTTGGGCATTAGAAACAGCCCGCTAGAATACCTGTCTTTGTCTCCCCTTATCACCACTCGGTGTTTAGCTGCTTGAAGCCTCCCATTGCTCCATGCCTTTTTGCACCATTTTCATTACATTATTCATTTATATGTTATCATTAGTTCATAACAAAATGTAAATAAATTTATATGTGTACTGGATATTACCTTGAGGGCATCGCCAACAATGACAAAGAAAGAATTTTGGGGAATCACAACTTCAGCCCAGTTCCCATCTTTGGTCTGAACCTCAAGACCTGGAACTCCATTGTCACACAATATGGTGACAGCATTTTTATCTGTGTGAGCCACCAAACTAATTGCTGAATCAAGGCTGCTTGGAGGAACTTCGTACTTCATTACACGGAACATACTTGTGCTGTTCTCAATATGCGATTCATATTGGCTTTCCAGGCCAAAGCTCTCAAATATCATTTTCAAGATGAGTAAATTCAATTCCAGCATCTTTGAGCTCAGTGTGGTCAGAGTCTCACTGTCATCACAAAAAAAAATTCATTACTGAATACTGATCATTTTTTTACAGGACTACTCATCTAATTATACCCTCTTGACATGGGTAATGCTTGTTGATTTACTATCGATAATTCATTACCACATGATATCTTTCTTTTTAACATGAAAATCATTTTTAAAAAGCTGACTTGAGCTTCAGAAAACTATGAATTAGTCTCTTTCCAAGGTAAAAAAAACTAACAACAATGAGTCAATGACTGTTGTTGGTCCAATTTATCCCTCCGTGTGCGTCTATCCTCCTCTCTACTACCATCAAATCGTGTGATTCAGTAATACTGGAAGTTATGTGTACCATGTGCATAGTGCAGAGGACATAGACACAAGAAACAACAGAAACCAAGAAAGTTTCCAAAAAGAAAAAAATGTATGATCCTATTTGCGTTATTCGATAGAAGAAATCATGGAAAACATATACGAGGACCAGAAGAAATCATAAGCTCTTACCAGAAACTTGGGTTGCCTTGTGGCCACATGAGGTTGGTGAAAGCCTGAGCTGCTTCGAGTCTGTGTGCGTCATCAACACCAAAGCTTTGGTGGAAAGGGACAATGGAACTCTTGGCCAAGTAGCTACGGTATGGCTTAGGGCTGACATATTTGTTCTTGATTTCCTCGGGTAGATCAAATATTGCCACCATGCCTCTGAACATGTCTTCACGTAGGCTTATTGGAATCTTGCTATTATCGCACTTCAAAAAGAAGCAACCTTGACTCTCGCATGCCTCTCTTACTTGTCTAATAGGACGTCCTAATCCTACATATAAGTCAACAACAGGGATTTCAGCTTTAGCCATCTCTCTCTAGCTAGCTCTTGTGTGTACTACTAGTACTACAGTTATATTACTGTTATATAAGGATGCTACTCCATGAACGTCTATAATTTGTACGTCATCAATGCGTGAAATAAGCTTTTTTTCCAATTTTATTTATAATAAAGGTCAGAGTGTGATAGCTAATGTTAAATATTTTATCATCTGTCCCTCCACTTTTGTTACATTAACTATTGACATGATGGTAGATAATTTGGTGCCGTTTAAGAAAGGTGTTGGTACTCGAAATGTCAAGGATTACTTGCTATGCAGAATTAGTTGTTTGACAACAGGATGTTTACGAAAATAAATTTGGAATGGAATAGATGCAGATGGAAAAAGGAAGCAGGAGAAATAGGACCAAAGATAAGATAAGATGGAGATTCACTAATTTTGTTTTTGTACCGAAAACAAGTGGAGCGGAAGTGGTGATGTAATGTGTGATGACAGCTTTTCTGCGGATTGAAACCAAAATAAACGATTTCATTTAGTTATGGCAACTAGTAGTTGCAGCAATCTTGTACATGAAGAGAAAGTGGAACGAAAAGAGGAATGAAACCGGTTACCAAGAGATAAGAACTAACTGCATTGTTTTCTTTCCATTTGTCCCTATTTTATGATGTCAGGCATGGGGGAAAATCCAGGTGGTCCAAGAAGGCTCATCTCTTATCTATGTATTCTATGTGTTATTTTGGTCTGATCAATTTGTCAGTGGAAGACCCCTTTTACAACTGGCCACCCTCTCTCGCTCTCTCTGCTATGGTATGCATGTAATGTAGTACAACTTTATGTTTAGATGATACAAACAAACAATATATTTTTGGAAAGTGGAAACCCATTTTATATTGTTTCCATTATCACAGACTACGGCAGCTGATACTAAATGAGGCTACAATAGATTTTCTGACCATCAACTGTATCAATATCGTGAGCCAGCAAGCATGAGGCTTTTAATTCGTTGAAAAGCTACATCATTGATTGGTATGCACATTCAAGAGCTTGGCACATTCTCACCATCTACACTGCCTAAGTTGGTTTACCAATATTGTTAAAAACCATAGCTTCCAAACATTATTCTTCAGGCCACAGCTACCTACCAACATCGGTCTTGGTAAGCGACATAGTTGGGATCTAACGGTTGGTTACACGAGCTTCCATACTGTTAGTATGAAACAGAGTAACCGCAGTCTTTGTAATAAGAAGTTTGTTACACTTGAGAGTTTGACATGTCCTGGAAACTGGCAACTGCTAAGCAACTTGCAGCTCAAGAAATGGACATCCTATGTCAAACTGCCCACAACTATCTATCTTCCCCAGTCAAGAGGGTGGTAGGATCTATCTAACTATTTGCTGTATGAGATTGATTTTTTCCAATTTATCCATACCAATGAGCTGAAAATGTGCAACTGTTGCTGATGTGTGAAGCATTTTGGAAATTTAATGAAGTAAAGGATTATCAATGGAAGTACATATTTAGAAGAAAAGGTCAACCAGCGGCATCCAACTTGTTATCTACCCAAAAAGGAATTACCACTTAAAAAAGTTAAAACTCACATTCCACGCAATGCAAGGTGGAATTGCATTTGGAAATTAATGCTAATACAAACGTTAAATAACTGATACAACAGACAAAGGTCAGTTTCTAGAGTTACAAGGACCTAAGACTAAATGATAACATAGAAGATGCAACCAAGATGAAATTCTAAGGAAGTATGTCAATGACAATGATACATATAAGTGAGCAAAACCAATATCATTTCCATAGCTTAACACTCTTGTCATGACTAGCAGAAGCAACCAACCCCGTCACAGTTGATACAGCCAAGGAAGCAATAAGTCCATCATGGGCAGCGATAGTCATTGTTTTGTTCTCACTCATGTTCCAAAGCTCTAAAGACTGCAGCAAGTACCCACATTTCACATCAGAAACAAAACTATCAAGCATAATAGAAACATTAATTTTTCACATATAAACAAAATCACATATGTACTCCATTTTCTCCACCACAGTGGTTCCCCCCTATTCTCCCCCTTTCCTCACTTGAAGAAGAACTAAAAGATCATCAAGCAAATATTAAATACTTTGGAAAAAACTTTTCAATCACTCCGTATCTTCTACTACAAGGCTCTCGCAAGAGCAATCAACTTCATAAGATTGATCTAACTTCCACATGGACCATTTTTGACAATGATTACAAGAACGTGAACAGGTTTACAGATGTGATACACTTGTACACCCTAAGCAGACAATAAGGCAAACTCAGGGACTGATGTAGGTGGGCTCCAGTGGGCGAACTTCCTCACAATGGCCCATTGAAAAATCTTTTCTTCAATTTTCCATACAGCTTCATTTTGCCCTCACTAAGCAAAATTTCTAGATGAATCTCACATATAATTCCACAAGGAAAGTCGTGATAAACCTATAAAGAATGTTAGGAAGCGAGTAAAAAAGATCATCGATTGCGTACCTGGTAACAGCCAATGACTAGCAATGAAGGATATGTAGGATGAAACACGCAGGAGTGAAATTTGTTGCCATTACAACTTAGTTCATGAACACAATCCCCCTCACTGCCTGATCCAAGCGTCCAGACTTTAACAGAATCCTCACTGACAGATGCTAGATACTCGCCCGACGGATCCCAGCACACAGAATGGATAGGCTTAGTGTGCCCCTATAATTGAGCAGTTCATGTTCAAGCCAGCTTAGAAAGCAAAGAAAGTGAAAAAAAAAATGCTTGGACATTGATAAACAACAAAAAATAAATTTTAGTTGCAAGGCAAGACAACCAAATAGATAATGCCAATAGAAACAGGGATTCTGCTTCAAAAGAAGAGGTCTATGATCTTAAATGCAAATAATCTGACTAATGTCAGAATGTCCTCCAATCAATGAAACTAAGGAAAGGATTTTATGTCAGTATGAAATGTGAACCAGATATTACATACAAACAAACCCATACAATCAACAAGACGGCTTATATGCCATAAGGTATCAACTTTCTTTACCAACAACTTCCTGATACATACACTATAACCTTTGAACAAGTAAACAACAAAAGTAACTACTTCAAGAAAACTCTCAAAAACAACATTCAGTTATGAAATTTGCAGTTTAAAAGAGCTACTGCAAACATCCCAAAAAGATCTTCATAGCAAATACAAGTCATTAGTTAAATATGGCAGAGACTATAGATGGTGATGCTATTATGTTCTACACAACAGAGATAATTAGTAGTCCCGTCTTCCTGTAAATCAAGGAAAATGTTATATAAATAAAAGGAACAATGAAACTAACCTGCAGCGTATGTTGGGAAACTTGGGTCTCAACATCTAGTATAGATACCACATTTTCAGCAGCTGCAGCAAGGTATTTCCCCACTCGAGGTTGAAATCTCATCTGTGCAGTACCACCCTAATTCATATAACAAGTTGTAAGGGTGAACAAACAGAATAACACAGAAAATTCCCCTAAAGTGATGTACAAACTAATGGAATTAAAATCCCTTCATCAGACCTCTCATATATGACTAGTACATTACATGTTCACCAAAAGGAAATTATAAGTGTACCTTAAACACTCTTGCACAACTACCATTTGTAATGTTCCAGTATCTTATTTCACCATCCCCATCACAAGAACAGATAAGGTCATCTTTATTTGGATGGAAGTCGAGAGACATGACAGAACCAGAATGTCCCATAAAAGTACGTAGGGAGTACCCAGGCTGCAAGATCACAATTAATTATGCAACTCACTTTCATTGGAATAAACCAGAGAAAAAGGATCAAGAACATCACTTAAAAAGGTATTACAACAGAAAGGGGGAAGCCACGCCCAAAATAATTATGCATTTAACACCAAATATTGTAGTATGCATCACATCTCTAATATACTAATATAGGAATGAACAGTGATAAGACTTGAAAATTCAACAATCTGTCCAAAAATGTTCTCTTGTACCCTTAACAAAAGCAAAAATGAAAGCAAAAATACTGATTTCTCACTCAAAAGGGAATCAGTATTTTATATACTAACACAGAAAATGACAATACTTTGAAATTCACCGATCTGTCCAAAAAAGTTCTGCTAGCAAGCTTAACAAAATAAACCATAAAAGCAGAAGTACTGATTTTTAAGTTCCATATCCAAACATCGCTTTCTCCAAGCTGCTCTTATGAAATGTACCAACTAATGAATACAAGCAACAAACACTCTTTAAGCTTAAGCACCACCTTATTCTCAGCTAATAATTTAGTATTAATTCAGTATAAGTAAACAAAGCCTTTGATCACTACTGGCCAGCTCTAGCAGTTCTAGTTTTAACAACTGAAATGTACACATAACTGATTATCAAAAAGGGTCTTTCAAGTAATTCCAATATTCCCAATCATTAAAATATTACGAATAGTAGATATCAGTCACTAAAAACTACCAACAGAAACACAAGGAACGTCACTCACTTATGTCTATGTATTCTATCAACTAAGAAGAAATCACCATATCTAGAACTTGTACATGTACAAATAATCAATAAGTAACAATTGAAAGCTAGGACCGCATGCATGAAAATAGGATGCAATTGACATAAAAGCCCACAAAATTGTTGAGATGACTATGCAAATACAATTTCAACAAACAAATGCAATATGCTATTGTCAATAATTCAAAAAGTAGAGAACAATAACAGCATCGTTTGACAGATGAATTGAAAATGTATACTAACTTTGTCAGCATCCCAAACCCTGACAGTTTTATCAAATGAAGAGGTTGCAAGTCGTGGCATGCTCGGACTGAAACGGACATCCGTAATCAGTGATGAATGTTCTTCAAGGGTGGTTTTTAGCTTTAAATTATCTGTGTACCACAATAAAGCCTGTATCGACCATCAAGAAACAAATCCCATAACTCACTTGGTATATCATATCACTTTTTCTAGTTTTACAGCAAAAAGCTATGCAAACAGTTCAACTTAGGCTTGGCAAATTAAGTCAATCCCCACTCAGCCTAGCCCGGTCTGAAGTCAACAGGCCAGGCCCGGAGGGCCAGCCCAAAACCCCCTCCCCAAAAAGACATCGTTTTGTTCTGTAAGTTTTAGAAACTCAAGACCAAAACAACATCATTTGGGAAGTCAAACCAAAACGACGCCGTTTTGGAGCTGACATGGGTGGGTCCGAACTGGCGTGTCCTATTGACATCCCTAGTTCCACTAATCTGAAGAATTAAATGAGGTTCTAAAAACAATAAACTGGAAAGTTGCCTGTCCATGAGGAATTGGTATCACATTCTGCAAGCTTATCTTTAATCATAAAAGTCATCCAAAACTTGCCTTCTTATCATGGCCTCCGCTAGCAAGCAATTTCCCATCTGATGAGAAGTGGCAACAGATTACTTTGCTCGAGCTTGCTCTCACAGAACTTACTTCGGAGAATGTAAATCCTGATATCAAAGATGAAACATGCCTTAGGGACCTAATACAGCAAACAGCAATTCAGATCAAGAATAGCACTTGGTTGGCACATAGGATCATCCATAAGAAAGTCAATTGATATATTCAATTCTGATTTCAATTTTCCATGGATAAAGAAATGCAGAGGGATGCAACAAAAAAAAGAGTGGATCAAAGTTGCAGGGGGTGTGGTGGAACTGCAGACCTTTGCTGACATCCATCCGAGGAATTGTGTCTCTAGGGTCATTGTCATCATGAGATAAAAAAGAATCTACATTATCCTCAAGGGATCCATCCTCAACAAAAGGATCCATATCAGCCTGCAATTCAAGATCTTTATCATCCCACTGCCAAAATGGAATGTAAATGAGAACTTAAGCAAGGAATTTCATTCCTTTACAAATACAGAAGCTAGAACTTTAACTCACCAACTGATTTGATGGTGAAGTAAGTGTTCCTGTACCATCAGTAGCACCAAACACCATTAGAGGCTTAGAGGAACTACTACTTTGTGGCAAAGCAGGCATTGAGATAACATCTCCAGGGGTGTGAGTCGAAGGAGTTGAGGGTGCTGAACTTGGGGAAGGTCCAGCTGTATTTGCTGTTCCTGAGCTATTGGCAGGACCAGAAGATGATACTGGCTGTTTACGTTTTCTCCCAGTCTGGGCTTTTGAAACCTTAAAACCCAATGTGAAATACTCTTAGGAATTGGATAACATATTATGTATATCAAGCTTCATAAAAGATTCCAGGAAGATTATAACTGTAGATAAATATTGAAGAATACACTCCTTCCATGCACGGCAAAGACAAGGTTCAGAAAGGTCAAACTCTTACAGTCATATTTTCTTCTCTTGACCATACTAAAACCAAAAGAAAGAACCAAGGATTATGATGACGAAAGTGGTTCTCATCTTGTATATATCCTTGCAATTAAATTAAGTTCCTCATAGTTTATTTTTAATTTGGCCTTCAAAACCTACCATTTGTACTCAAGTAGATTGTTTCTACAAGTACTGCCCCGTTATACATTTGACCTTCAGAGTGGTGGTTGAAAATGCCCATGGAGATACATAAGGACATAAGAACCAAAAACGCTCATGTGAATAGATTTAGATAAAAATTAACAAAAACAACCTACCTAAATACTAGTGTACCAATATAAAAAATTTTCCCCCTTAAAAGTAAAATACCTAAAAGGTTGAGATCTAGCTTGATAGAAAATTGAGCACCAATTTTGTTGTAAATCTCAAAAAGAATACACCTCAAAACATAAATATCGGAATCATTTTGCGCAACGTATTATTTATTCGATAAAACCAGATCTTAATCCATCCCGAAAGGCACCTTCAGGGGAGGAGGATGCCCTAGCCTTATAAGGCCTATTACACTCTTGCTCCTAACATTGTGCTATATCAACACACTTATCACATGTGAAATAAGGAACAAATTTGCATGAAAATTAGTCAATAAATAAGAAGCTCAGCTTTGATAAGCAAATAATATTTGACAAGCTGACAATTCTATTTGAACCAAAACTATGCTCCAATTATCAAACTGTATCTGCACTCTACAAGCAAACCAAAAACAAACAAAAAGATAAAACTATTGTACTGTCAGGGGCCAAATGGGCTAAATGAACCCTAACGTTTACACTGATGTACAAAATAAATCCTAACGTTTGACGGTGTTCAAATTGAACCCTAACGTTTGTAAAATGTTCAAAATGAACTCTAATGTTTGAAAAATGTTCAAATTAAACCTTCACAACTAACAATGTTAGGGTACTGTCAGTTATCTACTGATGTGGCATAAAATTTTGCTGACGTGGATTTTTACTAAAAAAAATTTGATTGTGGAACCCACAAAAAATTCACCCAGACTTTGTTTATTGAAAGTGGGCCCATCTGCAACTTTAATCCTACGCTTTTTGGCATTTTATGCCTTTAACTAGAGGTGGGTCCCACCTCCAGTTAAACGCTTTGTATTCATCATCTAGATATCAACGGAAAAATCTTTCAGATTCATCTGCCCCTTCGATAAAAGAAGTGATCATCATTAATGATGTCCCAGAGTTGAAAATATAGTGAACAATAACATTATAATGAGCAGCGATGGATGGAGGGAGCAACACGTTGATTCATCATTGATCCCAATTCCAGCAACTACTAGTTATACCGCAAATCATTTACATCCTTTATCTTGGTATCAGTCTCAAGGACAAACCTATCTCGATAAGTCGTATATAGTATGCAATCCCAACTTTCCTCCCAGGCTATTCAACTCAACTCCTGTTACATAAGTTTGTAGTTCAGAAGGTCCAGCTGTTTTGCCGCGAAACCCTTTTGTGGTTGCATCGTCCTCAGCTGGTCATCTAAGTTTTAAAGCACTTTACTACTCTCGAAGCTATTCGTAATGTCTGAGTATGCTTAAGCATGGATGGGCAAGTTGCATGAATGTCGCATGGATTGTGCTGTGAAACTTACTCTTTTCCTATAGACAACTTACTTACGAATCACTTTAGGTTGAAAAATGACATGAAAAAATAATGAAAAATGGTAGTTTAATTAGGGCTGCATGAGTTTAGCCATGAGATATCTGACAAAGTTTATAGTTATTTCTAATGTTAGCAAAGGCTGAGGATAAAGCTTATGCAGATTTTTAGGTTTCTATTTAGAGAGAATCACAACCAACGATGAGATATGTGTAAGCAATCGTAAATAATAGTAGAAGAGTTGGGGACCTTGGCTGAAAAAATTACGAGATACAATGTTACTGCAAAGAAATTCACATTCTCTCTATAATTGGTTGCTAGAACTCTATGCTTATCCAGTGCATTGAAAGTCTTGCACGGTCTTCCATCATCAAACTAATGCAAGAAATTTGGGTTTAAGTTTGGTATTTTATCTGATACTACATTTGAAGTATAGACAAAGAAATATAGAAATTAAAACCTAATAATTTAATGGTTTCATGTATGAATATGATAAATGGTTGGGGTAGTTTGTTACTTATTAAGAGTCAAAAAAAGTTGTGGGGTTCATTGCATAATAATGTGATACAACAATGGGAATTGCATGGTGAGTGGTGACCTTGACAATGACTCACCATATGCCCACACACTCGTTATGGTATGGTATGGGACGACAAGAATGTTTTCTCATACAAGAAATAGACGGCACTGTTTTGCTTATTTATTTGTTGCTTAGAAAAGGCTGTCAATTATTGCATGAGCATTAGGTTCGTGTGGGCAAGGGTAAGATTTGTAATAGATCTCCATACACGAAGTGAACAATGTTGTGTAAGGACCTCATAACAAATTAGTTGCATATAATGTGGGACAGTAGAAGAAAACAAGGAGAGAAATAGCAAAGATAGGACAGAGGATAGTGAAAATGAGATCTTTACCGTACATGATACTGTTGATCTTTGTTTCAATAATGTAAGATGGTTAGGGTAAGTACAGATTGGAAATGAATCGTTAAGTCGTAGTGGGCTTACACTTAAACTAGAATAAACCATGTACATAGTCGTTATGTCAACGAAAAAGATTATCAAGTAAGTGATGTTGGAGGTGGTGGGTCACTTACGACAGACACTCTCTTATATAATACAAGTGCAATATTCTTTATGTATTACAGTTAGGATTTAGGAGATGGGGTCAGAACTCAGTCAAGAAATAAAACTAAAGTTGCTCACATTCACAGGATACAAACTTCAATTAATCATTAGAATCCATACACACGCAACATCCATGCTACATGCACACGTACATACGTAACATAGACATCTATATAATTAATGTCTAGAAAGAAATGCATGTAGATGGTCAATGTTAGCATGGTGAAAGTTGAAGCTCACCAACATACTTTGATCAGTATGGGGCTCTCTACACTTTAGGATACTAATATACGTAGGCATATATACACACACTAAAGTCGTGAGTGCTTTAGCTATATATCTAGTTAGTACTTGGTCTTGCATGAATTTTAGTAGTACTGGTAGTTCAGCACTCTTCCAAGTCGTCAAAATGGCCACCTCTCAACAACTTTGCTCTTGTCTCCAGTACAATAACATTCAATAGTGTCACATCTTGCCACACATGCTCATCCACTTGTTGATGCCCTTGTACCCTCTTCTTCCAATACAGTGATTCGTGGCATCGGTGTTGTATTTTGGATACAAATTACGTCTCCAGTTCCTCCAAGGCTAAATTACATCTTGAGAAGTTCATGAATGATTTAACTGCTAGAGGGAGGGCTATTTTCTTTATGTATAAATGGGGCTTCAGACTTGAAACCAAAAGACATGAAATGATGATGCCCATTGATGCCCTGAGCTTACCAGTGAATTACCAATTTGTCTCACCATGTCAACTGCACCCTTGGTAGCTAATAAAACTTCTTTCCTTCTTACAAAATCTTGAGCTATATGTGGAACTAAATCCAACACCCAGCCTGCATGTTTGCTTTTTGTGCTAATTCCTAGTTTAACTAGGAAAAGGTTAAATCTTCTTCACTTTGTGATGTTAGTGCATAACCAGAGCAGCAGGCAAAGGCAACACTCAGAAACTTGGTCCAGTTTTGAAATTTATTTCCAACGACAAGCTAGCATGTTCTTAGCTATTGTTACTAATAGCATTGTTGAAATTGGTGCTGTGAGCAAACCACGTGCCAACTAAAAGCATTCTCGAGCTAAGAACATTCTTTGTTCATTGTTTTGCTACAATACAATGAGACGAAAGTGTAGAAGCTTTATCAAAAAGGGAATAGTGTTACAGTGGTGCTCATCTGTTGCACTTGTATACGAGAAGGCAAAACATAAAATGCCCAAGAAAACGCAACGTTAGCGCTACAAGTGGCCCACCTCCATTAAACTCAGTTTCTAGTGGGTACCACAATTAAAACTTTTTGAAAAGAATCCAAGTCAAGTAAAATTTTATGCCACGTCAGCAAAATTTGTGACACGTCATTAGATAACTGACAGGTCAGGGTTCAATTTGGACATTTTCCAAATGTTAAGGTTCATTTTGAACGTTTTACAAACATTAGGGTTCAATTTGAACACCGTCAAACGTTAGGATTCATTTTGCACATCAGTGCAAATGCTAGGGTTTATTTAGCCCTTTTGGCCTACTGTTACGCCAAATTACTCAAAATCAAACATCAGTGGCATGCATAATTGTTGAAGTATATCACATTTAAGTTCGACCAATCAACACAAACATGATCAAGTTAAAGGATTTACCTATGAACAAACTGTGCCAATACAACATTAATTGTATTAGTCAGAGATGATGAGGAATAAAAGAACAAACCTGATCATTCCCTCGAAAAGAGTTGGATATGCCAACATCTATGTTAACATTGCCAGTGCCCCCAATCTTATCTTGCTGATGAATATTGAGGCTAGAACTGTGAGATTGCTGATTTGAAGGAGGATGCTGTTGAAGTTGCTGTGGTTGTTGCTGTTGATTGGTACCCTGTTGTTGTTGTTGTTGCTGCTGCTGCTGCTGTTGGTGTTGCATCTGAGCAATTTTTAACTACACATGTAGAACAACTATAATGAAAACAAATCTACAGGAACATAGATGTTATTGGAAAATACATGCAATACAGATCAAGGGATATTGTCAATATAAGACCTTAATCAGCATTTCTGCATCTCCACGAGGCAAAAGAGAGCCACCAGATTGTAAAGGGGAACCAACGTTTGAAACCACATCGCCAACAGAATTTGTGAAGCCATCTTTCCCAAGACCCATGTTCCGATTGCTCAAAATCATTTTAAGCCTTCTACTTTCATCACTAGCAGATGGAGATGTTAAATTCTGCTGTGCAAGCATAATCTGTTGCTGATGTTGTGGTGTCAACATCTGAAGTTGATGAAAAGGTTGGGGGGGAGCCTGTATAAAGGGCTTTTGTTGCTGAAGTAGACCAGAGCGGAATGGTTCTAGCCCCTGAATTAAAAATATCAGCATATTAAAGTAACATGTGAATGAACTTTAAACTTTAAAGAATAACAGTAAAGCAGAGACCTCTAAGCGAAATTCAATGGTATCTATATTGAGATCAAAAACATGAAAACATGAATCATAGAAACTTACAGTGAGTGGCCATCCCTTCAACGTTAAACTATTACCACCTTGATTTGATCCTGAAACAACAAGAACATTAGCAACCAACATCTCTATCTCTGAAAAATGAGAATACATATCCAAGTACCTATTCGTAGAGTCAAGCTGTTGTAAACAAAAGAATGGAAAAAAATTGTGATACAAAACAAAATATGCAATTCTACTTATTGTTTCCAAGTACTTTTGTAACACAAGCATGAAGAAAATTGATTGAAATGCTAAACAAACCAGGAATAGCCATCAATGATCCTTCTGGACCAGCAGCTCTAGGGTTTAGTATAGGATTCATCTCTGTCTTCATATCCTGGTTTCAGGCAACAGTTGAAACAGTGTCAATAACGGAGCAAGTGGAAATTACAAGTTCAAAACTACAAGAGCCATACCAGTGTTGACCCAGGCAATTGTTGATTCCGAGCCTGAACTTGTTGAGACATTCCAGCTGCAACATTGTGTAACACTTGCCTACCAAGATATGGAACCAATAGCACATTTAAACATCACTAAATTATGAAAAGACAAGTGTGAATTTCAACATCATATTGAATAGAAGTTGAAGTTTCTTTGACAACATTAGAGGCCAATGACTTAAGAATGAAATATTACAGAGTTTGCAAAATTCCTTTAGCCATTCTCAAAGATCAAAAATAGCAAATTAATTTTTAGAAACACCAGCAAGACAAAAAGTCATTCCCAAATGACATATCCAACCAATCTAATTTCACTTGGATTCAGAAGCCCCTAAGTATAAATGACAAAGAAAGAAAAATTGTAGAGAAAGGCACCCTGACGGCTGGCCAGTTGTTGCAGCAGACTTCAATATTGAAGCATGACTAGGATCTAAGAGCTGGCCAACATTCTCATTGAATCTTTGCTGCAAAATGTTGCAAACATTATTAGAGACAATAAAAGTATAAAAACATTAACGAAATGAAATAGTCCACATATGCCACTGTTAAACATAAAAAGGTTGCCACTGTTAAACATAAAAAGGTTCTGCTCTTCTACCAACCTTTATTGCTGCCTCGTCAAGAGAATCCCTTTGAATGGGTAGCTTCAATCTTTCCTCATATATCCTTGTTGCCATGGCACTTGCAGTTCCTGGATTTTGGCGCATACCAGAATCATTTCCCACAAGCCCATTTGTAGAACCATTAAGTAGGTGTACACCATCCCTTCGCTGCTGTTGCTGTTGCTGTTGCTGCTGTGAAGTCTGCTGCTGCTGCTGCTGCTGCTGTTGTTGTTGTTGCCGCTGCTGCTGCTGCTGTTGCTGCTGCTGCTGCTGCTGTGATTGTTGCTGCTGCTGCTGTTGTTGTTGCTGCTGCTGTTGCTGCTGCTGCTGAGCATGCCTCTGTAGTAAGAATTGTTGCATCTGCAGTTGCTGCTGCTGTTGGTGCTGATGTTGGGGTTGTTGAGCTTGCTGATGCTGCTGTTGCTGCTGCTCCCGTGCCTTAATCATTTGAGTCTACATATGACAGAAATATTCCAACTCCAAATCAGTACTGCTCATTCAAGAGATTAAGACCTAGCATTTTAATATATGGATCTACATAATCAAGATGAAATAACCACGTACTTCATTCATTTAAGATTATGAAAAGCTATACAGCTCACTGTTCATGAAAGAAAATAACCAGGACTAGTGGCAGCAAACAGGCCACAACACTGCCACCAGTGGGATTGTACTCAATATCAAAATTAAGGCCTCTGGCTGTATAGTCAGAATGATATAAAGCAGATCACTTTGAGAGACCCTTTATTTCTTTAAGAAATTCTACTATCACTTGCCTTCAAGGATAAGGTGTCACAACATCTAGAAATCATGTGGCTCTAAAGATTTGTATGATCAAGTCCACTGGTATAACTGAGAAATACAACATCACCACTTACCACCAAAGAAACCAATCTCAGGGAAACAAATGATCCAGCATACTGGATCATCTAATGGGGATGCCAAGATTGGGAATAACATCAAGGTTTTTGAAAGGGTTGCAAATCAATAGGTTTGGAAAATACTGTGATTGACTGTTGAACAACATCATGGCAGGAGATGCTACGACTTCTGACATCTAGAGCTAACTCTCTTAAAAGCATCTAACTTAAAAGTTAAAGTGATGAAGGAGACAGAGGGGGACCATATTGAAAGATTTTGATGAATCGTAACTAATCAAGTCAATCAAGACATATAAACAAAACAAAGAAAAACAATTTTAATAGCTGATAATCATCAAATTTTAAATTGTAATAACAAAATGCAAATAAAAATAGAAACCTCCTGTCAACTGTTCCATTATGATAATATGCATATAGATATGCCCACCTTTTAAGTTTGTAGTTACTGGAGTCAACGAGAACATCGAGAGGAAGATAAGAAATATTGTTTTAATTGCTGGCTAACATCCAAGTATGAGTTGCAAGGATATGCGTAGAAACAAAAAAAAAAAAAGAACAGAAATCTCCTGTCAACTGTTCCCTTATGATGATATATACCTAGAAATCCACACCATTTAGGTTTTTAGTTACTACAATCAAAGAGCCAAACAGAGGTAGTATATGTCATATAAAAGCTATTAGTACCATCAACTGTGGTGGCGAGAGCTAGACAAGGCTTAAAATACCCTCCTCCAAATATATAGAAGTTATTACCATCAGGACTAGAAAAGGTGTTCTCTACATGCAACGGAGATACTCATAAGTAATAAAGGAAAGTTAATCTTGCTATTTCCTGTGCAATGATCCAAACTCCAAGGCTTCCACAAATAGTTCATTGGCTTAAGATGCAAAATCTAATTTACAATGCAAAAATTATTCTTGCTATTTCCTGTGCAATAATCCAAACTCCAAGGCTGCCACAAACAGTTTATTTCTAGTTTATTACCAAAAGGTCTTCTTGGTAAATATATAAAAATGTTACTAGTTTGCAGGAAAGAGCAGTGATTGACACCCATATACAATGAAATAGGCAGTTATGTATAACCATTTTAAGCAATGTATAAAAGCTGAACACTTAATTGTTCGATTATTATGACAAATGTATTCTAAACAAAGTGAAACTAGCAATTTTCTCATATTAATACCAACTGTCTTTCACTAGTTAGCTCACTGATGCCCCAAAAGAACAAGACCCACCATAGCATAAAAATAAAGACTCCATATTTTCCACATTTCATTTTAATTTTCCAATCAAATTTTGTTTCGAACTAGATACATATGATTTACACTGTAAGATCAGCAGATTCTTGTGTGACCCCCATAAAGCAGCCATCTAGGGATGGGAAGTTAATATTACATTGTCTCTACGTATCATTGCAATTATACTCATATGTTTGAATCATAACATTTACTAACTTAACAAATTATGGATATTTTGTTTTATTCTAAGATTTGGAGAGTAAGTCATCACTTATTACTAACATACTAGAAATTCAAATTTCAGCTTTGGAGTTTGCTAGCGTTTAATGTTTGTCTATCATTCTCAGATTTTGAGTAGTCACAAACTATACATTGGTTAAAGCAACTAGGATAACTACTAACATCAATGTCCATAAGTGATCCTTGTCCACTTCCCACCTTCATACGAAGCTAAATAGACCTATATCATTGCCCCACTCAACTCCTAATATCTGGTTTTTCCCAGCAAAGTGCAACCATGTTGGAAATTTGGCCAGGAAACACCATAATACTCTTCTTATACGAAGCTAAACCTGATCATAGTGTAGATGCAGAACCCAGATAACTAAAAGTCAACCCAAAAAATATGAATTTATTGCCTCAACAGAATGTCAATCTTGTCCTTTTCTCAACCTGAATGGATACAAACTCAGCTAAACAAAAAAACGGTTGCAGTCAACACAGTAAAAACCAACCTCAATATAAGACGCAGCAACTTCTGAGTGCTTCTCATTAGTCCTAGCAATGAATATATCCCAGAAAACTGACCACCATTCAAACAAAAAACCTCCAGGTGCATCAATAGCTGGAAATTGATGTTGAAAAGGTAAGACTTCAATTAGGAAGACAAAAACCAAATTCAAATGGATAATCATAGCTTTCTGAACCTTCTTACCCACAGGATCAGATGACACTTTCCCTTCGGCTTGAAAGGCCTGCGCTGATGCCTTCAAATCCCTCTTAACCAAGTAATCATGGATATATACATCCAACCTGTTTACAAGATGGACATTAAAAAAAAAAAGTGCTAACCAGAAAAAAATGAAAATGAAAACCAAAACCAATTGTACATAGCTGAAGAAGAAAATAGAAAACAGAAGAATAACGACAAAAAGAAGAAAGAAAAACTTTTCCTCGAGCACTAGCACGTACCAAAAATTCAAGAAAAAAATTAAAAATCAATCTTTACTCTGAAAAACATATCGAAGTCAAATTGGATCATATTCACACCAGAAATGTTTGGTGTTACCTAAGAAGATTGAAAACTTAAGCACAAGATAATGAGAACATCATCAAGTCTGTAACAAAGCAAAGAAAAAAAAAATCCGGAGCACAAGCTAAAGAAGATTACAAGGAAATCAACAAGCAACATCCAAACCCAAGAGAAAATCACTTTAAAGCAAATAGAAATGGTAACTACTAATCCGCAAGAACAATGTAGATGAGCGCATCAGAGCACAGTCGGTAAGACGTTAACTTTGAGACTGAAAAGAAGAAAAAAGCAAAACCCAGAAAAATAGTTGTGGGCCCAGAATTCAAATCAAGAAGAGGAAACAGAAGAAGGAAACCATTGAAAAAATCTCAAAGAAAAAGTCAGTAGGACTTACATTTTATCAGCTTCCCAGTTGGTCTGAGACATGGTGCTGAATCTTTAAGGTCATACAAAAAGTATACAATATGTTGGATTCTCGGAAGCTTATTGCAGCTCTAGAAATCAGAACCCAGAAATAGACATATTACCAGAGGTAAAGTTTCAAACTTTCAACAACACAAGTAAATCTATTCCTTAAACAACCTAGATACTGTAGAGATAAAGACACGCACTGACAGAGAGAGGCGACAGAAACAGAGAGATGAAGAACAAGACGCATCTGTGTGAAGTGAATAGAAGAAAAAGTGAAGCCTAAGTTAATTGGATAATTAATAAAATTTTACGACGAAAAAAACATAGAGATACCTAAAAAGCTACAAGAAAATAAATTGCGAAAGCAAACTTTTTGATGGATTGAGTTGCTGTCAGTAGATGTAATGGCTTTTGTAGCTGAATTTACGAGAAAACCCCTTGCAGTTTGACAAGTAGATTACCGTAGTGACCCTCCTGTCGCCACGTCTAATGCCTTCCCAGAATGATTTATTCATGAATTGGCCACAAATTTAAGCTTTTTTAGATAATTTGCCCCATTCTTCTGCGTCTTTCAGCTTTGATCCAAACTTCGGTATCTTTGAATATGGATATAAAGAGAATGTTTTTGATAGATATACTTGAGAATGACCTCAGAACTGGGAATTCTAATTTATCCCTATAATTTTGTATTCATTTTTCAAATTAGAATATTTTTACAATTAATTTTTAGAAATACATATAAAGTAGAGGGGTGGGACGTTTTCAACAATTTCTAAATACTCGGGGCTTTGTATTCAAATTTTTTAAGCATTATCCGCAAACTCAAACTATCCAAATTTATTAATTTATCGAATAATTTATATATAGTTCACAAATGTTTTTTAAATGCATAGAATTTGATTATTTATATTATTGTAATCCAGTTTTTCAAAGCTTGGAAGAAAGAATACCATTGTTTGATATTTGTGTAGTGTTATTATAGTGTTTACTGAATTAGTAAATCACCACCAGGAAAAAGAAAGAAGTCCTTGATCATGGAATTTAGGTCGATTTGAAAATTTTAATACTCTAATAAAAAGAATAGGCACTTGTATAGTAACGTATCATTTCACATTGAAGTTTGATCATAGAGAAAGGTGTGTTTAGCTCTTTTTTCCGAACTCTAGCAGTGAAAGATTTTTAATTCTCCAAAAATAGCTACATGTGTATAACATTAATTTTTCATTTTAATGGAGAAGCCAAGCATATATTATTCTAAACAATGTGAAAAACAGGTCAATAAAATATTCGCAATTGGTCAATTTAAGTCGACCACAAAAATCAGAAGATGTCAATATCCTGATCTACGTGTTTTAAAAGGGATAGAATGAATAAGGACGTGAAGTTGAAGGGATATATGGTCAAGAAATGCCATGGGCATAACTGAAATGTTAGTTTCTTTTTTTTCCTTCTTTACGAACTTCTCTTTTCAGTAATAATACTACTAGCAGGGTAATGTCGCGCAAATGCGCAGCAATAATGTCCTGCTAATTTAGTCAGTTATATTATTATATAATTTTAATGTATAAGTTAATACGAAAAATAAGAAATAAAATTTTGTAATTAAATGTATAATTAAAATGGAAAATTTTAAAATCAGCAATTAAATTATCAACAATTTAAATATGTAATGAAAATTGGGATGAAAATTTTAAAAAATTTAGGTAATGTATATTGCAACATGCATGTTATAAATGTAAAAAATATAAAAATTAAAATCATTTCATGACAAATAAATCAGGAAATTGATCTCATCATAACATTTCTTGCAAATAAATGAAAAAGTAAAATTAGCAAGTAAAAATTTGGAACGAAAATTTAGAAA
>JANZLC010000008.1:17941648-17978055 GCA_026413385.1 Erythroxylum gracilipes | reverse complement strand
AAAAGAGGGTGAATCAAGAAATATCAATGAGATTCTCACTGATCTTATTAAAGTAGAATAAATGAAAGCTATGAAGGAGGAAATGAATTATTTAAACTTTAATCAAGTATGAGATATGACTGATCTTACTAATGGACTTAAATGTTATTGGGAACAAATAAGTTATCAAAATAAAGCTAAAGGTTAAGGGCGGTACCAAAAGATGTAAGGCATACCTTGCGAATAAAGAATATACATAACATGAGGGAAGTGATTATTAAGAGACATTTTCACTAATTATTAGGTTTGCTTTGATTAGATTTTTTTCTTTGATCCAATCAATCCTAGCTATAGTAGCTAACTTGGATAATGAATTATACTAAGGGTTAATTAACAAAAAAGCCCAAACTTTCATCAATTTTTTAATTATAGCCTGAACTTAAAAAGTTAGTAATAAAATGCCCAAACTTTTTTTTTCAATTATAGCTTGACGTTAGTCTGATCGTTATCTTTGTTGAAATGACACTACTACGTTTCAAGGGACCCTCATTAATTAGACATGTCAGCGTAATTAGCAGAAGTCAATCTAATTATTGAAACGATGTCGTTTCATGATAACACTAAGATGACGTCGTTTCAACAAATGAACAATAAATGCATCATTCTCAATCTGTAACCTAAATCCCTAAATTTTCTCTCACTCACATATGAACTCACACTCAACCCATCGTTCTCAATTTGTAACATAAATCCCTAAACAACAAATAGGAACGACAGGGTGTGTTATAGTAGCCTATCGTCAATGACTAATCGTTGCCCAGCTCTAGTACTCCTATGTAACTAGCCTCCTCCCTTAACGCCAGCTATTGGTAGGTGCAACTATAATGAAGACCTAGTCGCAACATGGAGGAGTAGCCATGCTTGCGTCTCGCCATGATATGTTAGCAGTGTTTAATGAGGCACGTCATCAAGTCGTAAGCTCAACCTTAGTTGTGTCTATCCTTTATAACGAGCCACAGTTGCCTGCTGCACTTCTTCTCTGACCAGTGGTAACTGCTCACACTAGTCCAAAACAACTCACAACAACGACTACTAAACACCATTAGTTTCTAGTAGCAATACAAACAAGCACCAACATGACACTTCTTTATCCATTTAGCACCAAATCCACGTAATACAACCAAACCTTTAACAATATCTAAGACGACTCATCATCAAAATATGATGTTTTGTTGTTCTCAATCACAACCACTATTACATCATCTAGAAATTTGGCTTGGAGCTTATTGTGTCTCTTGAATTTCTTGAATTCATAAGTAAGATGTGAGGACTTATGTAATAGCCCATTCCTACACTTAGGAATTTATGTGCTATATAAAGTCATATGAGTCATATCATGTGAGAATACATGAAGTACATTTCATTTACATGCATCATATTCATATACATACATGAATTATGATTTAGTACACATTGCAAAGATAATTTATGCACTCAATTGATTTAATATGGGTATGAAAGATTTTAAATGTTTATGTGGTGATTTCGTGACTGTGAATTGATTATGTCTTGAATTCTGGTTTGATAGACTACAATTAGTTTAGGAAAAATATTAATTGGAAAGACTAATTGATACATAGGAACTTAGGGTGATCAAGCCTAAGAAATAGTAACACATGAAATTAGTAATAGTGTGACACATGGCTTGATTAAATGAGTGACAAAGGGTGGTTTAATTGGGTGACAAATGGTCTAGTGATTATGAGACAAATGGACTAATTATAGAGTGACAAATGGAAGTTGAAGTAGAAGACGTATGGCTAGGTCTTAGCATGAAACTTGGAGATGAGTGATATGTAGGGTTGATGTTAAAGTTGTGTTGGAATTTGATGAATGAATGTATAGTTTCTGTTTGTTTTTGGTGCTTGGAAATAGTGGATTATATGGATGGCTTAGGTTGAGATTTGAAGTGTAAATGATGACGTAACTATGCAAAAAAATGGGTATATTGGGAGTGTTCCAGAAATTGATAAATTAGGGTTATATATATGAAGGTGAATGATAGTTATGTTTCGATTATGATGTATGAAAGACTATGATTTATGAGTTATCAATTGAATGATATTGGGTTTAAATTGGTGATGAAATTGATGAGGAAATGAAGTATAATTTAGGTATAATTGAGGTATGATCAGTAGATTAGTATGATGGTGTTAAAATTTAGAAAAATATTGAAGGAAAGGGATGGTGAACCATTTGTTCACCCATTCCACAATCGTGGAAATGTATCCATGATCGTAGGAAATTCCTTGGAGAAGAAAAGCTTCTATTTTGTCTTTCCACAATAGTTCCTATGAATGCAAATGTGATGCAAGGGATATAAGTCATGAATTAGGTATGATTGAATGAGAATTTGGAAAGTTGTGTGAGTATGGAATGTTAGGAAAGAATAGATAAATGTATGATTGAATGAATTTAAAGTAATCAAGATGTCTTAAGGTATTGATCTAATTGCTAATAAGTTATGTAAACAATATAACGAATGAATGAGCAAGATTTGTGAATAAGGTTATATACCCGAGATAGTCGATTGAGCAAGCATTAAACATAACACATATACATGTGTATGATTGGGTATTCATTTGATTAAACAAGTTAGTAATGTATACATATGTGTGTATTGCATGATATAGAAGCACAAATTGATTGACCACATCCAGACATTGCCAGATCATCAAGGCAATAGCTATCTGGAGCTTACTGTGAGTCAACCTAGATGTTCTCTCACCATCATCTAGTTGCTTTGTTTAAAATTCAGTAATTGAATTACTACTCATATGATTGTGATAATTCCTGACCATTAGTTATTTGAGGAGCTTGATATTCCGGAATATATTAGAAGTGCTTACTGATTGTTTATGAAAATGGAAATATATGTTGAATGCAAAACTTAGATATGAAGAATGTGATATATGACTGGAATATATCAAATGTGAAATGATGAATGCATCATATGTGAATTGTTGCATTTCGCTACATTGAAATGCATGAACAGATAAAGGAGTTATGACTGGAGTGACCTAAGTGAAAAAAGAGCTTAAAGCTTAGAAATGTGCATAACTAACTACAGGCTCAGTTATCAGTGAGCCCAGTATCCATAATGGGTACGAGATAGTATATAAAATAACCCCAGTATCTGTGACGGATACGAGATAGTCAAATAGGCGCTCGTTCACAATAAAATAAAAATGGAAGTAAGTCTCATGTTCATTTGCATCTATATCTTTACATGTGTTCATGAGATTGATTGCAAATAAATGTTGAATTGTGTTGATGATATAAAGAATTGAGATAAATGATTGGATTATTCTGAAATGACTATATGAAGTCTTTGTATTCATAATATGCTTGTTGAAATATGATGAGCAATGTGATAAATATGGAATTTGATTTTGGATGAGGTGTTATACTTATTGAACTATGTTTAATACACGAGATGTTTATATTCTGTTTGAGTGAGCGCATCGATGATGGTTCACTCATTGAGTTTGCCAAACTCATCAAAATTGTAAATATTGATTTTCAGGTATTGAGGAGACCTAGCTTCTAAGGAAACCTAGTAGTAGTCTAGTATTGTCAATTTTGGAACAAGAAATGGCTCAAAGGTTGGTCAGCTAACACTAAAGAGTCTAGATAGGATATTTTGGTATAACATTCCACCTCATGTAAAACATCTTGTAAAGAGTAGCAAACTGTTAGTAATGTATATATGTGGATTATGTATTGTAATGTTACAATGTATGTCCATGTTTATGAATATAATAGGAAGCTTTGATATTCTTAAATACTTGTGTTACGTATGATGCCTTAATAAGTGAATGTGATTGCTCTAACATGCCATTCCCATAGGGTATATTCTCGGATAATCTATGGATATTCAGGCATATGCACTATGGTAGTGGTGTGTTACACTCTTTCCCCTACCTCTTTGCCATTGCATTGGACATTATCTTAAGGATGATCATGAAGATCACTCAAAGTAGTAGCAGTTTCAAGTTTCATCACAAATGTAAAAAACTTAAGCTTGCACATCTTAGCTTTGATGATGACTTGATATTGCTTTCTAAAGCTGATTTCCCTTCTATTTCAATCTTGTTTAATTTTACTTAGGAGTTTTGTAGGATATCAGGACTTGTTATCAACCTACACAAAAGTATGATGTATGTATCTTTTGATGTCAAATCAATTGCAAGGTTAAGACCGCTAACAAGTTTGAATTTTCAATCTCTACCTTTCAAGTATTTGGAAGTTCCTATCTATTCTAAAAAGCTAAGGTACCAAGATTATATACCTCTGCTGGAAAGGTATGAAAATGAATTAACTCTTAGAAAAACAAGTCACTTTCTTATGCATATAGGTTGGTACTCATTTCTTCTGTATTGAGGAGTCTTCATACCCATTGGAGCTCCCACTTATTTCTTCCAAAAGGAATCACTAAGGACCTAGAGAATTGTATAAAGAACTTCTTATGGACAGGCAAGGTTGAGAAATTTAAAGAGGCAAAAATCAAAAGGGACCAGCTTTGTTGAAGCAAGCAGGAAAGAGGGTTAGGGTTTATTTCCTTACAGATGAGTAAGATTTAGATAAGGAGTCCTTCTAGTCTAAATAGATTAATGAAATGTATCTCAAGCATATAAGATTTTGGCAAATTGAGGAGAGGAAGGAATAATCCTGGTACTTTATTCAAATGCTAAGAAAAAGGTAGATTATCTATCCTCTCATCAGAACATATAGTGGAAATTTTTGGTTTGATAATTAGGCACTGCAGAATCCTTTAATCCTTAGGGATGAGATCTCTAGTCTTACTGCTATAATCCCTTTATAGCCTCGAGTTAAGGAGGTCATTCAGCATGCTAGTTGGTTCATGGACTTCAGGGGAAGTGAAAGAGTTAGACTTTACTTTCCTAATTATACTCCCAACTCTTCAATGGGTGATAGTCTACATTGTTTACCTAATAGAGGAATAAAGTTTAGTAATCAGTCCTACCCTAAAACCATGATAAAACAGCTCCTTAAGGTTACTTGCTACAACACTGTTTGGAAAAGAACTTGGGCACCTAAGGCAACTTTTATTACCTAACTTGCTACAAGACTTCAAATGAAAACTAAAGATAGATTGCTTGGTATGGATGATCAGTTGTGCATACTACGCAACTTGTATTCTTAATCAATCAATCATCTATTCTTTTCAATGTGATTACACTCAAGGAATTTGGCGTAGGATGCAACATATGATGGGGATACGCTATCCACACCAGTAGTGACAAAATATACTTACATTGGCTGACGAAGGGAAGACATCATATTAACGTTAGCCTAGTTTTAACTCGTATAATTTATTCCATTTGGAGGGAAAGAAATAAGAGGTATCCAAGAATTCTAAAAGGGATTGTTATGAGTTAACTCATAAAATATGTTTCTAGATAAGGGAACTTCTACAACTTCATGATTAAAGACAATTACTATATCCCTGAGAAGAAGATGGGGTTTGGATCAAAGCTAAAAATGCATAATTAGTGTAGATGGAGTTGTTGTGGAGCTTGTTACTATTGTAATAGATTGAGTTGTACTTATATCTTTGCAATCTAGCACTTCCCATTATATTCTCAAATTGTTGATGCTCTTTTGAGCTTTAATGAATCTTTCATTTTTTTAAAGATAATGATGATAAATCTTAATATTTTCACATATATTATTGAGTATGATAATCTTCACATTGATTATAAGTAAAAACAATTATTGTTTTACAAATAAAAAAGTCTTATGATTTAATGCCTTAATATTTAAAGTTGAAGATAGAGTCTCTGCTTATATATGAAACATTTAAAATATAACTCACATAAAATTATATTATGAAATTTATTATGGTATTAAAACCAATTCTAATTCAGTATTGAGTTTCTCTTTAATGTTCAATTGTATCGACCATTAGCAAATTATAGTCTAGCAAATTTCATCTGTTATAATTTTAATAATCAAATACATTAAAATTTAGGACTGAAAGTGGAATCCTTTCTCTATATATAAACAATTAGAAGTGTAGCTCTTACAAAATTACAAAATATAAAAATTCTAAAGATATTGATATGATAATTAAATGTGCATATAATATATATATGATTAGTTTTTGTGTTTTGGCTTAGGTAATTGTCGAAATATTTGCTGAAATGATGATGGTCTAACAATTGAATAGTTTTATAAAGTAAAAGAAAAAAGAAAAAACTCATTCTTAGCTAAACACAAGCTAGAACATTACCGTGTGCCAGCATATATCCTTATTTCAATAAAAAACAGATAATGAGAAGATCAAATACAATCTAGCTAATGATCTTGTGCCAAGACATGTTCCTCATTGAAACTTTGGTGAAAAAAGACAAAGTCTCCTATACGATCAAGTTAAAGAATGTGTCTATGTTTTTGTGTTCCTATTTGGAAGCAAGATTTTAAAAGCATTGAAGTACACAATTATGTTCAAAATTGTATCTACTCTACTGAAGGAATATAGTCTTTAATCTAGTTTTAGTATTAGATTCAATTTTGTTATATTGTAACTAGGGTTAGTAGTAGTTGAAGAGAAAGAAGCCCTAAAACACATCACTTAGTCCTTTTCAACAAAAAGGAAGTTGAGAATTATTTCAAAGAACTAGTGCCTGTAAAGAGATTAAAATCTTCATAAGGAAACCTTTACAATGAATTCTTTTATTCTTTTGATTTTTCTATTTTAAAGATGATTTTTAGCTAAGTTTTCTTTACATCTAAATGAGAAGCGCATTATTTTATGGATTGATTCAATATTTTTATAAAATAATCAAATATTTACAAGCATTTATATTGATGTTAATACCAGTTAGATATAAGTTAAAGCCTAAAGTTAATCTAAATTTATATATAGATTTTGTCAAAAGAACCAATTTATAGATTAACTTAGGCATTTATATTTGTGAGTAAATATGGTACTATAAATAAACCTATATGATACTTCTAGTACTAGGATGACATTTTTATGAAGTTTCATAAAAATTAATGTTATGAGTTAATCAAATGGACATTATTTAATCAATTAAGGGATATGTATTTATACATCGAGTTGAAAATTTATACTAGGACACTTCGTCAGTCCAAATGTTAGAATCTCTAAATATTTGAATCAACAATACAAAATGATGCTAGGAAAAATTTTAATTTAGGTATTATATTATATCTATTCTCCTATTATAATTATTTGCTTGCTTATTTATTTCTAGTGGTAATTGAGAATTATGTTAAACTAATCAATTTCTTAATTATTGACTAGATAGTAATAGGAGGGATAGACTTAATATTTACTTTATTACATAGGATCAATACTTTACTTATCATTATATTGTTATTTTGACTTCGAGTTTGTGACGCTTGGTGTACGATGAGAAGCAATTCATCTAACCTTGTCGAAGAAGATTCATAAATTGAAAAGGAACTTATTTAGATGCTTAGACAAAGGGAAAAAGTTAGCAACCAAAGATCAACCACTTGATATAATAAAAGGATAACACATAACTATATTGGATTATATGAAGCCATCACTTATGGGGACGTAGTCTAGTATAATATTATCAACAATTATGACAAATAATTTCTAGATCAAGCTAAATATCATCCAAATTTTGCCAAACTTTGTGTAATTTGACTAATTTCTAGATAAAGATCTTAAGGCATATGTAGCCAACTTCTTGAATAAATGTTATATGTTTAAGGTCAATGAAGCAATGAATGACTCTATATGGATAAGGTTGCTCCTTTCTTATTAAGGAGTTGAGCAAAGTAGTAGTTAAATTCATTACTTGTAACTTTCAATCACTATATAGGATAATTTAGTAGAGAAGTTCTTGACCAAGTACTTGCCACTGACAAAGATTGTAAAGTTAAAGAATGACATCTCTGCCTATAAATAGCATGATAATTAGACACTTTATAAATCACATTAGATAAACAAGGATCGACTAAGGAGATGATCACACCAAGGTCAACCTACGTAGTTCCAAATTCAAACTTTCTAAAAATGATTTTAACTATGAAACAAAGCATATAGTTAATGCAACAACTGAGGAAACCTTAAATAATAAAAATTTAGAAGTTAACTAGAGTTAACTGAGGATATGGTGATGAATAATTATAATGGAAATTTAGCAGGGCAAGAATGAACTTACCAATAAGTATACAAAATATGGATGCAATCAAAACATTAACAAGTTAGGCAAAGAAATTAGCAAGGAGACTTGATAGCTTGAGTAGAGCAATGTAACTAGCTCAAGTATTATTTTTGTGAATTATGTAAGGGAGGACATAACATTAATGAATGTCAAGTTGGCAATCCCTTGAGTTATGTAAGGGAGTACATAAAAATAATGAATGTCAAGTTGGCAATCCCTTTTCTAAGTCAACTAAACATATTTATTACTTGGAGAATAACCAAAGAAAATAAATAGTCCTTATAATAACACATACAATTTAGGGTACTGAAATCATCCAAAATTTGGTTGGAATAATTAAGCAATTAGTATAAGACTATGATTAAGTAGCCACCCTAAATGCCATCCAAAACCCCCACCTTAGCAAGAATGCAAACTGGATTAGGAATTAGCTATTGAGATTTTAGCTAAAGTGAATATTAATAAATTTGGAAAGTCATAATCATAAGTCCATTTGATGGCAACTTCAAATAAAAATATAAAGTTCCAAATTGGGATGCTAACCAATTTCATCAATTTTAAGGATAAGATTCCTATCAAGGTTAACAAAACTGAATCTAAAGGAGTAGTACAAGTTTGTGAAATTAAGGAATGGTAATGAAATTAGGAAATCAAGTGACAAAATTGAAAAATAAGGAGAAGTTTAATAAACATACAACAAAGGTAAGGAGAAAGTCATTCATGAAGAAAGGGCACCAGACTCAAGCCTTTTGTACCTCCCATTCCTTTTCCTTAAAGGCTTAATCAAAAGTGGATAAATAATTTGAGTAATTATCGGAAGTTAGCTTCACATCAACATCCTATTTACTAATTCTCTTGCATTTCTTGTGCCTCCCATTCCTTTTCTTTAAAGGCTTAACAAAAATGGATAAATCATTTGAGTACTTGTTGGAAGGTTTTAGGCAGCTTCACATCAACATCCCATTTACGAATGCCTTTATGTAACTACCTACCTATACCAAATTACTCAAGAAAGACATACCTAAAATAAGGGGAATGGAGGATTTTGAGACAATTTCCTACAGTGACATCATACAAAATAAGTTAGCACCAAAGTTTAAGGATTTAGGAAGTTTTTTTCTTATCCTTTGCACATTTAGTAAACTAAAATTTTCTAAATGTGATTTATGTGCTAATGTATCTAAAATTTCTTAACCAATTCCTAAAAAAGTTAGACTTTTAGAATTAACACCTACTATTGTATCCTTGCAAGAAATTAATCTATTAAATGTCTTTAAGGTACCTAAGAATGTGCTAGTTAAGGTTAAGAATTTCCTTATTCTTACTAATTTTATTTTTGTAAAGATAAAGGAGGAAATATAACTTCCTATCATTCTAAGAAGATGTTTCTTAGTCAATACAAGTGTAGTAATTGACACAAAAGAAGTAGGTTATCATTAAATATAGAAGATGAACTAGTAGAATTTAACCTAAATGGTATAAGTAATTATTCGACTTTTTAAACCATTTTATAATATTGATAACCAAGATGTACCAAAGAGCTCTTTGAATTTGAAATTACAAAGGACCTTCCGAAAACTTAATTTATTGATGCATGTATAATTAATCATCATAGTGAAGAAGTAACACCTATAATAAATAGAGTAGAGGAATCAACCTTCAATATAAGAGAAAATCCTTGAAGATTTATCGCTGCTTTCCTGAATCATCCAACCTGAGTTTCATTTCCTCCCTAATTATCTTTTTTTTCATTTAATGTGTAAGATTGAGATGAGTTGTATGGATATGGGTTTTGAGTTGTTCATGATGTTCTAGCTTTTCCTTTGGGATTTTGCTTATCTTTAATGTTAATCTAGTTTGTTTGTGTTTACTTGAGTTCCGTGTTGTGATTGATTGATGAATTTGCATATTTTGGTAATAAACCAAGAGGATGAACCAGATAAAAATGATTAGATTAGATTAACGAGAGTTAGGCGATCTAATTGACCACTTAATCAATCTAGTCGGTAATTTCATGGAGAGAGATCCTGTGCGAGACCTGATTGTTTATTAGAGAGCTTTAGAACTAATTAAAATTGTGGGTAATTTGTGAATTGAGAGATTACAAGTCCATAATTTGATTAGGGTTACAATTTAGGGAATGGTTATAACCCGAGAGAGAGTAATCAACCCTACAATCCTCTAGAACCGACACCCTATAAATACATAAAAGACTAGATTAGCATTAATGATAGGTAAAATCCCCTGTCCCATAACTTGATTAATTCTCTTTATGGATTTCCATTATTTCATTATTCGATTGTTGCTAGTTTGTTTTGATTTAGTTTACCTTTTAGTTATTATTCAAATTTGAGTCTTAAACAAAGCACAACCTGAATTAAGTGGTGCCTAAGCACAATCTATGTGGGATGATATCTGCGTTTTACTACAAGTAACGATACTTGCAATTTTTAGCGTAAAACAAGTAATTGGTTTTGCAATCAACAAGTTTTTGGCGTCGTTGCCAGGGATTGTTTTGTTTAGCATCTTGTTTAGTTTAGCTGACTTGATTTAAAAGTGTTTGATACTTGAGCTTTTATAGGTGCATGAACACAAGAAACACGAGAAGATCCAACGAGCTTAGCGAGGAAGAGCGTTCAGATATTACAAGGCACAAAATAGAGCTAAGAAGAACTAGTCGCCAAGACAAATTAAAAGGAATATGGGAGAAGAAGGAGAGCAAAGAAGAGCCTAGAGGACATTGATGGATTTTATGAGACCAAGTTTCAGTCCTTAAGGAGTTACAAGGCTAGTGATTTAAGCCACTAATTTGGAGATTAAGCTGGCATTCCTTAACATACTTCAGAGTAGTGTGCAGTTTTATGGGCTGTCCAACAAAGATCTCAATGCCCATCTTGCAAATTTCTTGGAGATTCGTGATACTTCAGGTTTAATGGGATGTCAGATGACGCCGTGAGGTTAAGATTGTTTTCTTTTACCTTGAAAGATTAAGCAAAGGTATGGTATAATTCACTCACTGTAAGCCAAATCACTACTTGGGAGCAACTAGCCCAAGGTTTACTGGCTAAGTACTTTCTTTTGACCAAGACAACAAGAATCATCAAAGAGATCACTAACTTTCAACAAAGTGATGAGGAGTCGTTGTATGAAGGAATTACAAAGGAGTTGCCCCCACCACAACCTTCTGAGGGAATTTCTTTTGAAGACATTCTACAATGGTGTAACTCAGAGCACAAGAGGAACAATAGATGCAGCTATAGGAGGGTCTTTGATGAGGAAAACCATTGATGCAGCTGATGACCTTTTGGAAGAGTTAATGAGTAACAACTATATGTGGTTAAATGAAAGGAGCAGACAAGGGTCCAAGGAGCAAAAAGGAATGATTCCACTTGACTCAATGACAGCTTTCACGCATAGATTATGGCCCTCACCAAGCAGTTGAGCAACATGCAAGGAGCTTCTTCATCCACAACCAAGACCATACAGTCACAATGTGAATTATGTGGGCAGGAAAACCATAGCACAACTGAATGCTTCTTGCTGGGAGCAAGTGGTACTGAGCAAGTAAATTACTTAGGCCAACCGCAACAAGGTAACAATGCATACTCTAACACTTATAATCCTGGGTGGAAAAATCACCCAAACTTTTCATTGAGTACTAATAATGCAGGTGGCTTAGTGAGAACACAAGAACCTCACAAATTTCACCAAGACCATCTTGGATCTTTAGAGAACAAAATGGACAAGTTAGTGGACATATTGGGGTCAAAGTTCTCAAGCCAAAAGAAAGGTTAAAGAAGACAAGAAGAGTCTCAGAAGATAATAGAAGCAAAGTTTGACCAAATAGGTAAGAACCATGCCTTATCCATCTATAACTTGGAGGTATAGGTAGGTCAACTTATTAAATGCTTTGTTTTCTAGGAATGCAGGAAGTTTACCAAGCAACACTAAGGCCAATCCAAAGGAACAACTCAAGGCAATTACACTTAGGAGTTGGAAGCAATTAGAGTAGCCAAGTGTTCAAGAAAATAGCTAACAAAGGAAAAATGTGGAAGAAAAAGAAGAAGAGAAGCCACATATACCACCACCACCCTACAAGCCTAAGATTCCACATCCACAAAGGGTGAGACAACATCAAGTCGATACTCAATTCTCCAAATTCTTGGAGAAGTTGAAGAAACTTCAGATTAATTTGTCTTTAGTTGAGGCATTGGAGTGTATACCCAAGTATGCAAAGTTTCTCAAGGACATATTGACACACAAATACACTTGGAAGGACAATTAGATGGTGACCTTGATGGAGAATTGTAGTTTGATCATCACAAGCATAACACCTTCAAAACTACAATATCTTGGGAGTTTTACTATTCCATGTGTTGTTGGTGATTTTGAATTTTCTAAATGCTTACGTAATTTAGGCGCAAGTAACTTGATGTCTTTGTCTATTTTTAGGAAATTGGGGCTAGGAGACATCAAGCCAACATCCATGCTTATCCAACTTACGGATTAGTCCATCAAAAGACCATTTGGGGTAGTAGAAGACGTTCTGGTAAAAATGGATAAATTTATAATTCTTGTTGATTTTGTTGTGTTGGATTTTAAAGAAGATAGGAATTGTCCATTAATTTTAGGTAGGCTTTTTATCAATACTGATAGGGAATTAGTTGATGTACATAAAGGCAAATTGGTTTTGAGAATTGGTGATGAGCAGGTTGAATTTAAGATGACTAAATCTTTAAAGAAACCGGTGGATGGAAGTGCTTGTATGAAGATTGATGTTGTGGATGATTGTGTGAAGGAGGTTGAAAAGGAAAGTGAAAAGCAAGTTGACAGAATTCCTGAAATGCATAGGGATGAGAGTGTGAGTGAAGAGGAATTGTGTGAGGAGGTAAGAGAGAGAAGTTAGAGAGAGAGGATCCACCCGCACCACCTTCCATTGTAAAGCCTCCCACTTTAGAACTAAAACCCTTACCTTCTCACTTGAGATACACATTTTTAGGCAAGGACCACACCTTACCTATCATCATTTCCAACCAATTAAATGTTGAGCAAGAAGAGAAAATGGTAGAGGCCATTAAGAAAAGGAGGAGAGCCATTGGGTTGCAAATTTATGATATTAGGGGGATTAACCCCAATGTGGTGATGCATAGGATTAACCTTGAAGAAGGATGCAACACAGTGAGGGAGAGGCAAAGAAGGTTGAATCCAAACATGCAAGAGGTTGTGAAGAAGGAAGTGGTGAAGCTTTTAGATGCAAGTATTATATACCCAATTATAGATAACGAATGGGTGAATCCGGTGCAATGTGTGCCTAAGAAGGGAGGCATAACAATGATGGAGAACGAAAAAGGTGAACAGATTTCCACTAGGAACATCATAGGTTGGAGAGTGTGCGTTGACTATAGGAAGCTTAATTTAGCCACCAAGAAAGACCATTTTCCATGACCTTTTATGGACCAAATGATTGAGAGGGTGGCTGGCCATGCTTCTTATAGCTTTCTAGATGGATATTTAGGATACAACTAAGTGTTTATATACCCACAAGACTAAGAGAAAATCACTTTCACTTGTCCTTTTAGGACTTTTGCTTACAGGAGGATGCCTTTTGGACTTTTGCTTACAAGAGGATGCCTTTTGTTCTATGTAATGCACCATCCACATTCCAAAGGTGCATGATGATCATCTTCATAGTTGTGAATGAGGACTTCATGGAGGTATTTATGGATGACCTCTCTATTTTTGGAGACTCTTTTGATCATTGTTTGTTTAATTTGGATAGAAATTACAAAGATGCAAGGAGTCTCATTTAGTCTTGAATTAGGAGAAGTGTCATTTCATGGTCCAAGAGGGAATAGTTTTAGGTTATAAGATCTCATATAGGGGGATTGAGGTGGATCAAGCTAAGACTAAAGTGATTGAAAAGCTCCTACCTCCTACCAACATTAAGGCCATCTGAGCATTCTTCAGTCATGCAGGATTTTACAGACCGTTCATTAAGGATTTTTCTCTTTTTGCTAGACCATTAACTAACTTGTTAGTTAAAGATGTGCCTTTTGTATTTGATGATGATTGTTTAGATGCGTTTAATAGGTTAAAGAAGGAACTTACAATAGCACCAATTTTGATGACACCAGATTGTTCACTTCCTTTCCAGATCATATGCGATGCAAACGACCATACTATTGGCTATGTACTCGAACAACGAAAGAAGAAGAAGTTACATGCAATTTACTACGCCAGCAAGACCTTGACGGGAGCACAGTTATTGTTTACAGTGGTATGTGTATGTGAAAATTTTCATTCTTACCTTTTGGGCTCATAAGTTATTGTTTTTACGGATCATACAACATTACGTTATCTCTTTGCAGAGAAGGATGCCAAGGCTAGGCTTATTCGATGGGTGCTTCTGCTCTAATAATTCAACATTGAAATTAAGGATAAGAAAGGAGTAGAAAATGTTATGGCAAACCACCTATCAAGGCTTGAAGGGGAACAAAATGAAGCAGAGGAGGAAATTAAAGAGCGTTTTCCTGACGAGGCTTTAATGATGGTAGAAAATCCTTTTCTTCCTTGGTTTGCAGATATTGCCAATTATCTCTCAGGTAGTATTCTTCCCCCTAATCTCTTACATCAACAAAGGAAGCAGTTCTTATTTTAGTGTTCTCACTATATTTGGGATGAATCTGTGTTATATAAAATATGTGCTAATAGTTTGATTCACAGATGTGTCTTTAAAATGAAATGCCTGAAGTTTTGACCTAGTGTCATAGTTTAGTTTATATCAGACACTATAGAGCAAACAAAATGGCTGCCTGCATTTTAGAGTGTGGATTCTACTAGCTGAACTTGTTCAAGGATGCCCGAGATTTTGTATTATGTTGTGATAGCTACCAAAGGGTGGGCAATATTTCGAAGAGGGATGAGATGCCATTTTCAAACATTATGGAAGTGGAGATATTTGATGTGTGGGGCTTAGATTTCATGGGACCATTCCCATCTTCCCTAGGTAACTCTTATATATTTGTTAGAGTTGATTATGTGTCCAGGTGGGTCGAAGCAATAGCTAGTCCAACAAATGATGGCAAGGTGGTGTAATGATTTATCAAGAAGATCTCTACTAGATTTGGGGTGCCTAGAGCTATCATAAGTGATGGAGGCTTTGAGGCCTTTTTAAGAAGATATAACGTTTATCATAGAGTGGCAACCCCCTACCATCCTCAAACGAGTGGCCAAGTGGAGGTAATGAATAGAGAGTTGAAAAAGATTTTGGAGAAGGTAGTGAGCAATTCATGGAAAAATTGAGCTTTAAAGCTGGATGATGCGTTGTGGGCTTACAAGATGGCTTTCAAAACTCCCATAGGCACAACACCATATCAATTTATGTATGGCAAGGCTTGCCATTTACTATTGGAGTTAGAGCACAGAGCCTATTAGGCAGTTAGAAAATTAAACATGGATTGGAAGCTAGCAGGAAAAAAAGAGATTGTTACAACTTGATGAATTGGAAGAATTAAGATATGATGCATATGAAAATGCCAAGTTGTACAAAGAAAGGGCTAAGAAGTGGCATGATGGCCATATTAAGAAGAAGGAATTCGAGAGTGGCGACTTGTTCTTTTATTCAATTCACGACTTTGTTTATTTTCCAAAAAGTTCAAGTCGAGATGGAGTGATCCATTCAAGGTTAGTAAAGTGTTTCCCTATGGAGCGTTGGAGTTAGGAAATGAAAAAGGTGAAACTTTTAAGGTTAATGGGCATAGATGCAAGCTTTACGTTGGAGGGCCATCCTCACAAGAAAAGGAAGTACTTTCTTACCATTCACTCACTCTTTTATGACTTCATATGGAATGGTCAAGCTAATGACCTTAACTTAGCATGTCTGTCTTTTGTTTGTTTGTCTTTATGTTAGTGTGGTGTTATTTTGATTTGATAATATCTAGTTTGGTTTAACTGGTTTCACACTTCATTCTCTTATTGATTAGGTCCCCAATGATATGTTTTGAGGTTACTTAAAGATTTATTATGCATTATAGCTTATTGGAGGACCAAAGGATGAGAGGAAAAACATGCCACTTCCATCAGCACCACCACCATAAGTCCATCTTAACCTTAATCTCTTCTATTATTCTTTTTGTGTTTTGTGCTTTGTTTTTCATGGTGTTGTTTATTGGTTTTGGATGTTATCTTTTGAACATTGAGGACAGTGTTTTGTTCAAGTGTGGGGAGGTAGTCTTTGCATCTATGTTTGCATTTTTTTCATGTCATTTAGGATGCATGTTAGGTTGTTAGTATTAGGCGTGTCATTTCCCTTACATTTGAATCTTTATGATGAATGTGTTGCCATGAGATTCTATCATGCTAGTTAGAATGAGATTAAATGCATGTGTGCACTTAAATTAGACTGCTTGAGTGGAGAATGAACCATGTGGAGTGATGAAAGTAATTGGCTACATAAGCCTACTCAGAATCTGACACTTGAACAATGAGGTAATTTATAAAATCATAATGGATTTGCATTTGAGCCTATGTGAGGAATTGAGCCTTAATGACTCCAATCTATAGTCATTTCATTTCTTTGTTTGTGTGATGCTTCCTTAGGTAATTACCTTCATAACTTGCTTTGAATCGGTTTAAATCTACTAAATGCATGTTAGATAGAAATGATTAAGGCCTTCTTACTTTAACCTTTTGGCTTAAATGACCTACCCTTTTATTATCCCTTGCTAGCCCCATTGAGCCTTTAACCTTTTGTTTCTTGAAATCACCTAATTTTAAAACCCACAAACCCTATTAGCTTACCCAATCACAAATTAATAGAGTGTTAAGTGATACTTTAGTGTGGAATCACAAGTTAAGAGCATATTGCATATAGTTATTGTTTTCTGTCCATTGTTTCTTGTTTTAAAAAAAGGAAAAAGAAAAGAAAAGAAAAGAAAAAGGAATAAGATTTAGTAGCTATAATAAGTGCAAAGAAGTAGTCTTATCTATCTGCATATCTTAGAAGTTTATCTCTGTCATCCTTTGGTACACTTAGTAGTTTATAAATGCTTGTGATAAACCCTTAAATCCTATTTAACCCACCTTAACCCTAGCCACATTACAACCCAAAACAAAGCCCTTTTAATTTATCCTAGCATGTAATCATTATGGAGAAGAATTGGTGTATTAGCAAGCCTATGATAGTGTGGTTTCCTAAAGGAAGTTTGAGTGAAACACTAACCATCAAACACTTGAGAGAAATTAGTGAAATCTAAGGAAGGTCCACTTTGAATTTATACTTATCTTTGAGTGATAGTTTCATGGGTTGATTTGCTTATGTGCACAAATGAAAATTAGTCATGACGAGTATAGTAGCTTGAGACTTGAGTTAGCCAAAGTTTGAGGGATTGCATTCTTTAATCTTTGTGAAAATGGAGTGATAGAATTTCATTGGTTGTATTTGATCTTTGCTTGAGGACAAGCAAAAGTTTAAGTGTGGGGATGTTGATAGGTGTAGATTGCATTGTATTTTTTTTAGGTAATTTGATATGTGGTTAGTGGTTAAGTTGATTGTTTAGTGTATGTTTAGCTTAAAAATTGTGTAAGTTCATAAATATTTATGTTTTAAATGTTTTTTAGGTGAGAACATGTTTTTGAGCGCAATATTATATATATGAGGTGCCCTGATGAATTTATTAGTGTTTCAGAAAATTGAAAGAGTTTCAGAGGAGACTCGAGCCAAAACACTAGGCCACGATCATGGGGGACCTACCACGATCGTGCAGAAGCACTAACATATGGCCACGATAGTGGGGAATTTTCCACAATGGTGACAGAAAGTAGATAACCATGATCGTGCCCTGTGCATAGACAAACGCGGAGTCACTTTTGGATTCGAGTTTTTGAGGGACATTTTAGATATTTCGGATCCCGAAAAGACACTAGGGTTACCTTAATTGGTAAAGACTATAAAAGGATTATGATATAACCCTAAAAGGGAGCTAGACATTCTGCCTACATTTAAAAACCCAAAAGAGAGAGAGAAGAAGAAGAGGAAGAAGAGGATAGTTCTGAAGCCCAAGCTTCCCAGAATAAGTGATCTCCCGATGTCGCTGAATCATCCAACCTGAGTTTCATTTCCTCGCCATTTATCTTTTTATTCATTTAATGTGTAAGATTGAGATGGGTTGTATAGATATGGATTTTGAGTTGTTCATGATGTTCTAACTTTTCCTTTGGGATTTTACTTATCTTACTTATCTTTAATGTTAATCTAGTTTATTTGTGTTTTCTTGAGTTGGGTGTTATGATTGATCAATGTATTTGCATATTTCGATAATAAACCGAGAGGGTGAATTAGATAAAAAAGATTAGATTGGATTAACGAGAGTTAGGCGATCTAATTGACCACTTAATCAATCTAGTCGGTAATTTCATGGAGAGAGATCCCGTGTGAGACTCGATTGTTTATTAGAGAGCTTTAGAACTAATTAGAATTATGGGTAATTTGTGAATTAAGAGATTGCACGTCCATAATTTGATTAGGGTTTACAATTTAGGGAATGATTATAACTCGAGAGAGAGTAAAAAACCCTACGATCGTCTAGAACTGAAACCCCATAAACATATAAAAGGCTAGATTAGCATTAATGATAGGTAAAATCCCCCCTCTCAGAACTTGATTAATTCTCTTTAAAAATTTCCATTATTGCATTATTCGATTATTGCTAGTTTGTTTTGATTTAGCTTACTTTTCTGTTATTATTCAAATTTGAGTCTTAAACAAAGCACAACCTGAATTAAGTTGTGCTTAAACACAATCTCTATGGGACGATATCTACTTTTTAATACAAGTAACGACCTGTATAATTGCAGTTTTTAGCGTAAAACAAGTAATTGGTTTTACAATCAACAGTTATAAGTATTTTATTATTTTGTGCTAATCTTGATAAACTGTTGCATGTATTGAGATTGAAAAAGGAGAAATAGGATGGATTATATCTAACCTTACAAAGATTAACCCTTTATTTTGTATGTTAGGGATTTGATGGAAGAAAAAATAAATGGTTGTTAAAAATCAAAGGATGCTAAATCCTAACATGAAATAAGTTGTAAAGGTTGATGATTTCAAGTGGTTATTTGGAATAATTGATCCTATCTCTGATAGTTTATGAATAACTCTATTGCAAGTTACACCTAAAAAGGGTGGAATGAATGTTGTACATAATGAGTAAGTTAATTTCTAATAGGACTTTGATGGGTTAGAGATTATGTATTGACAATACAAAACGTAATTGTGCTACCCACAAGGATCACTTTCCTGTACTGTTCCTTAATCATATACTTAAAAGACTTATATGATATGAGTATACTATATTTTATATGGATATTCTAGTTACAACCAAATTATCATTACCTTAAAGGACTAAAAAATGCTACCTTCATATATCCATATAGTATGTTTATATTTTGCAATATGCCTTTTAGTTTGTGCAAAATTCCAACTACCTTCCAACGTTTCATTATGGTTATATTTTTTGATTTTGTTAAGAAAATTATGCAAATGTTCATGTATGATTTCTATGTATTCGATATTTCTTTTGATAATTGCTTAATCTAGGTAAGGTATTATAATGCAATAAGGAGAGTAATTTGGTTTTAGAGATGTCCCTATATGGTGAAACATCATTTTAGGTTGCAAGATCTTTGCACATGATATTAACGTGGACAAAGTAAAAATAAAGGTAATAAAAAGGATGCCACCTCCTACTAATGAGAAGGGGATTAGAAGCTTCTTAGGTTACGTAGGTTTTAGAATGAGATTCATAAAAAATTTCTCGAAGATCTCCTAACCTCTATGTGGCTTATTAAATAAGGATAGTACTCAACTTTGATATTAATTGCTTGGATGTATTTAACAAGTTAAAAAAGGAATTTTTATTAGCGCGTAGTATGTCAAAATATGATTGGAATTTTCTATTTGAACTGATGTGTGATGCTAGTAATCTTATAGTAGAAGTAGATTTTGGTTAAAGAAAGGGTCAAAAGTTACATACCATAAATTTTACTAGCAAAACTTGAAATGATGCTTAATTTAATTATACAATTACTAAAAAGGAATTGCTTGCTAGTATTTTTTTCTCTTGATAACTTCAGTTTATATCTTTCCGGTTTCAAGGTGATTGTTTACATGGACCAGACAACCATCAAGTACTTACTAACTAAAAAAGATGCAAAACCATATTTGATTTACAATATTTATTGATATAAAATTTGATCTTGAAATTAAAGATAAAAAAGGGATAAAAAAATATGGTTATAGATAATCTATTTAGATTAGAAAGGCTAATAAGCAAAGATTTAGTTCCCATGAATGATAAATTTCTATATGAGCAGCTATTATTGTTGTTCCTTGATATATAAACTCTGTGAACTACTTAGTTAAAAGAATTCTTCCACTTGATTTGAGCTACCATTAGAGGAAGAAAGTTATATGGGATGTCAAGCATTATTTCTAGGAAGAATCACTATTGGTCAAGCATTTTGCAAATGGAATGATTAATAGATGTGTTCTTTGTGAAGACATTAAGTACATGCTTGATCATTGTCATTCTATAAAGTATGTTACAATTTAGTAGAAGCTAATAGGATATCACTTACAAGAATCAAATGCCTTTAACAACTATTATGGAGGCTGAGTTGTTTAATGTCTGAGATCTTTTTCAATTTAAGTTTTAGTAATATATAAATTTTGACAACCTGAGTAGTGTGAAAGTTCATATGGAGAAATTTGCAATCTCTATTGCCAAATCTGAAGCTAATTACGGTGTTATATACCCAGGAATATGGAATCTATGCTCTATGAAATCTTTGTCCTAAACTTCCCTTTTAGGCCCCGTTTGGTTAGCACAGATTGTTGCTAGGGAAAGTAATCTTTTTTCTAAAATTTAAATTATTACGTTTGGTTCGTTTTTTTGGATAGTTAGGAAAGTAAAAACTTTCATAATTTAGGGAAAGTAGTGGCACTTTCCTTGGAATCTAAATCCCAACACCTCCCTTGGTATTTAGATTACTTTTCTCAGGAATTTAATCTAAAAAATACACTAGACAATTTAACTCTTCCTTCTCTCTCAACTCTGAGACTTTAAAATATATAAATTTCAAATAAATTTTGGTTTAATAATTAAAAATATATAAAATAAATATTAGTTTATAAATAATAATTTTTAAATTATTTATATTTTAAAATAAATATTTTATTAATAAATATTATATAAAATATTTAAATAAATTTAAATTAAAATATTTTTAAAAGTTGTATTCAATTTATAATTATTATTAGTAATAAAATATTTATTATTATTTTAAAAACAAAAATTAAAAATTCACAATAATTATAAAAGTTGAAATAAATAAAATAATTAATTGAAAAAAGAGGAAAAGAGTGGTAGGAGAAAGGGAAGGAGATTTTAAAATTTTTTAAAATTTTATAAAAAAGCCCCTCTACTTATTAAAATTTTTGATACCAACCAATATTTGAGCTGACATTATTTGAAATGAACGGATACAGACTAGTATTTATTTTGTAAGTACCGGACGGTACAAATCGGTATTCATAATATTGGCATGGACAGCTTCTTGCGGGTGTGTGTCCCACATTTGATGACCAATTAGATTGCTCTCGTCAGCAAATAATGAGCCGTCTAATTTTAATGCCCTTTAATTGGTGCATTGGTGTATATGTAAAGTTCGTTGGTTTTTGCACCTGTGCTTGATTGCATGGCCGTGCCAGATTTTAAATCTGGCAATTCTGTTCTGTGAAGCAGAAGGACAATTCCGGGAACTCCCATCCCAGATGCTTCCAATTATTGTTACAATTTGTCGAAGACATCTGATATGCTTTTTATTTTATTTATTCCCCTACGTGCTAAAAGTAAAACGTAATAATGGAGGCCAAGTATCCATCAATGATCAAATGTAGGACAATAATCAAGTTTGTCATCTGTGAAATGCTAAAGCAGGAAGACATAGATCTCATGGACAATATTGGAGTTAATAGCTTTCGTTTCTCCATATCATGGGCAAGAATCCTACCCAGTGAGTTCACCAAATCGATTTCTAACTTGGCTTGACCACAATCCTCGTTATCTGATCTAAACATTTATCCAGAAGGAAGATTTGGAAAAGAGAACCGGGCTGGCATTGGACACTATAACAGGGTCATCAATGCCCTTCTGCGTAAAGGTTGATTCAAATAAATTGATCTTTCTCGGCATGGCCTCAGACCTTGACGCACTACTAACGTCTACTTGTGGATTCAGGAATCCAACCTTTTGTGACATTGACTCACTATGACATTCCCCAAGAACTAGAAAATAGATATCAAGCGTGGCTAAGTCCTCAAGTACAGTAAGAAGACATTGTCCTTCAGTCCTGACAAACCATATGCCTCTCAGAACGATTCAACTCTTGACAAAAATTCAATTTTTCAGGGAGGATTTCGAACACTATGCAAATACATGTTTCAAATATTTTGGAGACAGAGTGAAGTTCTGGGCAACTTTCAATGAGCCAAATGTTGTAGCAATTCAGGGTTATCGAACAGGGGTTTTCCCACCATCCCGTTGCTCTGGTTCATTTGGAAACTGCAGCAGAGGCGATTCAGGGAGAGAGCCTTTTATTGCAGCCCATAACATGATCCTGTCTCATGCAGCAGCTGTTAGAGTTTACAGGACTGCGTACCAGGTATTTTAAAGGTTCTTTGGGACACTGTCAGTACGTTCCGTACTCATTTTAGAACAAACAGAACTTGATTGTCTTCGGGTGTGTACAATTTCAGAAAGAGCAAAATGGCAGCATTGGAATTGTACTCAATGCCATATGGTATGAACCCATCAGTAATTCCTGGGAAGATAAGTTAGCAGCTGAGAGAGCCCAAGCTTTCTACATGGACTGGTACGCATCTCTATCATTCAGTTCTCACGGAGTTCCTGAATAGATGATGAATTTTTTTTTTTTAAATTATCAGGTTTCTGGAACCAATTATAGCTGGAAAATATCCAGCAGAAATGCATGACATTCTACGATCTGATCTGCCTGTGTTTTCAAACAACGAGCTGAAGATGCTGCAGAATGGATTAGACTTCATAGGGATAAACCACTACAGCAGTTTCTACATTAAAGACTGCTTGTTTGCTTCATGTGAGCAAGGACCTGGAGCTTCAAGGACGGAAGGTTTTGCTCTACGTACGCCACTAAAGGATGGTTTGTTGATTGGGGAACCTGTATGCCAACTCAAATAACCTGCGCTATTCCACAATTTTCCTATCCTTATCGAGAAATAACTCCTGCTTCGTGCCAATGCAGACTGCACTTCACTGGCTCTATGTTTACCCTCGAGGAATGGAAAATATATTGACCTATTTGAAAGGCAGATACAAAAACATTCCAATCTACATCACAGAAAATGGTGAGTGTCAACCCAAGTATAGTACATTCTTCAGTATCTGCGATCGTTCGTAATCTCTGGAATACATTATGCTATTCCTATAGGTTTTGGTGAGAACGAAACCAACAATTCCAACCCTGAAGCTCTCAGAAGTGATATCAAGAGACTGAATTACATGAGCAGCCACTTGGATGCCCTAGAAACGGCTATGAGGTGACAACTTAGTTACGAAGAGCTATAACAAGTGAACTTTTTATATGATTTTTATTGCTTGCATGAATGAAAGAAACAACCTAATACTGTGGTGAACAGGAAAGGCGCAGATGTGCGAGGATACTTTGTCTGGTCGTTGCTTGATAATTTTGAGTGGACTTCAGGATATGCAATACGGTTTGGACTTTGCCATGTTGATTATTCCAGTCTGAATAGAACTCAAAGACTCTCTGCAGGTTGGTACAAAGAGTACATAGCTAGTCACAGGGCTCTTGCAACTGTCACCTAAGTTCTCACTTGTTGGACATGTAAACCAAATATGGTATAGAGATTTAGTGTTGAATTTGCCCCCCCAACTGAACTCGTGCGCTATGTCTCATATGATATTTGTCACCCAAGTCCTCCCTACACTCCCACATTATCCCAGGGATGTATCGGAGAACAAGTTCTACAATTTTCTCTGTTTCTCTAGTCATTATTGAACTGTCAACGCTACGTTTCTAACAGTCAGATTTGAGAATCTGTATGTAAATATAAATATAATGAGATTAGAAATAGCCTGTGTGAAATGATTTCTGTATTACCAACAAACATAAGACAGTAAGTTCTGAGTTCTAAAACAAAAATAAAGATAACATAAAAATGTACATTCACATAATATTTTGGCCATATTTAGAGATCAGTATCAATAATAGTTCAAATTCAGATATGTTTATGCAAAAAAAAAAAATAACCTTAAGAGAGAGTTTACGAGTTTAATGCACTCATGCAGTAGATTTCATGCATGCAATCAAAGGAATTTAATTGCATTATAATGAACTATCCATATTCTAGTGATCGAGTATTTGAATGCAAGTAAAACGGAGCAGTAATGTCTTCAAACGCCTGAGAAGACCAAAATGCAGACAATTGAAGACATTAGGATTAACAAATAATAGACCACAAATTGTGAGGCTCCAACCCATACTGCAAGGTCTTGACGTTCAATTCAAAAAGGTTATGATGATATCATATCATGTACAATTCGTAAAACTAACCCTGCCTTCACAAGTCCATTTGCCTCCAGCTAACAATGTATCATGAAGCGCTCAGGTTCATGTCTTTAAGTAGATTCCTCTCTGTTGAATCTATGTCAGCGCAATACATCCCATTTAAGAAAGTTCATTCCAAGGGGATTCTGATCAGCTGCAACAGCAAGTTAAGACCTCTTGTAAACGCAGCAACACGATAGGGCTTTGTCTTCAGTCAAAGATACCCATCTTGTATTAGATCTCAACAGTCCAATATCTAATTTAAGCTATTCCAGATCTCCACCAGGGAGATCCAGCCTCAAAAAAGTGCTTGCCATTATCCCAAGAAATTTGGAATGCCTGAAGCCCAATACAAACAGTCGGTTCCTTTCCATGCTGAGCAATCCACTCGGTAACAGCCATTTCTTTAGCATCCTCACCAACATAACCCTCTTTATATTTGCCAAACGGGTTAAGCCCAGGACTTGTCAGTTCTGCAATTGCAGCAGGCATGTACATTGAGTCACCCACCAGTGGCGCACCACAGGCAGCCAGTTGAGCTCGAATCTGCAGCATACAATACTAACTATAAAAAGTGACAAGGTAGCAACTAAACTTATATGGTTGATAACAAAACATAATTCTCTTCAGTTGTACCCTCCTGTTGATATCTTGATAGAAGATCTAACTTAGAATAAGCCCTTGAATCAAGACACAGTTCTGGTACAATTTTCAATATTTCAAGTAAATACCAATTGCTAGCTAGTCTGAGCGAGTTAAGAGGAAGCTGACAAGTATCAATCAAAATGAACAAGTGATTTAGAGATATATAAACTCAGCAATTTAACACATACACTCCCATCCTATACATCATTCAGTATAGGATAAATGGGATTCCACTTGTTTCCTTTAGAACAAAGAGTTCCCGAGTTGCAATAGAAGGAAAGCGTATCTCAACAACAATGTCATCAAAGTTAAAAAGATCATAGAAAATGGCTGTGATAGGCAAACAAAATGTCCAAGTACAAAGAGAAAACTCTACCTGATGTGTCCGACCAGTCAAAAGATTGATTTTACACTCATATGCATAATCTCTTGAGGGCCATCCACAGTCTTCTACACTGTAATCCTCTTTAGTTGCAGCATTTGGCCATGGAATTTGCTTGCACTCCAGGACCTCAAGTTGACACAAATGCCAACTTTTCACAAAGTCTGCTAGTCATAATCTTTCTTCAATTTCTCAACCAGGAAAAATTTGAGTCGATGACAAGCAAACAAAAGGTACAAAAATTTTGTAGATACAGATATTCAACACAACAAAAGATGAATGTCATGCCCTACTGCCATTCAGAAATGAAAACCAATTGAGATGCTCATCTATCAAATCCTTTCCACTTAACTGACAGAATTCCTAAAACAGTATAACTAAAATGCAACCATGGGCGTTATTGATGTGAAGATTTAGTGACAATGGCAGATGAATACAGTAGATAAAATCAAGAAGGTCAAAAAGGAAAAGAGGAAGTGAAGGGGAGAGATTTTTGATTGGGTCAGGTATCACGACAATTTTGAAGACCCTCCTAGAGATTTACATTCCTTAATCCATGCCATGATGACTACCACTGAAGAATATGCAACTGCCTACTTTAAAGAACACAAAATTTTACAAACTATATGTTGCATGATAGAAAGGGTCACCTTCTGAAACAAGTCGCGGAGCAATATTTACGGGTCGCATGTAATGGGTAATCAGTCCAACTGGCACAGGGGATGCAGCAAGAGCAAGATAAAGCTTCTTCACCTTCTTCTCCTGCAGTAGTAGACAATAGAGTCAATAATCAACAATATTGAGATACATTTACAGTTAGAAACTAAATCCCATTATCTAGAATCACAACGCATATATCCATGTGAACAGGTTTATCAGCAATCATAGTAAGGCATCACTAGGTTCTATAAAGCTTGAATGCAACACCAATCAACACCATTATCTGGTAGAGTACCAAAAACTTACTCTAATCATTTTATGGAAAACTGAGCAGTACTCCTTAGTCCTTGCTAATACAACACTGCAAATTAAGCGCTGTCCATCATTACCTTTCTCCATCAGAGACAAACATCAATTATGCAAAAATTTTAAAGACTTAATACCAGCCTTCTGTGCAATTATCTATCTGATGGGTAGTCATCAGTGGTTCAGTTAGTCCCAGTGCACGGGAGGTAAATGTTACACAATTTTCTTCCATGTTGTCTGTAGTACCTCCAACCTAAAAGACATGGAGATTTAAGGAATTCATAAACAATTAGTTAAATAATTACATGACTAGAACAATAAATTCCACCTGAAATTCTCATGAAAGATGTTGAATTGAGTGCATCTATGACATCTTATACACTACCAAATTACATTTTTGTATCAACAAGTTAATTGGCTTAGGAAAAAGGTAGAAACTACCAGTTGATTTTCTGGACATGAAACCACAAAGAGATAACGATACATTTTGCTTCCAAAAGTTAGCTGATTAAGGTTAACTATGATTAGTAAGTTATAGTCGGTGGATGGCTAGTCCAAAGGTCTAGGGCAGTTCAATGCCAAACTAAACATGAAGTCCAGCATTAATTGGCCACCAATACTTTGCTCGAATAAAATAACAGCACCTTGCGAAACGATAAACAACTGCAAAGAATATGAGTAACCATGACCCAAAATTTATTATCGAGCTCTTAACTTTTGATACAGGTCTTTATGTCAGTCATGTTGCCAGTTACAAACAAGCTTGCAAATGACTAATTCATTCTAACAAACTAAAGCTTATTGGGAAAAAGAGATTGCATCATCAAACATGTTGAAGTACTTCCATAAATGATTACTAGAAAATTAATTTGAAAACAATAAAAGAAAAGAAAAAATGATGATTATTGGACAAAAAACATACTGATGTACCAGCAGGTTTGTCCAAGACAACATAAGATTCAGTCACAGCTATGATCCTTGACTTCCAATCAATGTCATAACACCTGAAACATATCCAAAGACCAGCAAGTATAAAACTTGCATTAATCACCATACGATTTACAAATACAGTATCTTACCGTGGAAAGCGCTTTGGATGCACATGAACACGCAAGTACATTCCAGGTTCAAGAATCTGATTTGCGTGGGTTATCCTGTAAGTTTTTTGTGCTTCCCGGACCGTTTTTCCTTTGATGGAAGCTCTTTTCTTCAGAACTGAAGGTGCAGTAACTTCTTCAAATTTCCTCATCACCTCCGGAGTTGCTGTTGGAGGCGGAAGCGGGCATACAAGGGCATAATGCACTGCTCCGAATTGGATAAGATCTGCAACATACCTTCAAATGAGGAAATTTGCTATGTATCATTCTGTCCTGAGATATCCCAATATTTTGCTATTGAGAATATCATGAATTATGGTAGAACACAAGGTGAAGAGCTTACAATGGGGGGAGATCCAGAGCTTCACAAATGTAGTCCAGAACACGGCACTCACTTGAAACAACCAAGTGCTCGATTCTAGGAGCACTACTGTATGGGGGACATGGAAGTAAGCGATTATACTCAGGGTGGCTGAAACATCAACAAACATCCGTAGCAAAAGGATAAGAATGAGTTCTTCACTGAATTGCAAAACCTAGAGAGAGAGAGAGAGAGAGTTCCCGTTATATACATTCGTTGCCAGAGTATCTCGTTATTCTTGGCAACCAAACCAAAAAGAAATTGAGCACTTCATAGAAAAAAAAATGCTTTATCATGAAGAAAATCATCCAGTATTAGAAATTTTTTTTAAAAAAGACACTTGAAAGTGGGAGTACCCAGTAACAGAAGAAGTTGCAGTTGTATAAGCAACGCCTGGCTTCGAAGATTGACAGCTAAACTTTCTCTCGTTGGAGCAAGAAGTACAAAGAGGTAAAACAGATTTGTGGCTGCGCTTACTGGGAAAGCAAATAAGGGGAGGTGCTAACGTGCACCGGGGTGACAACTGCACTCCAAAACTCCGGCAACTAATGGTGAAGATTGAGGATATGGTAGTCCTTGAACCCATCGTCACTTCGAGGTTAGGAACTGGGAAGCCGGAAGCGCAAGGCCAAGCAACAAGGTTGGATAACATGGTAAAAAGGTTTTAGATGGGTTTTGGTATGGGTTCTTGTCCTACTATGGGCCTCTCGATTTCCTTCATAGCCCAATTTCGACAATATAAATATTTTCTTTGTATATTAGAAAATAATAGACAAGTTATAAAGCGGTAGTGTTAGACTTTTAGCACTGTGAAGTAAGAAAACATTATCGGAGAACTCTACCTGGACCCCTTTTTTTTTCTCTATAACTCAAATCTCTCATTAATAGAACCTTTTGACCTAGGTGGCTAAAGCATAAAGGTACTTGCCTAAATTTGCGGAACTACCAAAACTAATGTCGAAGAACAGTGGTATTGTCCTTCGAGAGTTTGGGATATGCTAGGTCTTTCTTGTCTGGTTTGATAACGATCTAGTGGTCCTAAACATTTATCTCAACCTACTGTCAAAGTGAAAAATCCATCCAAACATTTATATTATAATTAAGAATCGACCTAACAAAATCTGCGCATTGATCGTAGTCGTACAAAGACAATTAATGCATGTCTCATACCCAAGTTCATTTAGTACTGGGAGCTGCAATATTGGTAGAGCTCAATAGCTTTCGCACTCGGATTGGTTCTTTACCCCTTTCTTTCCAGTTATTATTCTCAACTTTGATCATGCAATTGTACTTGTACCACAACTAAGCAAGTCAAGCTTCTAGTGAGAACTCACATGCAAACTCTGAGATATAAAGCTTCCATGTTACCCCTTTCTTTCCAGTGATTATTCTCAACTTTGATCATGCAGTTGTACTTGTCCCACAACTAAGGAAGTCAAGCTTCTTGTGATAACTCACATGTAAACTCTGAGATATACAGCTTCCCTTCAACATGCAATTTGCCTTCTTGTTTTTTTTTTTTCCCCATCGATGCTTCCCTGATCCTATAAATGGAAAATTGCCTTCAAGATTTAGCAGCCGTCCATTTTTTCAATAATGATGTCTATGCATGACAAACTTATTAAATCATGACATTATTTAATTCTACAAATGCACTTAAGAACAAATTATTCTTTCCTCTTTTTTTGTAAGTTGTTTCTCCTATTTTCGAAGGCAACAATCTTATGTATCAAGGTTTTAGCCACTTAAACTGTCATGTATCAAAACTTTCCTACCAACTCTTATTTCATACGATAATTACTGAAATACACTATAACAAGATAGCCCTTGCTTTTGACGACTGAAAATTGTCGCCAAAGGATCATCCTGATGTGTATAAACTAGAGATCCAGTAACAAGAAGAAGGAATCTCAGATGGGTAGAGTTATGAATCTTGTAGACCATCTTATGATGAGGTGAAGAGAGGGCCCCAATTGTTATATATAAAAAAAAAACCCACAACCTTTTGGAGTTATCTTGCATTTGGAAGTAGTAGAAAAAGGAATAAAAAATATAGTGATAATTTAAAACTTCCTATCGTTTCGATGTATTTTTATCTTTAACGAATAATCCTATTTTCAATGAAGGTTGAAGCATATGGTTGCTTGGTTGGTTAAATGCTATTAATGAAAATGGTAATTCATTATTCTTAACAATAGGCCTTGGTGACTTTTTAGTTCATCATGCTATTACTCTAGGTTTATATATAACTACATTGATGTCAGTACTAAAAGGCACCTTAAATGCACGTAATTTTAAGTTAATGCTAGATAAAAAAAATTTGATTATAGTTTTCGTTGCGATGATCCGGGATGAGGTGGTAGTTGTGATATTGAAAACTTTCGTGAAGAAGAAAGACCAATGTAGAAGAAGCTCATTTTCTATTTTGTCTCAAAACTTATACAAAAATGGTTTACAAATGGACACTTATATACTTGATTTCTTAACAAACTTTTGACACCTCTATAACAAATAGTCCCTTTATGCTAACATAATAATGAGGCTCTAGAATCTTACAATTGTACAGCTATCCTAAGGGTTTGGGTACCAAGCCACGTTACAATGCCAAGGCATGTTGCTTTTTTAAGTTCACCACGTGATCACTTGCACCTTTCTCATTTCTCTTAATCCCAACGACTGGTCATTCTTAAGCAAGATTGTTTTCCTTCACTCCCCCGCAAGCTGGAATATAAATATCTAACATTCCCATCATGCTAACCAAAAATGCAATATGTTAACCCGGGAGGTTTTTGTGAAGATGTTTGCTACCTGAAACTGTAATCAAATATAGAATACTTTAATCAAGCCAGACTGAATCTTTTCTCTTACAATGTGACAATCAAGTTCTGTATGCTTCGTTCGTTCATGTATAAAATAGGATTCTCAGCTATGTAAAGAGCCAATTTGTTATCGCAGAAGAGTTGAGTTGGCTCATCATGCAATATAGACAGATCATCTAAGAGGCACCTTATCCATTTTTTTTTGGTAATTAAGAGGTACCTTATCCATTGTATTACACAAGCCACACGAGTTAAAACTTTGTATTCTACTTTTGCTGAGGACCGAGACATTGTCTTTTGCTTATTTGATCTCCAAGAAACCAAACAATTGTTAGGAAACTGAGTTGACATCTGATCCCAACCGCATCAGAATAATCACGAGTTTGTGTGATTATTAAGCTGACTTGAGATTTCAATTTTGTTTTCTTTGCCTTCACATTTGCTTCCATTAATCCTATTAGATGATTTGACGACTACCTAATCTTTTTTTCTTTATTTATGAAAATTATGAGAAGGTAAAGGTCAATAGAATAAAAATAAAAATACCTCATAATTAAGGGTTAAAATCATTTGTAGTTGTTCGAAATAAACATGTAAGATCTTTATTTACAAGTTGTAATTATATCAATAAACACTACATTATTTATTGTGCCTTGTATTTTTCTTTCATGAAATAGAGAGAGAAGGAACTACGTGGATAAGAGTGTGATAGGATCACACTACATAAAGTCACTCAATATAAGGAAGATAAAGGGTGGATGTTAGAAGAAACAAAAAAACAACTACATTTTTTTCAATTTTTTATTTCATGTATTAATGATGTAGTAAGTAATGATATTGAATTGAATATTGGATTTGTTTTTAAATCTTAAAATAAGATACAAAAGTTGTTAACGAAATTTATATATGAGAGGAATGAGGTTATTGTAAAAGACATTTGTAATAACATACTTAGTAACGTTCTAGCCATGTTAAAGGTCTTGGTTATAGCCCTAAGCTAAATGTTTCAACGCCATCAAATAAAACAGTCATTCAACAATTTTAAGAGAAAAACAAGGTGCTTAAGGTTGCATTACAAGAAACTTGAACAAAAATAACAAATCATGAATGGTAAACTTATGTGATGTTTGCCTTAATTAGAACCTATTGTTTTAATACGCACAATATTTTTAGTATATTTTAACTAAGTTTATTGGATTATTATAGGTTCATCGACATAGACAATACTATATAATCGTTCGAGTTATATTCTAATTTTTTGTATTCTAAGCATTTATAATTTGTAAATTGGTTTTTATTTATTATTTTGTTTATAAAATTGTTAAAGTTGTAATTAAAATATTGTATACGAAGAATATTCTTTTTATTGATATAATTTAATGATATTTTACTTTTTATATACAATGCTTCATATTTTGAATTAATAATATTATTATAAAATTTATTTGTATAATAAATTTACAATAAAAATATATTTATACATTACATAAAATAATATAAACTAAAAATGTAACAAATAATTTATTCTAAAATTGTATAACATTTGGTTAAAACGTAGCTAAAAACTTTTGACTATGATTCTTAAACCATAGATAATAGTTTTGGCTATGAAAACAAAGCATAATACAAAATTATTAGCAACGATTTCTAAAAACATAGCCTATATATTTTAGCTATAATGATTTAGTGACATTTTGGGTGACAAAATATAAACGTAGCTAAAATCTATAGGTGATGTGTTTTACACATTTAGCTAAGATTTTTTTAGCTAAATATTAACTTTGTTGTAGTGGTCCAGAAGTCAATGGGTCGGGCCGACCCCTTGGTTGGATGGCCCGCAGGACAGTCTGTGGTCTGAAGAGCTGAAGCTAGCAGGTTGGCCTGACCGGCCCCATCCTTACTATTTTTTTAAAAAATTTACAAACGACGTCGTTTTTGTTATTCCGGTCGGGTTACGAGTTGTCTCAACCTGGCCTTACCTTAACCTGTGGTCCGGTCAACTCGGGCCAAAATTGACTTCCCTATGTAGTGGTTGGGTAAGGATTTGTTGGTTACTTTCAAAGTTGTGGGGTTGAAGAAGTCATTTACTAATTAACTGGAGGTCGTAACTTTCTTTTCAAGGCCTCCTAAATCCTAATCCAAAATAGGGTGGGAGATAGTACGAGGATAGTTAATGCTCCAACTATCTGGGGTGAAGTATCAGTTTTGAACTCTTATAGATATGATATTGAATTTTCCCAACCAAAATTGAGATCCCTGTGTAGTGGTAGGGTAAGGATTTGTTGGTTACTTCCAAAGTTGTGGGTTGAAGAAGTCATCTACTAATTAGTTGGAGGTCGTAACTTACTTTTTAAGGCCTCCTAATCCAAAATAGGGTGAGACATAGTACTAGGATAGTTAATGGTCCAAGTAACTGGAATGAAGTATCAGTTTTGAACTCTTTAGTCTTATAGATATGATATTGAATTTTCCCAATATAATGTATTATTCTTTTTAACATACACCTTTCTGCTGCGGTTTACGTAAATTAGATGAGTATAAACAAAGCAAGTATGAAAAGGACGCATCGTATCATGTTTATAAGAAAATTCCAACTAACTCTATGTAAAGAAAATTCTGATAGATCTTTTTAATGTCTTCCAATTGAAATACAGACATGTAAAAATGGAAACCAAAGTCAATGAAAACAAAACCCTAATTTCTCTCAATAAAACATTTATTAAAACTTCACTCCAACTTTCAACGACTACATGTGTCCAATTGATCTTGATTCAAGTTTTCATAACCAATCAAACCTCCTTATATTTTATTTACGTAGCCAAAATCCAGTCACGTAACCAAAGGCATCAAAATATCATGCATGCACCTGATTTAAGAATGTTAACCAGAAAGAGACCATGAGAACGCCCTCAAAGGAAGATGAGAGGAGAGATTTATCAAAAAATGGAAAGGATTGTCATCTCCATCAATTTTGAACTAGGAAATATTAAAGAGGAGAGATGAAGAAGGAAGAGAAACAAATTCATATGCGCAACTTAAGCTTTTAGAGAAACAGAATCTGAAACTTTGAGTGCTCATAATTCTAATCTTAAATAAAAATTAACTGATTTAGAAATGAGACATTAACATAAAATTCTTTTAAAACTACATACTTATACAAACAATTATCAACAAGATCAATTCTCTCACAAATAACTTAGGAAACTCAACGATTGATAACCTGAAATTTGACTACTTCAATAATTCTTTAGGAAGTGTGAGTAATACTGGAACTTCGTTCATGCATTTGCATTAACCCTTCATTCGACATCTTGTTTCTCAAGATCACTTGGAGCACCTCACTAGACCATTTTCCAAAAGTCAACTTTGAATCTACACCTTCCAAACTTGACACAAGTAAGGCAATGACATTTAATGGTCTCAATAGTTACTTCTTCTAAAATTATGGCACTTTATTAGAGATAGAGTCTCATTAGCAATTTTGAAAATTTTTTCAAAGGTAAAATGTTTCTCGAAAAATTAAAAAAAAGCTTTATATGCTTGGTCCTTAAAGTGCCGAATCTTTCATTTCTAAAAGAATTTTACCTTGTCTTATTTTGTAACATTATTTATCAGATTATTTCTAAAATTATTGCTAATAAACTAACGGTTGTTTTAAAGACTATCATCAATTCCTCTCAAGATGTCTTTGCATAGGGAATAAGCATTAAAGATAACATCTTAGTTTCCTTCAGGTACTATTAAGAAATTATCATAGACTACCCAACATCAAGGCTTGTATTATGAAAATTGATTTTCATAATAAAGCTTTCAACAAAGTATAGTCTTACTTCCTCACCAACACAGTGAAAGCATTCAATTCCCTTACACTATTCATTAGTTGGTTGACTCGATGCTTGACAGCCACCTCCTACATCATATTAGTGAATGGTGAGTCTACTTCTTTATTCAAAGGTTCTAAAGGGATTTGATAAGATGATCCTTTCCCATCTTATCTTTTTTTTAATGAATAATATATTACTATAGTAGAAACTAATTAAAACATAACAATGAGTTCAAGGCTTTGAAGCCTACAAAAGTATTACAAAAAGGGAAAGGGAATCATAGATTGAACACAAAGTACATATAATAACTAAGAAAAAGTTAAAGCAACCATTGGTCTTCATGTTTATGGATAGAGAGTGCTGTGCATTTTTGGCAAAGATATGTTATCTGATCATGTTGATGGTTTTGTCCTCAATTACGTATTTATCTTCCTTCTTATTTGAGAATCTTCAATTGTTTCTTTCTTTCCATATACAATATATCAAGATAGTAAACACAACCTTGAGAAGAGTAACATTAGGTTGTCTCTTCCTTGTATGACTAATCATCCAATTCAGAATATGCTTCCAATTATAGCTGCGTTGTGGAATAGATAATAAGTGCAAGATTCGGCTCCAGATTGACTTAGTGTAGTAGTAGTGAAAAAATAAATGGTCCCGATCTTCAGGTGTTTTATTGCATACTAGGAAAGTAGCATCCACATCGCCTTTGTATTGACTTTTAGTTTGGATAGCCTATTTTTGATAGCCAACCATGCAATGAAAGAAGCCTTAGGACAAATAGTACCTTTTCAAAGTAGATTAGACCAAAGAGCCATTGAATTGTTGGTAGAAAATAATTTATGGAAAGAGTGGTTTGTAAAGTTACCACTCAGGTGGAGTTCCTAAGAGATTCATATGAGAGTGGAAACCTCATAAATATCCTTACCATTCACAATTTACAATCAAGGTAGAAACCTTTAGACATAATGGCAATTTATTCATTAACCGTCGAAGGTCAGGAAGTTGTGTTGGTACCTGATCTCGACGACCGGACCCCAACCGAAAAAACGGAATACAAATACGAAGTGTGAAAAAGAAATCGAAAGAGAAAACGAATACTCGAAATTAAAACGAAGCGGAAGAAACTTATGGAAACGAAAAGTGAAAACACAAAGAGCAGAAGCGAAAGAACGGATGCAATTAAAAGCGGAGTTAACAAATGTGCACGCAAACAAATGAAAGGCAAAACGGAAACAAATGCGAAGTGCAAAACAAACGGATCCGACATCCGAAGCGAACAAGAAAACTGTCGAAACAGCGTCGCGTTGGAAATCTTAGACTAAGCCAAACCCGAAAACCGGTATATATATATATATATATTTCCTTATTCATTCCTTTCATCTTTATCAATCTTATTAAGATTGATAAAGAT
>JANZLC010000008.1:17899234-17913298 GCA_026413385.1 Erythroxylum gracilipes | reverse complement strand
GCTAATTAATGCTACTTAATTTCATTAATGCTATTTTAATTAATCAATGTCACTTTAATTAATGCTAACTCAATTTAATCTAATCATGCTTAACTAAAAAATTTCGGGGCTAACAAGGATGGACAAACACGGAAATCCATCCCACCGTTCAAATGATCCAAGGGTTATATTTCTTTTGCGTTTTTTTGCCGATATTTATTTCTCTTTCTCTTCTCTGCACGGCTTGAAGGTTTCTTTTAATTCTTATTCTTATTAAGTATATAATACTAAGTACGAACGGGATGGATGAACACAGAAATCCATCCCGCCGTCCAAATGATCCAAGGGTTATAGTTTTTATGCGTTTTTTCCCAATATTTATTTCTCTTTCTCTTCTCTGTGCAGCGTGAAGGTTTTTTTTAATTCTTATTCTCGTCATTTATTTTTTCTTATTCATTGAAAAGGATTTTTTTACTTAATATTTTTTCATCCCATAATATAAATATGCTTATACTTAAATAATAGTTAATGAATCAATTTTGATATAATAAATAGTTATTATAATATAATCTACTAATTATAATATATATATATATATGTAATAATGTTATTATACATATTTTGTTTGAAATAATGAATAATAATAAACAGTTTATATTAATTCGAATTATTTAAATATACTTATAATTAATTTTGATATAATATAAATATGCTTATACTTAAATAATAGTTAATGAATTAATTTTTATATAATATATACATATTTATTAATAGCAAAATAATTAATTGATTATTTAATTAAAATAAAATGAATAATTTTTATTATAGGAGTCACAAGCGTGACTTAAGTGTCACACCCGTGAAAAGATCTATTTTTTAATTCCTTAATTAAAATATAATTCATAATAATCAATATATAATTAAGAAATTGATTTATTGAAACCTTATTAATTAATTAATTAATTATTGATTATTAACACACAATTATTATTTATGTTATTATTAATGCGTCTGAAACATTTTTTCCTTTTTTAATTACATATTCTAAAAATATCTTTAATTAATTTAATTTTAACTATTTAGTAATTTAAAATATAATTTCATGTAATTAAAATATTATCAGTAGTTAAAATATAATTAATTAATTGATTTATGAAAATTTGATACTTGATTAATAAGGGTAATTAGAATATAATAAATTAAATGATTTGTTAAATTGTACTTTATTTATAAATTAATTATTAATCATTAACTGTTAATCTTATTCAGTTGTAATTAATAATGATTAATATATTATTAATTAATTGATATATATGTATAGGTAATTAGCCACGCCTATGACTTAATATTCACAGGTGTCACCACCAAAAATTGAAGGAATTGTTTGATAGAAGTCACCACTCAAAAGATAAAAGTCATTCGAAAGAAGGCAAAAGTTGGTCAGGACCATCAAAAGAGTTATGCGATAAGAGGCGATGATCGTTAGAGTTTGTAGTTAGTGACAGGATTTTCTGCGAATATCACCATGGAAAGGTATCATCAGATTTTGGAGTCAAGGGAAGCTAAATCCTAGGTCTATTGGACCTTTTTGTATCCTGGAGAGTGTCAGGACTGTGGCATATCAGTTGGAATTGCCACCAGACTTGGATATGATCCATAATGTATTCCATGTCTCTATGCTTAAAAAGTACTTACCGGAACCATCTCATGTTTTAGAGACACCTCCAGTAGTGAGAGAAGACCTAAGTTTTGAGGTGAAACCAGTTCAGATTTTGGATTGACAGACTAAGAGATTACGTAACAAGGAGGTACCCACGGTTAAGGTTTTTTGGAAGAGCGACAGGGTTGAGGAGATGACATAGGAGCCTAAGGATACTATGAGACGTCAATACCCCCATTTATTTTTGTCCTCGACATAGGAGTTTCGAGGACGAAATTCTTTTGAGGAGAGGAGGACTTGTAACACCGGTCTTTCTGAGCACTTTGTATTGTTTTGTATTTGGAGATACTACTGTATATTGATATATGGATGGTCGTAAATGAGTTCAAAGATGTATTTAAATCTTTTTGGGGATATATGTCAGTGATTTATAATGTTATATGCCCTTACATAAACTTAGAGTTCATCGGTACGTGAAATCTTGGAGATTTCTGATATATAAACCTTTAAGTGTGTAAAACCGAGTCCATTGGATGGATATGACCATGGTGGTCGAATTAAATGTGTTCTAATGCCTTAGGGGTGATTAGACATAATTTATAGACTTATTGGACACTTAGAAAGCTTAATTGAAAAAGTTGATGTACATGAGAGCTTATTTGCAAATTGTTAAAAGTTAAAGGACTTAATAGTAAATTTTCAATTCTTAGAGGACCAGTATGTACTTTTATGAAGTTAAGGGGCTTAATTATTATTTCTAAGAGTCCAAGGACCAAAATAAAAATAAAATTTTTGGAGATTTCTAAACTTTGGGCTTAATTGCAAATTTAGGAAAGTTTGGAGGGTAAAATGGTAATTTCATACAATCTAAGGGCAAAATGGTAAATTCACCATATTTTGGTCAATGAAGAGTTAAAATCCTAGACTCTTGTTATGTATGGTCGTGCACCCCACCCTTTAAGACTTAAACACGTTGTTGTAATCAAAAGAGAAGAGAAGAAAGGAGAAGAGAGGAGAGAAAGAAGCAAGTTTCAGCCCTCACCTATTTTCCACCAAGTTTTTGATTCTTCAACCGCAATCAAGGGGTTGTAAGCTAATTTGGGGTCAAGGAACTCAAATCTATCAGTAGATTTAAGAAATTCTTAAAGGATTAGATGATACCACCAAAGGAAGGTTTAGGTAAATTTTGTCTCATCTCTCTCTACATTAGCATTTTGAGTTTCATGTTAAGATATGTTTCTATCCATGCTTGATTATGTATGAAACATAGTTTAGATGAGTGAAATTGTTATGGAGAGGGTTCTTTAGGTCAAAACTAAAATTGTCCCCTTTAGGTGAAAGTTTGTGGATCTTTGAATATCTTTTGAAATTGATAGTCTAAATGAATTCTATGATGTTAATTATGTATGTATGTTATGAATTGATGATGGAAAATGAGGAAGAAGTACATTAGAAGGAGGCTTTCAAGTTTATGCCCTTAGGTGTTTGATAAAATGCTTAAGTGAACTTGACTTCGGATTTAAGGATTTTGATGGTGTGCATTGGAAAGAGACTTTTATGTTTACTTAGAGTAAACTTGATTCGTTACTTAGATTGATGAATAATGGCCTTATGTGCTTGGATAAAAGTGTGCTTAATTATGTGGTGAAATGAGTAAGTGTGGGATTAAAGGCATTAAAAAATGCAAAAGAAAAGCTAATGTGAATACTAAGGAAGTAATGATGTGAGAAGCTTAATGGTCAAATCCTATAGCTTAAAGAGAGTGATATTGTGTTTTATACACTTGTGTGATGGTGTATAAATATAAAATTCATGTTTAAGTAGTAAATATATTGTATGTCTTTTATGTATAAAGGCTCAGGAGTTGTGAATCAAAGAACTCATACAAAAGATTTTTTAAAAGCAAGGAAGTGTATATCTTCTTTTGAGGTGAGTTGGGGAAGCCATATTTCTCAAATGGGATTATAACATCCTAAGACGTGCATGATGACTTGAATGTGAATTTTAAACCTAGGCAACGTATGGTAGAATTGAATTTCAAATGGAAGCTAATATGTTTAGGTATTTAATAAACACCTTTGTTTTGAATAACTTTGCATGTGAAGTACAAAATATAACTTTTTATTGTACAAAATAATGTTTCAACATGGTTTTAGAAACCGATATTCTTCTTACATAATTAGAGAAATGCAATTGTTTTTAACAACTCTGAGTTTAAAGTGCAAAGAACAATGCTTTATTTTATGAAGCTACATTTTTTAATAACTTTGCACTTAGATTGCAAAAGATGACTTTTATTGTATGAAATAATGTTTTCAAATTTATATATGCATAATCGAGGCATGTATGATGCGTGTATTTGTTCTCTTTTGGCTTAGAGTCACAGCATGGTTTTCATTTTATCAGTTGGACCGATAAATAAAGGCATAGTGCCTTATTTAATTTTTGTACTTAATTATTGTTTATGACTTTTGTATGGTGAGTAAATGATTGGCTAATTGTGTGCTAGGCACAACTGATTACTGATTAAGCAACTCCTATACCCTTGACGTTGATACATGAAAGTCGAGTCGTTGTATCGACACCTTTCTATGAGACTTGCGGGTGATTCCACACCTAGGGTCTGGACACTAACAAGGTCATCACCTAGGGTTATAATGCTCTTGTCGACTGTAGTTCGGACTCACCACGGATGAAAGTCAAGCCAATATCGAGTATCGGTGGGTGTGCACATTAGTTTGGCAGACTAGTGCTATCACACATGATTGTTTTGGCTTATCCTAATATTAGTTCTCCTATCGAGATTTGATTGGTACATATGATGTTTTTATGCTTTTGTGTACTGGAACTGGAAACTATATCCGGATGAGTGAGTTAATAGGCTACGCCTATATGGTACCTAATCAAGATACGTTGAGTCATAGGCTAGGCCTATGTATTTTCTATGTGATATATATTCACTTCATAGATTATCTACACCGTCTTGGTATGAATCGAATTCTATTTGTGATATATGTTTTTCCTGCTCACTGAGTACCTAATGTACTCACCCCCTTCACTTTCCAACCATGCAGGTTAATTTAGTGAGCTTGAAGCTCTGAGTAGATCGTGCGGTCTTTTGACAGTTTCGGGATATTACTGCACGTGGGTAGTTTTTGCTTTGTACTTTAGTTGTATAGTGGCTCATGAACTGTTTTACTGTTTTTATTACTTTGGTTATGTTGATATGTTTTATAAATTTATAAATTTAACTCTTATCTGTTTTGTCATTTTAAAAGACCTTATATATGAAATTTGATATTATGGGTGAGGTTTCTTGAGTGAACTTTAAAGTCCTGAAGTTATGGTTGGATGTGAATATAGAAATGTGTTTAAAGTCCAAAATTTTCAAAAAAGAAAAGGAAAGATATTCAGATAGCCATGCATAGTCGGATTAAGGATACCGTGAGTATCCTTAAATCAGTTGTACGGTGGTTGTCATGGGCCCAATATGGTACCGGGTCTTGACAATTAAATTGTGAGATCCCCACATCGGTTGGAGAGGAGAACGAAGTACGCCTTATAAGGTTATGTATACCTCTCCCCCACAAGACATGTTTTTCCAAGGGTGGGAAGAGCAAAATCATGAGGGGTTTGGCCCTAGGGACAACCCAAAGCGGACAATATCTTTGGGCTGGTGATCTGGGTTGTTCCAAATGATATCAGAGTTGGTTCCCAACCAGTTGTGCTAGCGAGGACGCTGGGCCCTAAGAGGGGATGGATTGTGATATCCCACATCGGTTGGAGACGGGAACAAAGTATGCCTTATAAGGGTATGGATACCTCTCCCCCTAAGACAAGTTTTCCCGAGGGTAGGAAGAGCAAAACCGTGAGGGGTTTGCCTCTAGGGGAAACCCAAAGCAAACAATATCTGTAGGCAAGTTATTTGGGCTATTACAGATTTTGCATCACTTGCCTGTAACAAGTCACAGAGCTAGTTCTATATCGCTTACCCGTGATTGGTTAACCCTTATTTACAGAGTTTGTACTACATCGCTTACCCGTAATAGGTTAACCACTATAAATGTACCGGTATAATATCATGTATAAATCCTAGCGTAGGTAAAAACAACTCTTACATTTACGACTCATCTTATTTTCTAGATCAAGTATAGGAGGATTCATAATTGAATTATTTCAATGTAACTCCCAATCATATAAAATTTAACTTTCAAATTAAAACTTGTATATCGTCAAAGCATACACTTATGGTAGCAATATTCACTTGTAAAATATCATTTGTATAAAACTTAACATAAATATTCATTTTATAATCAAATAAAAACCATTTACATATACTCAATTTAAAGTACACTCACATGTTATCAATTCTTTTGCAAAGAATTTAGTCATATAAAACAATTAAAATACACTCACTATTTCACAAACTTATCGCCAAGCACACTCACTCATTCTATGCCTCCTCTTTACCTACACAAAGCACATTTCACTTAGGTATTTATTTCCAAATTATGAAATAAGGGATTAAAACTTTAGTTCGGTTTAACTAATTTCAAGATTAGTATTTAATGCGGTAACACGTGTGCTAATCGTATTTTGCTTACTTTTGTAAGCTAAACTTTTAGTCAACGTTTTCAAATATGACTTTAAAAGTCACTTAAATATCATATTTTACCCATTCTAACTTACTAATTTCTTCAAAACACAATCTCACCCAATTTAATTCACCATATCACAATCATGCATGATGAGTCGTGGTTATGACCTATGTCCAGAATCCATACCTCCACTTGTTCCTTAATTTTCACATATCAAACGTTCAAATTAGGTTTTGAAGTCTACTGCACATTTATTCCCATATGTCTCTAGTATCTATAACATCAAAATCATGCCGTTTAAACTTCTAAATCATGAAACATGTACCAAATATTACAAGTTGCTTCAACATAAGGACAATATCAAGTTACCATAATCAATCTCAATTTTAAATATCATTTAGCCATAATTAGGTTAGGTCTCTCCTAGATATCTTTAGTACTATGTCTTAGGTTTTAGCTCCAATTGGAATCACTCAATTTGGAGGTATGTAGACTGATTTATGGTGAAAACAGGGACTGGTTCAAACAAACCTAAGACAGAATTCTATACACATTACTGTCTTGTCATATTCAACCAATTCCATGCAAAGAAACACCAAAATAACACTAAGGCACCGTTGATATTAATCACATCCATCCCATACTAAAAACTCACAAAAATTAGGAATTTAGGCTAGGAAAAATTACCACTTTTTCCTCCAATCTTTTGGTTATTTGTTGAACACCTTTACTTGATCAAGATTTCTTCAAATCTCCATCAAAACCCATCAACAATGGAAGCCCTCTTCTTACTTTTCTTCTTTTTGCTTTTGTTTTTGGTTTCTCACCTTTACTCTCTCTCAAGCACTCACGATTATGTTAAATAATGAAGTTAAATGTCTTACTTTATGCTTTTTATTAATGGATTCCATATGTCACCTTCCTATTGGTTCTCTTCTAATGACTCATCCTTCCACTAACAACGTGTAAAATGACCAAATTGCCGTTTAATGCATTTAATTTACCAACTAATCGAAATAAATTTTGAAAATATTCCATAACCGTCTTATCATCAAATTGACCATAAATACTCTAATTAGGGTCAATACTTATTGATTGGATATTTTTAAAAATTTTGAATGGGTTTAAAATCATGAGTACCCATTATTTTCCAAAAAGGGAATTTTAGTCTAATAATTTTAGATTACCCGAATTCTATTCAAATAACCTCTGTTTTGACCCATTCTAGTCCCTATAGACTTAAATCCTAATTCTGGAGCTTTTTATCATTTTTTGAAATCATTCGGTAACTTTTCGATTGCCCGAACAAATTTTTGGATTGAATTCGAAAATTACTGAATGTCACCGAAATCATCCAGATTTCATTCAAAAGTGACACCTAAATCTCCAAAGCACTTTTCAAGATTGTTTAAACTCGTTTAGACTCATTTCGTAGCTTTTTAGAGTTTCCAAAAAAAAATTGAGAAATTTTTAGTCGACTCTAGAACTATCTCTAGTATATTCGTGATCTCCTTTATAACCTCAATAATACATTTAAATGCCTAAATTACTCTTATACACCATAATAAGAGCATACTCTATAAAATACATGTACAACATATTACAAATTACAATAACCGAACTAGGATATTACAAGTACTTCCAATCTTCACCAATTAACCCTTATTTACCTATGCTAGCTACAACTACACTGTGCACTTGCGGTAAATTTAAATATTGACATAATTGCAGTTAATTACTTTACAATTTAGAATCCTAATTGAACTAAACTAGCTTGATCACCTCTATCTTTATCAGATTACATCACACTAACTAATTGGATGACATCCCTCATCCACATAGAACTCTATTTGATAGGATTTAACTACATCATAACTAACACGATATGAGACTACATTTAATTAGGAAAGATACATCCATATCTGTGAATATCTCCATTAACTTTGGATGATCTTCCCACATGATCTTTATCTTTTAAAGATGATGTATATTTACTATGATCTTATCCGTCACATCATCCAAGATCTCTCTTTGATCTCTATTCATTCATGATGAGTCATTCAAGCCTAGAGCCTTCCATAAAACACTGGTTCAGTCCAATGCTTACCTATGTTAAGTTTATCAGTCATAGTTTGTCTATTTGAGCACACATTATGTCCTTAAATCTCTCATATGTCTCCCTCATTCATATGATTCAACTAATCTTCAACCCAAAGTCTATCTCAAGTATATTTTGGTCTAACACCCAAATCTTGCATCTCATCAAAGATCTTTTCCAATGTGCACTAATGCATGAATGCTCATTAATAATGCCTACTTTCCTTACCTACTTACAAGTCTTTGCCTAATTCCATCATCTCGAGTGCCAAATATTAGCCAAAGATTGCCAACACTCACACGATTATGCAATTTACAGTTAAAGGTCTAATAAACCACCCCCACTAGAAGAAATTGATGCCCTCATTGAAATAATTCGCGGGCATTCTTTCAAATATGGCTCCCTCGATGACTCCTTATTCATTGATACATCTCTAATGTACCATTTTCTCTCTTCGTTAGGCTTGTCTTTGCTTTTGTTTGGACTCTCTTTCCTAATGCCCATTAAGCCTAACATAGTATAATTATTGAGGTAGACTTCTTAAGTCGAGTTATCCTATTCTTCTCCTTGATCCTTTGTAATCATGGAATTCATTTTCTCCTTACCTACCTTCCATTTTGGGCATTTACAAGCAAAGTGTGGCCCTTCACAAGTGAAACAAATAATATCTTGTTTTGTTTATTTTCTGGACTTACATCAAGAAGATTCATATACCCTATCCTTGCCTTTCTCCAATCCATTCTGTGTCCCACCATTCTTCTTGCCCTTATTTCTATTTCGAATTGGTGTTAGCATTTGGAGATCCACCAAGGCATCCACATCCACTATTGCATTTAGAAGGTCTTTAACATTCTTCGAAGCTCGATTTGTACCCAACCTAGTAAATTGCTTATAAAGTTAAACAATTGTTCTTCCTTAGACATGTTCTACATGTACAACATCAAATATGTGATTTTTCTCACATACTCCTGCATTAAGTCATCTTGATTTAAATGCTTCAAAACTTCCCTCATGATTTATAAAGTGTTGTTGGGGAGGAACTAGTTTGTTAACTCCTTCTTCATTTGCTCCCAAGTGTCAATGGGAGGTCAACCTACATTGATTTCATTGAAGGTTCTTGTTCTCCACCACAACTTTGCATCCTCCATCATAATATAGTTGTAATCGACATCTTCTCCAAATCATACATCTTTGTCACTACAAAATATTGCTCCATATCCCACTAAAAATTTTCAAGATCATTGGCACTCCATTTATCATCGAAAACTTGGGCTTCTTGCACCTTCAACAAAGTGTTTTTGGCATACCCAACACCCTATATTGCAACGACATAGCTGAGGATTGTGATCTCCAATATAGAATCTTCTTATGCCTTAATGTTGTAATTGTTAGATATACGCCTCCAAAATCTCAAACCAAAATGAGTAGGAAGCGACCTCTTCCTCCCCTCAAGAAATTGGCCTTTTAAGTGCCTCCACTCGGTTAATACACTCTAACAAATTGCTACCTCCCACCATATCAATATTTTGGCTCTAATATTAATTGTTACAAATATTTTTCTGTCACCAAGAAGTTATGCCTACTCTTTTGAATGGTAATCTCACTTAGGTCTATTTAAGCAAAACTCATCCTTCCCATGTGATTGTTGACCGAAAAACTTTGTTCTCGAACGCCTCATAATCCTCAAAGTGTTTAAGTCTCATACTCATGTAAGAATGCTATGAAAGTATTAAATAATCATAAGGAATAATAGACACACAAGAGAGATAAAAAATAACATTTATTAGTTCCCTAAAAGTATACAAAGAAATGCTCTCTCAATATGTTCCCATCCCCTCTATCTCTCTTTCGGTCCAAGGCCCAAGTAAACGATTTATAGGAACTCTGGCTTTATTATTCATAATCTTAATTAAATTGAACTAACTACATCACCTCTATTCTTATTAGATTATATCTCACTAACTAATTGGATGACACCCCTATGCAAAGATGACTCTATTTAATAAGATTTAGATGCATCATAACTAGCAAAATAAGAGATTACATTGAATTAGGAAAGATACTTCCATATCTATGAAGATCTCCACTATATTTAAATGATCCTCCAATAAGGTCTTAATCTTTTAGAGCTAATATATATCTACTATGATCTTATCTGTCACATCATCCAATATCTCTCTTTGACCTTTATCCATTAATGATGAATCAATTAAGCCTAAAGTTGTCTGATCTAATGTTTACCCATGTCAAGTTTATTAGTCATGATCCGTCTATTTGAGCACACATTAAGTCCTTAAAACTCTAACATGTCTCTCTCATGGATGTGATTCAGTTAACCTTTAACCCAAGCTCTATCTCAACCTATCTTTTATTCTCACACATGAATCTTGCATCTTATCGAAGATTTTTTCCAATATGCACCAATGCATGTCAACTCATCGAGAATGCTTATTTTCCTTGCTTACTCACAAGTTTTTGCATTGTTTTCTCATCTTGAGTGCCAAATATTGGCCAAGGCTTGTCAACACTTGCAAGATTCTACAATTTAATCTTAGGGTTCTAATAATGTACCATCATAAAGACGTGGTCGTGACAGTTGGTGAGATATAAGGTGACATGGTTGATATTTCCTACTATGAGATACATTCACATACTAGTTAGCCACATGATAGCCAAAAGGGGAGATAGCACCAGAGTGGTGGGAACTAAAAATATGTTCTATCTCAACAACATGGTAGATGTAGCACCCCACTCTCGCAAGACACGTACCCGATATCTATGGTGATATCTAAGTACGTACCCCATAAGGGTGGCATGCTAAAACGATCTATTGGTCAAAATTCATTACAAAACTTTTGTTTGCTTAAAACAAGGTACACGAAAGCAGAAAATCACTAATCAAATTGGCCCTTGTCATTAAAAAAAATATTTCCATTTACAAATTAAAATTATTACAAACACTAGTATTCAACAATAATTTCGGCCTATTTCAGATACAAAACACTTGAAATCATAAAGTCTTTTCATTAATAAATCATTTACAAACACTTTGTACAATTTTTGCTGAACATAAGTCAAAAATAAAATCACTGAAATGCACATCTTAACACATATGTCGAAAACTGCCCATGTAAGATACTAAATATGGGCTTTGATACCAAAATGTAGCACCCACTCTCGCAAGACACATACCTGACATCCTTGGTGATATCCAAGTACGTACCCCATAAGGGTGGCATGCTAGAACGATCTTTCACTCAAAATTCATTACAAAATTTTTGTTTCTTTAAAACAAAGTACACGTAAACGGAAATCATTAATCAAATCGGCCCATGTCATTTAAAAATATTTCCATTTTACAAGTTACAATTATTACAAACATTAGTATTCAACAATAATTTGGGCCCATTTTCAAATACAAAATACTTGAAACCATAAAGTCATTTCATTACCAAATCGTTTACATACACTTCGTGCAAATCGTTTACTCCTTGGACAATTAAAGTCCGAAATTCATAGACAAATCACAAACAGTTGATAATACTGGAAGCAAACAAAACAAAACAAATCAATCCTAGGAAATCATCTAGGTTGACTCACAGTACGCTCCAATAAGCTATTGCCTAGATGGTCCGGCAATGTCCGATTGGCATCTGATGTGCTCCTCTAAAATATACAAAACATATTCACAAATATCACATTTTTGCATGAATACACAAATGGTTCTTTTATGCACACAAAACATATTCACAACTAAATCATTTGATTTAGTTTAGTATACAAAGAGATATACTCAAAATATTCTAGATGGTTCATAAGTTCCAGCAGAATTCTTACCTTAACTTCCAACCAAATATTGAAAATCATAGAGACAGAATTAAAACTCCATTTCTTCATAACAGTTGTAGCCTTATGTCTCTAGTGGACGCAAAAATAAAAATCACCTAATTTAGATAACTACAGAGAACGTTATGGTTAAAATACGAAAGTATGTTCGAGCTGTCAAGGGAGGGTCCTCGCCGCGACGAGAACAAAAAGTGAGGTCGCGATGTACAACATTTCATCCTCAGACAGATGGACAGAGTGAGAGGACAATCAAGACTATTGAGGATATGCTTCGAGCTTGTGTATTGGAGTTTAGAGGAGCGTAGGATCAGTATCTAGCCCTGATTGAATTTGCTTATAACAACCATTATCATAGCAGCATCGGAATGGCACCATAAGAGGCCTTATAAGGAAGAAAGTGTCAATCGCCTCTGTATTGGGATGAAGAGGGTTTGAGAATAGTGAAGGGCCCAGAATTGATTAAGGATATAGTGGATAAGGTGAAATTAATCTGGAGCTGAATTAAAGCGGCTCAAGACAGACAGAAGAGTTATGTGGATTAGCATCGGAGGGATATGGAATATAATGTAGGAGACAGAGTTTTCCTACGAGTGTCTCCGTGGAGAGGAGTCTTGAGGTTCGGTAAAAAGGGCAAGTTGAGCCCTAGGTACATTGGTCCTTATGAGATCATTGAGAGGATAGGACCTTTGGCCTATAAGTTGGCTTTACCGAATGAGATGTCTCAGTTGCATAATGTCTTTCATGTGAGTATGCTCCGAAGATACCGATCAGATCCGACACATGTGATACCGGCTCAGGAGATTGAGGTTGCTAGCAATTTGAGTTATGTTGAGGAGCCGATCAAGATTGTGGGATCGCGGATTAAGAAGTTGAGAAATAGGGTCATTCCATTGGTAAAAGTTCTATGGAGGAACAACTCAACTAAGGAAGCTACTTGGGAGACGGAGGAACATATAAAGAGACAATATCCTCACCTGTTTGAATACGCAGGTAAGAATTTCGAGGACGAAATTTTTATTAGGAGGGGAGAGTTGTAACATCCCATCACCGATGGGAAGGGTAGAAATGTAATTTGGAAGGGTTTATGAGTGTTTAGAATTGTCTTAATATGTTCATGCATACACATATATGTGAATAGTGAATTTTACACATGTAAATGACTGTACATGCATTCGTGACATTTCCTGATATATTTGGTCATAAATGTGAGTGTTATGAAAAATGTGATTTTTGTGTTTGGAAAATTGATTGGAGATGGTCGTTGAGGTTTTAGAATGTTTAATGAATTTTTAGAAAATTTTCTGAAAATTTCAGGGTAATTTCTGGACTAGGAAAATGCCAAGTGACAGACTGATTATGTACCGGTAGTAGAAATTACTGTCCAATGGCATGTGAATTTTAGATAAATGATGTTAGGATTTATTAATTTGAGCCATTGGAATTTGAGGAGAAATTAGAGTAGAAATTGAAATTTGATGGAATTAGTTAAATGAAGGAACCAAGTTAATGCTTTACAATTGGGACACTTGTCACTTGTTCAACCATGTATTAAGCCTTTAATTTAATTAAAAGCACCCCACCACCCTTTTGGTCTTGACTTTCACGATGCTTCTCATTTTCCAAGGGTTTTGGTGATTTATTTTGGATTTTCTTCCCCACATCTTCGTAACTCTCCTCTTCCTTGTTTCCTTTTGATATTTTGCTCATCTTTTCTACCTTCTTCTCCCTTGCTTTCTCTTCTTTTGTTCATGAAAAATCCAGCCTTTTTCCCCCCTCAAGATGATGATGATGATCGTGTATGATTAGGGAGGGAGTTAGAGAGTTTGTGAGATTTTGAAGCTTAGAAGATTTGGAAGCTTGATTAGGTAAGAAATATGTTATAT
>JANZLC010000008.1:17829473-17848073 GCA_026413385.1 Erythroxylum gracilipes | reverse complement strand
ATAATAATAATAATAATAATAATAATAATAATAATAATAATAAGAAGAAGAAGAAGAAGAAGAAGAAGAAGAAGAAGGTGAAAACTAAAACTAATAGGAAACTCAAATACAAGTGAAAATAATAGTAATAATAAAAATACAAATAATAGTAATAATAATAATAGTAAAACGATAAGTGCTGTTATAGTAAACAGATAAGTGCCACTTTTACTTTAAAACTTAAAAACCACATGTGAGTACAAACAATACCATGATTCTATACAAAAAATGTCATTGATCTATATAGATAAAAAGATAACACTATGCTTCTTTACGAAAAAAGATACCATCATAGTATATAAATAAGTACCACTTTTACTTTGTTTTTAAAAATGGATGATATTGTTTGTATGAAATCATATTATTGTATGTACATGCTGCACCAAAGTACAAACAATAATATGATTTCACTTTTCCTTTAATATGTAAATACTGCAACAAAGTACAAACAATAATATGATTTAGAAATTAGATTAATTAGACCTAATTTAAATTTATATATAATTAACAATAATTTAATTTAATTTAATAATATGTGAGAAACTGGAAGCAATAGAGAGAAACAATTTGTTATAAGTTATTTGACATATTTATCTTTACTTTAAAAATTATTATTTACCATCAATCTTCTGCACATTTTAATTATTTAGTATTTACATCGTAAATTCCTAAATTACCTTCTTATTCATAAAATTAGTTACATTATTTATTTATGCCCAGAAAACATTTTTCAAGTGGTAAGCCGATTTAAGTGAGAAGGATCCTTTTTTTTTTTTGGGTAAGATTCCAAGTTAATTTATGCTCGTTTCCAATTGGTATTTCCAGGAAATATTGTTATTATTCCAACTTCGGGTGCTTCGATCATTAATTTGAGCAAGAACTTCAAGAACCCTACGGTCAAAAAGTAAAATTTGCCAGTTAAAATCCTTAAGAGATTGCCAAATATGTCCTTTTGAAGAACCCATGAACGCTTGCCCGAGTGAACGAAGGCCTCCCACCTCTAGCAATTCACACGGAGAGTACTGATTATTAAGTAGCCTCCACGCTTGCTTTGCCAATAAAGCTTCATTGAAAGCCTCCAGATCTCTGTATTCCAGGCCACCATAAAGAATGGTTCACGGTTGGTATATTACCTACTGAACATTCTGATTTCGCTCCAAAGGGGATGACTTGTAGCTCGGAAGTTCTTGACGTGCTCTTTAAATCAATTTGAATCAAGGTTATGAGTTGGCGTTGTAATGACTTTGTGCGGAGCTTCTCTTTGAATTAAGAGAATGATGAGGTTATGAATTCCCTTAAATAAAGGTTATGAGTTCCTTGAAACAAACTTCCGAAGCTGAAGCTATAATGCATGAATTATAGCCTCGTAATAAGCTACAAATTTTGCTTTTATAGTGGATGAAACAATGACAGACTGTTTGATACTTTTTCATGAGATTACCTCTTTAGCTAATAGGAACAAATAGTCAAACGTTGACTTTTTACTATCAACACACTTTGGTAAAATCTGAACGTTAATATCCAAATGATTAGACCTCTTATAAGTGAGCAAATAATCATTTATTCTTTGAAGATATCTCGTCACCTTTTTTGCAACATTCCAATAATTAATACCATGATTACTTTGATACCTACTCAGCATTACTACTACAAAATTGATGTTAGGTCTAATACAAATTTGTAGATCTAAATTAACGGTTAAGATTTAATATACTATTAAACTAAGAAAAATATAAACCAAGTTTAATATGAGCTTATAAAAAATATGGGCGATAATATCAAACCATATTTCATACATATAGAGGCAAAGTCAAACCTTATCTGGTGTAAGCCTAGTCATCAACTTGTGTTTTATATTCTACGATTAACAAAATCAGTATTAAACAACTAGATCGAGACTTAGAAGAAAAAGGTAAATCAAATCTTGTCCAGCTCAATACAATACCCATTTATCAGTTTACTTCTCAAATATTAGTTACTCAGTTTTCTTTTATGTTGAAAACTTGCATGCTTTACACTTCAAAGTTTGAATGCAAAAACCCCTATATCAAAGTCATTTGTGACAGTAAAACCAACTCAAGCATGGAATTTATAGCCAGATTTCTCGGAGAGGAGTGACATATTTCACACAAAACTGCATTTTGGTTTTAGCACCAATAAAGAACAACATAGATAGAAAGCAACAATTTGTGTAGTGAAGTTATCATAATCCCTACCCAAATGATGAAGACAATAAAGAAGGAGCAGACAACAAGGAGAAACACATTTGAGGTAAATCCAAAACAAATCAAGCAAGCTAGAGGAACGTCGAAGCTACCCAGAAAACTAGCGGGGGAAAGTAGAAACAAAGACAAAACCTGCAAGGATTAGCAGGAAAATAGATGGATGTAGCGTAATTAGGTTTTTCTTTTTCTAAATTTATTATAATTATAAAATAATTATGTGAAAAATAATAAAAAATGTGGTCAAACTATATGATGTTGACGACATTAACGGAGAACTTAACATTAGTTTATTTTTGTCATAAATTAAAAATTTGAATATTTTATTGTCATTTTTAAGATTCAAATTAATATTATAAAATTGAATAAAGTTAAAATATATATATATATAATTAACTTATTTTAGTAAAAGTTACCTTGGCGGGTTTGTTTTGGGACTATTGGATATACTGAGAGTACACCTAAATTTAGCCCTTTCGAGTGTCTAAAAAATAATAATAATCCAATTTCAGTTAAAAAGACAAATAGGGAACTGTCACTGATCTTTTAGCTTGCCAATAGTATAATATTACAGCAGCAAAGAAGTGAGAAATGTGTATATGTGTGCTGGCCTGTGGGAACTTCAACTTATGGGTAAGACCTGAAATAAATACGAAGGATGAGTTAAATCAGAGCACGGGGTTAGGCTCTTCCTTCTTTTATTAAGTAACAAAGAGCGTGTTAGTAAATCAAATAGCATTCGTTAATAGTCGTGAGATTAATTTACTTTTGTACACGCGCGCGGGCGCGCACACAGAGAGAGAGACAGAGAGAGAGAGAGAGAGAGAGGGCTGAAGAGAATATTAAGTGATGATCGTCCATAACCCTATTACAAAACTGGTGCATTTACAAGAAACTAAAGACGAGAAGACTAGTTCCTTCCTTGCTTCCTGACTGGCCACTAAAAGTAAAAATGTCCCTTGTATATTACTTACACCGTTCTTCAGTTGAGTTCACTTGTATTTTGACTTGGATTTTCTTACAACAGCAACAGTTATTGTGTTTGTTCCACTCATCAGCTATGTCTTGTGCTATTCTGACGGCGTCAGAAGCCGTCCCTTGTAGTCCTCTCCTTGTGAACCCAACCGTGTACAGTCCATTCTCTGCTTTCCACCCATTGGGAAAGGGTATTTTTGGCATACCGTCTTTGGTGAAAGAATCACACCCCTGTGTGTGTATATACAAGTAAGTAAACAAAAGAAAGCCAAGAATTCGTGGTCTGCAGAATGCACCATGAACAACAATGACAGCAACAAATCATGCATAAAAATAAAAAACAGCCAAAATGGTTAAGATTCTCCTCTTGTAAAAGAAGAGATTTGGAGGTTTCTGTGTGTTCAAAGAGGAGAAAATGATGGATGATTCATGTAAGGATAATAGAAAATGCAAACCAAACGAACAAAACATGATTCCTTATGCTTGATTACCTTGAGCCAAGTAGGGACGTTGCTTTTGTACCCGGTTGCCAAAATTATAGAATCGAACTCCTTTTCTTGACCATCCATAAACCTCGCGCCATTTCTGTATATCTCTTTCACACCTTCCATCACCTGAAATAACCTAACAAATGTTAGCTCATAACTAATATTTGTGAAACCTTAAAATGTGGACTACATTGGATTTTTACCTTAATCTTTCCGGATTTTATCAGGGACAGTGCACCAACGTCTAATACAGGGGTCCTTCCGGTTACATTTTTAAGCTCAATAGGCCCACTTTTCGGTCGCCTGAGGCCGAATTGCTCCGTGTTTCCCAATTTCAAGTAGGCACCTAGTAGCAACAACCTATCAACCCACTTTAGTGGTAGGTACTTGAGAAGCCACACGGCTATAGCAAATGTTGATATACCAATCATCTCTCTAGGTAGAACATGCACCTGTACGTCACAAATTATACACTAATTTAATTAGGCAAACCACTTGACAACAAAATATTTCAATAAACACGAACAACAGTCCAAGTAACTACCGTGTTTCTGGCCACCATATGGGGGATTGCATTGTACCTACAAAGGTCTAAACTCACTTCCATGCCCGAGTTACCACATCCAACAACCAAGACCTTATGGTTCTTGAACTCCGAACCGGATTTGTAGTCGCTAGTATGCAGAATAGGACCGTTGAACTTGTCTAATCCAGTTACTTCTGGTATCACAGGCTCCGCATTCTCACCGGTGGCAACAATAAGCCACCGAGAAATGTACTCATGGTCTTGAGTTTGAACCCTCCATAACCCACGAACACAATCAAACTCGGCCTTCAAAACAGCTTGTTTGAACTTGGGCTGGATTGAGAAGCGTGAAGCGTAGGATTCCATGTAGGAGATGAATTGGTGCCTTGAAGGGTACTTGGGAAACTCAGGAGGAAAACGATGAAGGGGAAGTTGGCAGAAGTCTTTTGGAAGGTGAAGTTTGAGACGATCGTAAGTTCTGTGCTGCCAAAGAGATGCTATGCAGTCACTTTTCTCGAGAATCAGAGAAGGCACTCCGAGTCGTGAGAGGCAAGCTGATGCTGCAAGACCCGATGGTCCTGCTCCTACTATGATAGGGCCGTGAACACACATACACTTAGGTAGTATCTTAATCTCCTGCTTTCCTTGATCTTCGCAAGAACCCATGTAGGAAATCACAAGAAGAAGAAAGAAACCAGGAAAAGGAACTACGCAGTTGGTAGTGGACTACTACTCTGTTTTGGATAGTCTCCAAGAATCTGTCTTTATGAGAAAAGAAAATCGTTTGGAGGGGGTTGATGAAGCTGGAATTTAAAGGGAGAAAGATGGTACAGTGAATAAGAGGCGTAACATTTGGTGGGGTTATAAATGCAACACACAGCCACAGAGCAGAAGTGTTATTATGAGAAGTGAGAGGCGGAGAGAGAAAGAGTGTAGTATGGTTTGACAAGAGAATAGGGAAGTGTAATATAGGCGTGAAGATTAAGGAAAGGATTTCATTGTGTGGTTTTCTGTTTCTCAAGGTTCTTTCTTCTCTACTCTTTTCTGCAAAAGGCTACTTCTTCTCTTCGGGCGTGCTAGGTAGTGGTGGTGGAGGTGGTCGTAGGAGTAGGCAAGTCAAATAGCCACTGGCTTCGCTGAGACCCGTTGTATTTCCCTTCTTTTATTTTTCTACTCTCATTTTGGGCTTTGTACCTCGAGTCCATTCACCCTCCTACTCTATATAAGAATTGGACCAAATTTCTTTAAAGAAACATGAGTGAACAGGATGTTTTATTGTTTATATTAGACCATATAATATTTTTAATATGTCTACTTGGTTTGGATTAGGTTATTTCTCCATTAAATTCATGACTAGATTCGGATGCTTGAAGAATTTCTCACATGCTGTTTCAGTGGGAGGAAGGAAACAGTAAAAGGACTATTATGATATGAGCAACCAAAAAACAAATGGGTTGTCAATCCACCTGGCGTTCCTCAGCTCATGGATCATTTTATAATTTCATTATGTTTTAAAAACTAGTCGGATAAAGAAAAATTTAAAGTTTAAAGATTCGATATTTAGTAAGTCACTACTATAAAACTGATATATAATAAATAAAAAATAAAAATTATTAGAATAAATAAAATATAGCATAAAATAAAATATTTTATTGAAATAAAAATTTACTATTAATATATAATAAACTAATAATAAATCTAATAATTTATACTAAGATTAAATCTGGCATAAATTTTAAATAATAAAAAAATAAAAATTGCATTCTATATTATCATTTATTTAAGGACTAGTATATTTAAAGAAAGTAAAAAAAAAACTCTAACTTTATTGTAACTTCTTCTTTAATATCCTTTAAACATACTTATTTATAGTTTAAATATTATTTTTAACATATTATTAAATTATCTTAAGTAAAATTACTTATATATACTAATTAATAATTTAATTTATTAAACAAATTCATGATAAAAAATTTTAAAAGTTTTTAATTAAAATATAAGGAGAAAAATAAAGAACCTAGATTTGAAAATATAATTTAATAATGAGATTAAATAGATTAAATAAATTAAGTATTTTAAAGGATAAAAATAGTAATTTATTTTAACAATAATAACTTAAAACAAAATTTTAAATTAAATTGTAAAGAGATAAATAAATAATATAAAATTTTTAAAAATAATTTTTGAGTTTTGACTTTTATAACGTACATATATTATAAATCTTTTGAATTTTTAATCAATTAGTACAAGAGGGGAAGAAATGTGTGGTGAGTTCCGCATTTTCAAAAAAATGATGAATTCACCGGTTTGTTAAAGAAAATTGGTCGTTTTTTTTTATCATAAGAGTTATGTAATACAAATTGGACTAAAATTTAGGCCAGTTTGTATTTTTTTAGTCAAATCGATTTAGTTTTTAAAACATTTTTAATGCAATCTAATTATTTGTTTTATTTATGTTCTAGTGATGTGCGATATTAGATAATTGATATAACTATTGATTCTATTTGTTTAACAGGAGAAGAGTTCAAAACCTTCCTTTTGTAAATTTTTTATTACAATATTTTAAAATGATGAACAATATTAGAAGCATTATTAATAAATAGTTATTGATCCCAGTGATTACAACGTAAATTTTTATAAATACTTCTTTTTGACAATGTCTATATTTAGAAAATTAAGTAAGGGTGACATAAAATTTTATTATGAGAGGTGGAAGGAAAGATAGTTTAGTTTCAAAATTCATTTAAATATTTCATTAATTGAGGAATGTACTGATCAAAATGCATACAAGTTGACACGAATATTACCATACTGATGATAATAAAAAGAGGATGACGTCAAAGTTGAAGTAGAAACTAAAGCGGGTGGAAGGTTACTCCAAAGAATCCGTATTTGGTGGCTCCTTCTCCTCCTGATCTTTGATCTTAGCTCTTAGCTTCTCCAAAAAAGGGTTTTATTAACAAGTTGGAATTTTGGGTATTACCTACATTAGTATATTACAAAGACCATACGCTAAAAGAATAATATCAAGCTCTGCACGCTGCCAGCCAGCTACCGTTCGACTATGTTTTGGCAAGGCAAGGCCAAATCTTTCCCTGCCCTCTATTTTATGATTTCAGAAGCTCTTTTGAGTTTTTCTTAACACTATAACAGGGAAATCATTATTATTTTTCATTAAAATCTATTTATCCTAGAATTGGAAGGTGAACTGATCATTCCTACTCACTACCCGGCCACATCCTTGCCTTATAAGTGACATAGTTAGGAACTTAAAATTAATAATTTGAAAGAAGAAAGAAGCGGAAGAAGGTGGTTGTAACTTACGCGGCTTAGACCAGGACTTTTTAAGACTCACAATTATAAAATGGTAATTAGTGATTAGGTTCAATTGATGCCAAATTAGGCCTTTCTATGCGTCAGCCTTTTCAACTAACACCACATCATGAGGTTTTACAGATTGAGTTTTTTTTAATTTATTTATTTTAATAACAAGAACAGTCTTTTGGGCATCCAAAACGAACACGTTGTTTTTAGCAGAGTCCATACTTGTACCCCAAGCATTTTTCGTTGCTTGACCTAAAACATAGGTCTTAGGCAATCTTAACATAGAGCACAGTGGCAACATATATAAAGCTGCTAGCGCGTGACATATTTTGTAAGAAAATAATATCTAAAAAAGATTGAGCCTGGAACCGAATGGCCAAAGTAAAGAAGGATCTTAGGCTACGTTGGCTTTTCACAATGTGTTAGATGCTGGGATCTAGGAAAGCAGGATTCGCCCGATTTGCTATTTCAAAAGATTTATAATGGACAAGAATATCTAGGGTTAGGATCTTTTTGGAATATTATATATACTTAGCTGGAACCATTTTCTTGTTGTCTTTTTATCAGATTCAGCTTTTCAATCATGTTTTCTGTTCTTCTCCTCTTTTAAGTAATATTTGATAATTTTTATCAAATTTTAAATCATAAGATAACAAATTTAAAATTTAAAAATTTTTATGACTTTCTTGCACGAGCGTGCAAATTAAGTCAATACCATGACTTGCTTTAAGCTTGTCTTCTAAATTATTTCCCAACTCTAAAGAATATTTTGAAATTAATATGTTGGAGGAGAAGAACAAGATTGACGAACATCTATATATAACTCCTGTAAAGTAGGATATGACAAATTAAAAGAATTAAGTGGGCCTATTAGAGATGTATATCTTTTATATGCAAACTAATTTTGGAATGTTGGTTTATTAAAATCATATAAAGCGATACCTATAATTCCTAGTAATTAAAAAAAAACAGAGCTTTTAGCATGGTATCTCCAATTATAGCCTCTTGGGGATGTACTTGATACTATTAGAAACGCCCAAAAAAATATCTTATTCATAAATAACATTAGAATATTGAGCCATGAACGAAGAAAGACAAAATAAATTCAACTTGTAATAAACCGCCGTAAAATCGATTAAAGATAAAATAAAATTAAAAAATTAAAGTTTAATTAAAAAAAGAGACTATTAAATAAAAATTAATTGGTTTATTTTATTTATAAAAATTGATTAGTTTACAAAACTAAGTAATTACTTAATAAATTAATTGAGTTTTAACAATAATTATTATTAATTAAATTAAAAACTAAATTAAAAAATTGATCGATTTAAATTTTTTTATCATTAAATCGATTAAATTAATTCAATTTTTTGATGGACGTTTTGTTATTCAAGCCACCAAAATTTTCTTAATTCGGCGCCAACTTTTAACTAAAATTTCTATTAAAAAATCTCCTCAACTTAATGTGTTATTGTGCAATTGTATTGTACTCATCGAGCAATTCGAAAAGCTTGATATTTATATAAGTATGATACCTTACTTCTGAGTGCGCAAGTTATATCCATCCATTCTCGGATTACAAGAATTTCAAGCTCTGCGTAGATATACGTACGCTAGGGTTGTTCTACAAAATGCCAAAAAATCTTCATATTGGCTTAAGGAGATTCATAAAGTACCATAAACTTTTTCCATTAAAAAAACATCGTATGCAATCCAAATACATAAGAAGAATTTAGGGAGTGCTTTCTGTGTATGAGAGATAATATATCTCATGTATATACCGTGTAAGTCAAAAATTAGACAAAAATATATATCAAAATAGGTAATCTTCCACATACATACAAAATAAGGCAACCCATGTAGCGATTTCTCAAGAGCACCTCAATCACTGGTTTCTTTAATTGATATTAGGCATAACAAATTCTTGTATGGGCAAGTTACAAGCTTATGGATTTATAATTGCAGCTAGCATTTGGTACGTCTTTAGTTGGATAGATCAGTTGCTCTGCCATGTAGTTTACATGCTGTATTCGGGGCATATGTAAAGAATCAATCTTATGTAAACTATATTATCCATGTTAATTTATCAATATGATACACACTCCAAGAAAAATTTTAAAATGTCTCTTTGTCTCTCTCTATGTATATGTACATGTATATGTACATGTATATGTATATATAAACATTTATATTATTAATTTATAGTCTTTTCGATAGACTTAATCTATTTACTTTGGATTTATTGAAGACGAGCCTCACCTGTAATACATAACGGTACCTCAGTTGTGTATCTCGGATCGAATGTGAAAGGGCAAAAAACGAAGAAATGCGAAAAATACCTAATTTTGGTCTCTATAACTTCAAACGAGTTTTCTGAAGCTGAAACAAGCGTGAATCTACTACCGCCTTCACGGGAACTGCTCTCTGGGATGCTGGTAAGGTCTTTCTACAGTTTTCTTAAAATATAAGCTCTCTTAACGGGTCAAAAAATCCTTATATTTATGATTGATATGAGTAACTATAGAAGACCTTAACTTTTATATATAGCGTCCATATCGCCCGATATGGATCCGGTCCACACTTATTGGGATCTATTTTTCACCCAGACTTCGACCCATGAATTTAGATCATTTATTGGGTCACTTTATTATCTTTATCTGGATCAAATTACATAACTTAATCGGTAAGTTATTTAAAAACTAAAAAATGCAATGAATAGTTATCCAACTTTATGAGAAATGACAAAATTGTCCAACATTCTCCTCTTTGGACAAGCATTAATTGCAGTTTTGACTTTATTTTAAAAATAGTTTAAAAACTCGGTTAAGCCACGCTACTAAGTTAGTCGATTAAGTTTACAAACAGAACATTTGATCGAAATATAATGAAAGTCCATCATTCCATCCTGCAAGACTTTTGATACCGAAAAGTATCAAATACATGTGTCATGTGCAACACAGATATAATATAATCACGTATACCTAATACCTCACTAATATGAATGGGAAAATGGAGTGTGACAAACTAAGGTGAGACCTTTATGATCTAAATTATATCATCTTCATTTGTAGGTCTCGATTTCTCCAACTTTATGCTAAACCACATATGCTAAACTGCATTAGAGAAATCCTATTTTCTCTCACCGAATGCTAAACAACATTAGAGAAAACTTGTTTCCTCTTACCAAATGCTAAACTGCATTAGAGAAAACTTTTATGTTCTCCAAATGAATGCTAAACTGCATTAGAGAACCTTTATGGGATTAAAAAATTATATCCCCTATGTCATGTCAAACTTTATGGATATCCATATAAAACTGTAAGTGTTTAAATGACATAGGCATAAGGTTAATCTGTTTGTATGCCCAATGACCTCTAAATGCTTAAGATTGACATAAATCTTAAGACTTATATATATATATTATGACAATCTACGATAACACGTATTATCGAGGATAAACGATAATCATCTTTATTGATAAGTCATCATACCGTCATAATACATCAAATGTATAAATGTACGTGGAGCAAACATAACGATCCCCTAACTAACAGTGTCTAAGGACGTCAAAACATCCATACTGTATACTTGTGTCACAAACATAAGTGGGTGAAGCCCTTTAGTTAAAGGATCAACTATCATTTCCTCGGTCCTTAAATGCTCCAAACTTTAATGTCACCTTTTTGTATCAACACCTTTATGGCTAAATAATTGGCCTTTAAATGCTAAGACCCTGTGATATTCTTTATTGTTATTAAATAACACAACAAGAAGATTACCACAGTACAACCAAATGGGTCTAGCCATTGAATCAACTACAGACAACTTAGAAATCAAGTTTCTAAGCTAAACCGCCTATGAAGCAGCTCCTTAGCATACACACTGCATACATGGTCGAGGAAGTCACCTGTGTCTACTTGACACTCTTCCACGACATTGTAACATCTGCAAACTTAAAACATTTAACCTTAAGTGAACTTTCACTCATCCCAACACATAGCTAAATTTGAATATGAATTCCCTCAAGGTTTAGTTTGTTGACTGTGCTATAAGTCAACATATAATCCTTAGTTCCTTTAAATATCTCAGCACTCACTAGACTGCATTCCAATAGTCTACACCTAGATTAACCAGATATTGACCAAACATTCAAACAATAAATGCAATGTCCCACCTAGTACATAGCCAAGCATACATTAGGCTATCAACTGTACTAGTATAGGAAATATTCCTTATAACCTCTCTCTTTACTTTATTTTTTAGATACTTTGCCAAAGATTATATCTCGCTTTGAGAGATAGGTGCTATGACAGGTTTACTATTAACTGTATTAAACCTTTGTAACACATACTCAATATATGCACTCTGTGAGAGGCTTGATGAGTATTGAGATTTGTCCCAATGAATCTGAAAACTTAGGACAAAAGATGCTACTCCAAGGTCCTTCATGTCAAAGTTCTTGACCAAAAGTTGCTTAACCTTATACAATATGGTCAAGTAATTTGGCGTGAGCAATATATCATCCATATGCAGTAATATGAAGATAATTTTACTCCCTTGACCTCATAGCATAAGCATCTTTTAACTTTATTTTTCATGAAGTCGAAAGAGGTCATAACCTCATCAACTGTAAGGTATCACTTTCAAAAGGTTTGATGTAAACCATATATTGATCTGCATAACACGCAAACCATGTCAATTCCATTTAGATCCTGAAATAACTTCAGGTTGTACCATATAGAACTCTTTATAATGGTCTTTATTCAGGAAAAATAGTTTTGACAGTCATCTGATGTAACTCTATATTATTATGAGCTACAATTGCCTTAATCACTCAAAATGTATCCTACAAGGATACAAAAGAAAATGTAACATAAAGTCAACCTTTCTCCCTAAGTAAACCTTTAGGTAATTGAGCGAGCCCACACACCACTGAACTTTATCCCCAAATCCTTTAAGTTTAATCTTCATTTACAACTGACGAGTTTATAGTTTCACTGTAAATCAGCTAGCTCCCAAACCTTACTATGCTTTATGGATTGCATCTCATAATTCATTGCATCCCACCACTCATCCGTATTAGGTCTAGAAATAACTTCTGTAAAACTAACTAGATTCGAAACATGTCTAATATCATAGTCCTATACACCTGATAAACTATGTAATAAGATGAGATAACAAGTCATCTCACTTTGGTGGATTTACCTAACTGCATTATATTTTGTACCCCCAGAAACCTGTGTGTGCTTATATGGATTCCTATTCCTATACAGGCATAGTATAAAGACCTAAATCTACTGGATCTAACTGTATGAGTAGCGGGTGCATAATAACTGTAATATCCGTCCTGCTATCATCCGAAGGGTCAAAGGGCCCACCATAGTCATAGACATTGTATTATAGAAACTTAACTGTTTGTGATTTCACTATTCTAGTCCCACCTTCTATACAGTAAAAGTTGTAGCCTTAAAATGGTTGAGACATCTTACTGAATAGCAATGAGCATTGAGATATCTTACTGAATAGCAATGAGCTGAAAGAGCATGCAATCTTTCTTTATAAGGATTATACTACCTCAGTAGGGCAGCCTCTTACACGAATGTGTGTCAGGCTAAGTTTTCAAACTTCTAGATAATCAAATAGAATAGCCCTGTTATGCATCGACTTCTTCAAGCCTTTTAGGGTGCGGTTATGCTTTTCGACAACACACCATTTTGCTCAGAACTACTTGGTATAATGAATTAAGTCATTATTTCAATTGATTCCAAATATTTGGCAAACGAAGCTTTTAAAGTCCTGAAACATCATATTTGTCATGATATTCTCCTCCACGGTCAAATTTGACTATCTTGATGAATTTTTCCAATTGGTTCTCAACCTGCAGTCTTTAAGTAAGAACACATAACTATAATGGGAATAATTATCAACAAATGTCAAAACACATTTAGAATTGCACAATGCAATTGTATAAGGTCCATCGATATCTTTATGTATCAGATTCAACAAATCAAAAGCATGAGTTGACCTCAATATCCTTATTAGTCAACTTATCCCTGCAACAGTCAACACATGTTCCAAGATCATCATAATCTAGAATTGAGAAATGCTTTCCTTGATCAATCTCTCAACCCTAGCTCTAGAAATATGGTTTAAACTTTTATGTCACATAATGTATAACTTCTCATTCATCAGGGTTCTTCATTTCATAACTTGTTTAGCAAGATACAAAGAAGGATATATCTAATTTAGGTTAAGACGCATCCTATACAAACATATGATAAGAAAGTTGTACCATTATGTTTTGCATTAAACAACAAATGTACAACATAAGCATTAAATATAAAACATTAACCCTCTTTATCCAAAATTGATCAAAAGATCACATATAAAATGTGTCATGTAAAACCTAATTGAACCTTACAACAAGGTTCAGTACATGCATTCTCCATAGATATTACTTATACTTCTTCATTGCTATGAACCATCAGTTTCTCCTTCTCTTTATTTGGCTTTATCCTGGATATGAACCCCTACATCGTAGAAGCACCTTGATCATATGCTCCACTATATAGCCACCAAATACTTAATGCGACTATCGCAAATTAGATTCATAAATCAATAAGCCAAGGAGTTACCTGATGGTCACAGTTTTTCCTTCTAGGACTTATACTACTAGCTTCTTTATATCATGCAAAACTTTACTAACAATGATTTGACCAACATCAACATGTGGAGAAGATTTGAACTTTCTACCTTTGAACTTAGTAGGCTTCATCTTTTCCTTCTCTTTAGTTGCTTCGAGGGCTGTAGGAGTAGCAAACTTGAGTTTCTCCTCCTCAGTAACACAATGGGCTATCAAAGTGTTGAAGTCCCATTCCTCATCTAGTGAGTAATATGTCATCACCAGACTACTAAACTCTAGAGGGAGTGTGTTTAGAGTTTGGTAAATAATGAAGATATCAAGAAGAAGAATGTTTAGCATCTGCAGTCTACTATGAAGATGAATCATTCTTGATATATGCCCCATTACTCCCCCTTCTCTTGTATATCTCATGGAGAATAATTCTTTCATCAAGGCACTTATCTTAACATTAGGTGAGACTGTGTACCTCTGAGAGACATTACCAAGAAACTCTTTCGCTATGTCTGTGCTCGGAAGTCCACTAAGCAGATGGTCAGGTATGGACTCTTAATGATCCTAAGACATAATCTATTATACCGATCCCAGGCTTCATAGGTTGCTTTATGAACTCTCAAGCTTATGGATGTAGGTGGAGATGGCCTATCTGTCCGTATGGTCATAAAAACCTCAGCTATCTCCATAAGCATTCAATACATCCTTCATCTACTTCTTTGTATTGAAACCTGTCAGGGTTTCAATGGTGACACTGATTTTGTTGACTGAAAAGGTGACTACAAAATAATAATGTTTAAATAAGCACAAATGTAGGATAACAACGATATTCAAAGCCATTAAATAATATCTTTTCTGAAAATCAGATTACACATATTATGAAACACCTTTGGGCTGAATACATAATATATACAATTAGACTTTCACATAAAAGTGATCAGCGTACAAACCATCAAATCTCATGACATTACCACCTTTGGGTGAATAAATTACTTGAGCAATAACTTTCCTCTATCGAATGTTCTTATGTACATCTCAAAATGTTATGTAAGGTCAACACCTTTGGTAGAATAACCAAACATAAAATCATAGACATCCCCTAACATGCAAGCAAAATAATTCAAAATACTGACTTGAAAGGCCACGTTGGTGACTTCATCCTCATCAGTACTAAAAAAGTCCACAAACATAAGTGATACATCTTTATGTTATCCTCACATTCTTTATAGGTATATGATATGTGACAATGTAACATCAATAAATGCAAAAATTCGAATGCATAGTCTCATTATCATACACTGGTGCTGAAAACATTCTCTGAAAACTTCATTTGAGACTCTCACAAAGGAAAAATCTCAGTAGAGCAACTATCGTGCATCACTGGGCTTTGAGCTGATCACTCGAGACACTAGAACCTTATGTATCTCCCTTATGGCAAGTTTGTTGCACAAAAATTTACTTAAAAATGACTTTAGAATGTCTTAATACCTTTTTCGAGTAACTGACATGTGATCTCGAACACTGAATATGAGACTCGAGACACAAAAACTTGAAGTATTTCCCTCATGTGATGTTCGAAGCATGAAATTTACTCGAAATCGGATTCAGAATGCCTTAATTTCTTTTTTCTGGAGTTAAACTTTAAGTTATTATTAATGTAATAAATCTAGAAAATGGAAAATTTCACTTTATGAATTTTTCAGATCAAAAAACTGACCCAAAATATCCCGGAGTACCCTTACAGGAAAATTGAAAATTTTGTGTTTTTTAACGCTATAGCAATTTCGTATGGTTGACGTCAGTTGTGTGTCTCGCAGAGGGCACGTGCAGAGCATGCACTCGCGTTAGACGCTCGAAGGACAAGTTTGGCATGTGTCGCGCACCTGTGATGATGCACAGATCTGCCCATTGATGCTGGCGTGTGTGTCACATGCGCTACACACTCTCCGATTAGAATCGCGCGACATGTTTAGCGCGTGTGACACACGTACCTGACTTGTCGCTCACCCGCGCCACTGTTGGTGTGACGGTGATTGCTCCCTCTCTAGAAAAAGGCAATTTTTGACAAGTTTCGAGTCGATTTTTTGAGCTCCTAGGCTCGTTTTCACCCAGTTTCTTAAAGCTAAACACATGTATACTACTTTCATGCAATAAAAAGTAAGAAAAACCAAGAAATATAAGTTAAATTTCTGAAAACCTTATAGAGAGAAAACTAAAAATTTTTACTTTTAACAATCCGATCACATCATCACTCTTATACCGCGTGTAATACATAACGGTACCTTAGTTACGTATCCTAGTTTGAACGTAAAAGGGCAAGATACGAAAAAATGCAAAATACCTGATTTCAGTTTCCATAACCTCAAACGAGCTTTCCAAAACCAAAACAAGTGTCAATCCACCGTCACCTTCATGAAAACTGCTCTCGGGGACACGGATAAGGTCTTTTTACAGTTTTCTCAAAACTTAAGCTCTCTTAACAGGTCAGAGAACCATTATATTTACGATTTATATGAGCAACTGCAAGAGACCTTAACCTTTATATATAGCGTTTATATTAGACTTCTTCATTATAGGCCCGATATGGGTCCAGTCCACATCATTATTGGGTAACTTTATTAACTTTATAAAGATCAAATTACGTAATTTAATCGATAAGTTATTTAAAAACCGAAAATGTAATGAATAGTTGTCCAACTTGATGAGAAAGGACAAAATTGTCCACCCTCATCCCTCTTTTTGTTTGACTTTAAGCCCGACTTATATAAACCCGTAAAGTAATATCTCATGCTTGCAATCTTAACAACTAATGGAGGATCTGTGATTCAAAAATATTTTCTTCATCACGTGCTCTTTAATATCAAACGTAAATTTAATGATCATATCCTTGAATTATATGTTTATATTATTTCTCTATTAATATTAAAAATAAACAAATCATGTATGACTGTGCATTGGGAAAGAGGATACTGAATAATTAGTAAATTTTACATTATTGACAAAGAAGAATTTTTAACAATAAGTTTAGTTATAATGCACTTGAAATATGTAATATGTTCAATCTATAAATTTTTTGTATCACTTAAAAGTTTAGTTATATGGTTATATTTACTGATAAATCTTACTCTAATTTTAAATATATCTATTTAAATAAATTTTATATTGAATAGAAGTTATTTATTGGAATTAAGATTAGGTTATCCATAAAAGATTTTAGTCAACTTTATATATTCGGGAAAGCTCTACTAAAAATCTTTAGATTTTATAGGTTATGTTTTAAGTAGAGTTTTTTATTTTTTTAATTAAAATGTAAAAACTTCAGCTACTCGCCCTAAGAACTAATGTAAGTGTCGTTTCTTTTTTCTTTCTTTTTGAAAAAGAACTAATGTAATTAGTCTTAAAAGTAAATAAATCTAAAGTTTCAATATGATTAACAGATCAACACTTGGAATTCACTCTGATTTACTGATATGGAGGAACTGAGTGAAGAATGCTAATTAAAATCTTCTATTAAAGTTTCACTCTGATGAATTAAACAAGGTCATATATACACACACGCGCATATATATATTCAGGCTATGACGACCTTGGCCAACAGATTTGTTTCAACTGGTTGGCTTCTTGAGTTGAAAAGCATTTCTAATAATCTTCTGTGTGTTTCCTAGTCAGATGATCCACTGGTGCTGATGGTAATCCAATTCCAACCCTATGACTGAAGACTGAAACTAGGTCCCCACTCGTGCATGCTCTCTATGTGTGTGTATATATACAAGTATGTATCAGTGTTCTCTCTCTTTCTCAGTCAAGCCCAATGCAGTTCATCGACCTTTTCCCTTGTCGCGGTTGGATCTCTTTGGCAGTCGGATTCTTTGCCAGTCTAAATGCCTTATCAGATTTTTGGTTCCCAAACACAGGAAAAAGAAGATTTCGTAGGGCTCTGACCGATATTTCTTACCTCCTCCTCCTCGTTTTAAAACAATAACAACGAAAATGACAAGTAATTCTGATCTTCATTATTATTATTATTATTTCTATTTTTAAAAAAGAAAAAAGATACCAATAAGCACATATGTAAGAATTTCTGTTAATATTCTAACCCCTAATTTGGGGCGTTACAACTCTTTCCTCCTTAAGGAATTTCGTCCTTAAAATTCAGACCCGATCCAAAGAATTGCAGATACTGAGGTAACGACTAGTATGTAACGGTCAACACAAAAAAAAACGGCTAGTATATAACAGCTATAAACGGTCAAAAACGGCTAGTGAACAGTACCAAAATGTTCTATAAATAGAGACCACTCCTCCCTCATTTACGTCATCCCTACACACTCTTTCTTCCTCAAAATTTCTTCTAGACAAAACCAAATTTCAACATGTTGTCCGCTATCACAT
>JANZLC010000008.1:17807864-17829373 GCA_026413385.1 Erythroxylum gracilipes | reverse complement strand
TTCTCTTGCCAAGTATCATCTTCGATATTCATGAAAATTAGTCTTCCTCTTTTAAACAAATAGTGACTAACATGATTGTGCAATTATTAGAACTGTACAAAAGTTCTCTCCACAAAAGGGGCATGAATATGTCACTAATTAAGAAGTAAAATAACGTGGAATATCTAATTTATACTCAACTTACAATGGTTAAACTGAAACGCCTCAGTCCCCTATTATCCCTTTATAATGACCAAAGTGCCGGAGGTGCATGCGATGTGGTTGAAGTTGAACAGAGTGACAAGCGTACGAAAGGCGTCTATCGTCAAGTTCACGTCAAATGAGCCCGCACGGCGAGGCTGATGTCACGTGAGCCAAGCCCACCTCACCCTGCAATCTCTAAATTCCTTTCAACCAGTAGAATCTCAGCAACACAACGTCACACTGAAAGGACCAAAACGACCTTTGGATTAAAACAATGTTTGCCAGCCAGCTTCTAATAACTTCTTCCACAACTTGCGTGAAGTGACCCCTGTTTCGCGTAAATGGATTGACGTACCTTGATTTGACGCTCGGGGGTATTTTCGTACTCAAGCCAACCTCCACGTGTTGAATGACCTTTTGCTTTAATATCCCCCATATCTAAGATTTGACCGGAAGTCAGCGTGCAAATATGGCTATAATAATGCTCCAAAACACGAATCGTGGACGCATCTGAAAACAATCAGGAATCAAACATTGTTGATCCAACGGTTAGGGATGAGTAATTTGCTGACATGTTCAACGCTGGCTTAGCTATTGAAGCTAGCATCCTAATATTTATATATATGCACGTACACCAAGGTGGATGACATCATCTGAATTTAATGCTTAGTTAATTCTATTTACCCCTCCAAAATTTACCGCGTATGGAAGACGAGAGCTTACAAGTCAAGAGAACCTTGAAAGTAAAGATTTGACAACAAATCCTGTTATTTAATATGAATTCTAAATGCATTAGTTTTTATATTGATACTTTATCCAGTGATAATATGTACACAATAAATGCACGCCAAGAATAGTATAGAATACATTTCCCTTGTTCTCGTCATTGTCTCTGCTTCTCTTAAGGCATATACAGTTGATACCCCTGTTCTCGTCATTGTCCCTACTTCTCTTAAGGCATGTACAGTTGATAGATTCAGTCATAAAAGTAATAAACTTTGCTTAGCAATGCATGCGCAAATACTGTATGATTTTTCAGGATTCAATGTTGAGTTCAATAGGAAAGAATCTTATATGCACAGAATAGCACTTTAGCTTTAGGAAAATTGTAGATGGTGATCATGACGGCGTGATTACTATGTGCGATCCTGGAGAAATTAGGCCCCAGCTTCAGATACCGCATATATATTTTCTGCTAGGCACTGCCACCTAGGTTGACATTACGAAACTGGACGATTGATCAGTGAAATCTTCTTCTAGCTAGGCCAATCTGCTCTCTTAGTGCATATTTAGTATATATGTACAGTAGTTTAGCACTAGAGATTATAATTGACGAACGAATTTATATGATATGTTGAAGCCTGGGAAACTATTTGATAGTGTGGCTTCACAGGCATGGTCTTTTATAGTTTAACGATAAAAAATTAATTATTTTGAAATGAACGCGAACTCAATTGGAGTAATTAAAGAGGTGAAGCAAAAACTCAGACCACTGGTGAGTTAGTAACAGATTTTTCTGGTTTAAGTGAAGTTACAGGTTCAAATTTATCCTTATGTATGCAACCGTTTAAAATTTGGAATCAAAATTTTGCCTCCCATAAAGGACTTACCCAATTCGAGCAGGAATTAATCAGAATTTGAATGATCTAAATATACCTTTCTATAATTAGGACCTTCTTAGAATATCTCGTAGGGAAAAAAATAAAAAAAAGAAGTGAAGCAAAGGGGCACCTACGACCTATCACCTGGAGCCTACTGCAACACTTGGGTGTCAAACAAAAATAGGTTGGTGCAGGGCAGGCCTTCGCCAAAAAAAAAAAGAAAAACAAGACAGCACAGAGAGCACCTTCTTCCAAAAATTTCAATACCAGAAAATTTTATGTGCGGTTGTTGTCTCCCCTGCACAATATCTTACAGTCAGATTCCTTTTTGATCGTTTTCTTACAACTGTGCGAATTGATCATTACCATTACTAACCAATAAGCTTTGTTCTAACGCTTTATAGATTACAACGAAGACTTTTAGTTACGGTTAAATTCATCGCCAAAAGTAAAGATTTTTGCCAAGTTTTACCATATCTTTGCAAAATTGTGGTATTTAATGACGATTTATATGAATCATCTCAAAATGTGCAATTTTTTGCGACAATTAAATATTTCGTTGCTAAATGTTTAGCATTGGCGAAGATTCGTATAATCATCACAAAAAGTTGAAATTTTGGTCACAAATTTTGAAAATCCGTTGCCAAAACTTGATATTGAAGATTTTAAAATCGTGACATTTTATTGTATCACTACTAAAGGCAGATCTTTAGTGACGATTTATTTAAATTGTACCTTTTGCAACGGTTTGAGAATTTTGTCACCAAAAGTTGATATTAAAGATTTTATATCTTATGTATTTTTTAGGAAAATTTTGATGAATTTTTTGTGTGATAGTATTCTTAAAATAATAATGTTGAAAGCATAATTTTTAATGGTAAGTGTGCTTAATAATCCTAAGGTTAATTATAATTGAAATTTATATAATTTTTCATTTAACTTCTTTATAAATTTGTTTAAATATCTAATGCATTCAAAACCATTTGAATTTGCTTAAATATATGGATATATACACAAATGATTCTTTAATGATGCGTATTGTACATAGTACTCGTCAATTCATACAAATATTTCATGAAAATAGAATGAAGCATCTAAAAATTATAAAATGTTTTCAAAGTTTTAAACATATTGTTGAAAAACACATGGTAGGTTATTTAAATTTTGAAAAGTAAATATTATTTGGATATAAAAAATAAACATACCTAAAATTTTAATATTAATAAGATTAAAATGAAATAAATTTAAATTGACTACTATTCTTAATCATTAATATTTATTAACAATAAAATAATAATACATATAAATATTGAAATGTGATTAGCAATATAATATAATGATATATGATAAGTAGTAAAAGATTTTAATTAGAAGTTTAATAATTCTTACACATATATGTTAAATAAATAAAGTTTCACGCTTATTCCATCGAAAAGAAAAAGAAAAATTATTTTTTGGATTCCAAGTGACATGAGACTCGGCAAAAGAGGTAAAAGAGTTTCCTATGTCTGGATTCCCAATAAGGTCCTTGCACGTTCGAAGGCATCAATTAAAACAGTCAAAGATCTTCCCTCAAGTGTTGGGTTATTGACACCCTCTTTCAACAACTTCTTGGCTTTAACTAACTAGCAGAAGATATAGTGAACAAATCCCCAGATGCAATATGGATTACTGAATTAGATGAACCACTTGTATAATGAGTTTCACCTAAGAAACAATTAGTATAGAACTTAAATAACTAATTAAGTCAAACAGTACAACGAACGCAAATTCTAACACATATATACCTTATTAAACAGACATAGTAATCTGAATTGATGACTGTTCCAAAACAACTGATTTCCTTAATCCTGTACCGACCATCGGGACTGTAATATCCTAGTTCGATTATTGCACTGTGTACTGTGTTGCACATGCATTTTACAAAGTATGCTCAATTTATGGTATACTAGAGTAATTTAAGCATTTAAATGTATTATTGAGGTTATAACGGAGACCACGAATATATCAGAGACGGTTTTGGACTTGACCGAAAATTTCTCAAAAAATTTATGAAAACTTCGAAAAGCTACAGAATGAGTCCGAACGAGTTTTAAAAGCCCCAAAATGTGCTTTGGAAATTTAGGTGATACTTTTGAATGAAATTCGAATGATTTCGGTGACATTTAGTGATTTCAATATTCAATCTGAAAATTCTTCCGGGCAATCAAAAAGTTACAAAATAATTTCAAAATATGATGAAAAGCTCCAGAATTAGGATTAGAGTCCATAGGAGCTGAAATGGGTCAAAACCGAAGTTGTTTGAATAGAATTCAGGTAATCCAAAGTTATTGGACTAAAATGCCCTTTCTGGAAAATAATAGGTATTGATGATTTTAAACCCGTTCAAAATTTTTAAAAGCATCCAATCAATAAGCATTGACCCTAATAAGAGTATTTCATGGTCAATTTGAAAATAAGACCGTTGTGGAATGTTTTCGGGATTTAATTCTACTAGTTGATCAATTAAGTGCATTAAAGGATAATTTGGTCGTTTTGTATTAATTAACGTCAATTTGATCTTTTTACATGATATTGGTGGATTGATGAGTCATTAGAGATAATCAACGAGATGATGAGATGATGACATGTGTTTGATGAGTTATTAGTGATGAAAAATAAGAAGGTGACATGTGTGCTCCATTAAATGAGTATAAAAGCAGCATTTGCTTCATTCTTTAAACATAACCGTGAGAGTGAATGGAGAGTGCAAGTGAGAGTGGAAAAAAAGAAGAAAAAAAAGAGAAGAAAGAGTGAAGCTTAGGCCAAGGAGAGAAGGAGGGGAGTGCAACTGATTTTTGATGGGTTTTGGAGCATGATTTGAAGAGAGCTTGATCAAGATTAAATATTCTTCAATTGTCCAAAAGATTAAAAAAAATTGGTGAGTTTTCCTAACCTAAATTCCTAATTTTTAAGGGTTTGTTTTGAGCGAGAAGGATGTGTTTAAGATCAGTGGTTTCTTAGTGTTACTTTGATGTTTCTTTACATAGAATTGATTGAATATGATAAGAGAGAAAAATGTAGCAGAATTGTCTTAGGTTAGTTTTAACTAGTCCCAATTTTTTAACCATAACTCGGTCTGCAGACTTCCAAATTGAGTAATTTTAATTGGAACATAAGACATAGTACTAAAAATCTCTAAAAGAGACATAGACCTAATTCGGGATTAATGATATTGAAATTTGAGATTGAAAGTGGTAACCTAATACTACCCCTGTGTTGAAACAACTTATGATAGTTGATACATTTTTCATGATTTAGAAGTTTAAATGGCATGATTTTTGAGATATAGAAACTAGAGATATAGGCAAACAAATGTCTAGAAGACCTTAAAAACCTAATTGTGAAAATTATGGAACAAATGGAGGTATGGATTCTAGACATAGGTCATAACTGTGAGTCATCATGCATGATTGTGATATGGTGAATTAAATTGGGTGAGATTATGTTTTGAAGGAATTGGTAAGTTAAAATGGATAAAATATGGTATTTAAGTGACTTTTGAAGTTATATTTGGAAACATTGACTAATAGGTTAGCTTATGGAAGTAAGCAGAAATGTAATTAGCATGCGTGTTACATGATTAGATACAAATCTCGAATTCAGTTAAACTGAATACATAGTTTTATTGCCTTATTTCTTAATTTGGAAGTAAATGCCTAAGCGAAATCCATTTTGTGTAGGTAAAGGAGAGTCATCGAATGCGTAAGCGTGCTTGGTGATAAGTGTGCAAAGCTGTGAGTGTATTTTAATTGTTTTATATGATTAAATTCTTTGCAAAAGAATTAATGACATGTGAGTGTTCTTTAAATTGATTTTATGCAAATAGTTTTCATTTGATGATGAAATGAATATTTATGCTGAGTTTTATGTAAATGATATTTTACAAGTAAATATTGCTAGCATAAGTGTATGCTTTGGCAATATATGAGTTTTAATTTGAAAGTTAAAATTTATATGATTGGGAGTTACATTGAAATAATTCAATTATGGATCCTCCCATACTTCATTTGGAAAATAAGATGAGTCGTAAATGTAAGAGTTGCTTTTGGCTATGGTACACCAGTAAGCTTTATATATGTTATTATACCAATATATTTATAGTGGCTAACCTATTACGAGTAAGCGATGTAGAACCATCTTCGTAAATAGTGGTTAACCAATCACGGGTAAGCGATGCATAACCAACTCTGTGACTTGTTATGGGTAAGCGATGTAGAACTAGCTCCGTAGCTACCAGTATATAGTGGTTAATCTGTTACGGTAATCGATGTAGAACCAACTCTATAACTAGTGCTTAACCAGTCGCGGGTAAGCGATGTAAAACCAGCTCCGTGACTTTAAGCCTAGTGTACCGTATGATAAAGAAACTAGTGGTGGGCTATACTGAGTAAGGAAAGTCATGAACATAGTAATTCTTCTACTATTTATGTTAAAAGTGATTTGAGAGGTATCGTATAGTATCAATTCTAATGGTTAACTTATTTTTTAGTATTAAAGTTTTTAGAAAATTTATTGTCACTACTATTTATTGTTTAAGAAAAAAGGAAAAAGGAAAATAGAAACTTTTATATTATAAGTTTAATTTCAAAAAGCATTTCAAAATACTATTACAAAAAATTGAACTTGTGTTTTATGAAATTTTATGTTATTATCAGATTTGATGATGCACGAATAAATTATTATGGAAAACGTTTTACCATAAGCTTTACGATTGTATGGAATATTTTAGTCATGTTGTTATAAAAAGTTAACTTTTAGTAAATTGATTACACTCACTGAGCTCATTTAGCTCACTCTTATTTTTATGTTTTTAAACAACCCACCCAGGTATGTATATAGGTGCTGCAGTAATTGGGACTTCATCACAGGGTTAGTTGTATCGTCGAGTGCTGTTGTGCTTGTGTCACTTTGATATGTACTTTTATGTAAAGAATGGATGTTTATAAAGGCTTTTAAATGAAATGCTTGAATATGGTTTAGCTTTTTAAAGTTATTGTAGTGATTATTGAGAATTATTTGTTTGGGGTTACTTGTGAGTGGACTTGAAGTCGATAACTTGTAGTTAAGAAATTGATGTGAATATATATAAGTGTTTTAAAATATGTTATGCAGGTTTTTAAAATTTAGGAATCTTAGAAAAGCAGTCGTTATGCTACCAAAATTTTTAATAAAACGTTTTGAAAAAAAAGTTCCCACTATTTTCCGCGCTTGTAAAAGTTAAAGTATAAAAGTTTTTTAATACTTGAACTGCATGGCTTTGCTGAAACCCTTCAGTTGAGTTAGATATCGATTGGAGGGCTACTATGGTGTTACCGAGAGGGCTCCACTCGAGTTTTGGAAGGGGAACTTTGGGATGGGTCCTTTCAGGGACAGTGTCACCGCCTCCATTTTCACCTATGTTCTTTTGAAGATTTAAGGAAGCTTTACACAACATATAGTATATACAATCAAACATTCATCTAATAACTTTCTAATAAAAAATGAGATACAAATAATTAAGAAGAGAGGTAATTCAGATGATACTAAGAAGATCAACCATTGAAAGCAAGTGGTGATTGGACTTTGATGAGGAGATTAGTTATTTATCAATTTGTTCTTCATAATGGGGAATTTTGTCACATTCCTCCCAGTGAAGCTCATTTCTACCATCAGAAACTAGTCGCCACATCGACATTCTGCAATGAATTAATGTTAAGAGTTTTATCCCGAAAAGTCAATTTAGCACAAAATTCATTATGTTTAATTAAATTCTTTTGGTAACCAAATCCTATAAATTCTCAGGATGGAATTAACTGATACAAAATTGAAACTTTACCATACAAATCCTAGCAACAAAAAGAAAAGGTCATTCCTTTTTATCACGCTAAAAACAACCTTCTCCTTAGCAGTTTGTTATTTATTATGATAAAAAACAATATAGCTCAAATCCAACATTGGATTTGAACTAATTCTTTTATTGAAGATACACTTGATCCGATCGATGAATACTAAGGAAAAGCTTTTGTATATTGAATATATAATACAAGTGCTCAGGTTACATAGAGAATAACAAAATTGTAGAAAACATAAGAGAATAAGAAGCAATCCTAGAGAAAGTTTTGAGAGAGAGAGAGAGAGAGAGAGAGAGAGAGAGGAGGAAGATAGGAGAGGAGAACCGACTAAATGTTGAAAACATAATGAAGTACATAAACATCCATTCCAAAAGTTAAATACTTTCACAAACCTTTCATCAAACATTTAACATGCTTTCTTGAAGGAAGCATTAAGGGTGGGAAAAAATGACAACCCATGTACAACCAACACAAAAACACAATTGACCATCTTCTAAAAACAATCACAGACAAAAACCCATATAACATAAGAAGAATACAAAACCCACATAAAATTCAAAACATAGTAGAAAAATAGAGCACAAAAAACGGAGAGTTCTTGAAAATAGAAAAGAAGAATAGAACCAACATAGGACATGAAACTCGATCGATAGTGATGACCACAATATAAGAGACAAAGACCATAGAGGAGACAATGCTTCTTCGGAAACACTACGACTAACACAAAAATAAATGGAGCTCCTTTTCGTGTTAATAACCTAGTAGAAAATGACGTCGTTTGTTGTTAAACAAAATGACATCATATTTGATTAATTCAGAAGAAATATACCATTAGGTGACGATTCAGATAATCGTCGCCAAATGGTGTCCCTTTATCATTTAGCTTGACCTTTGGCGATCAAATTATAGAATATATGAAATTTTAATAACAATACCAAATTTATATATAATAAATACATAATTATGATTAAATAGATTAATATATTACATAAGTAGGATATGAGAAAATTTATCTACTATCTATGCATTCATGAATCATTATACTAGTTACAATTATTATCAATACATTCATATAACATTATATTAATTACCATATATAATTATATTTATTGCAATATAATTAAAAATAATTGCATAGTAAAAAATGAAAATGAATATTACATATTAATATCATATTCTTAAAAATAAAATGTAATATTATAGATAATGATTGTAAGTCTAAAAATAATTTTATTTATGTTAAAAAATTTTATATATTAAAAAATATCATAAATATTAAATGAATTGGTGAGGATTTTATAAAATTGATGCCAAATATATCCATTTAGTGACGATTATGTGAGATTCTCACTAAAGGGCATCAACGTTGATGACAATTACCATAAATCGTCACCAATCAGTTTTTATTGAATCATCGCCAATTGTGAAAACAAATGACGTTGTTGTTCATAGATGTTTGCAACGTTTAAAAATTTGTAAAAAACGAAGTCATTGGAGGCTTCGGCTTCAACATTTTAAAGACCAATGAAAACGACGTCGTTTGTTTTATCAAAAAACAACGTTGTTTCGGTTAGAGCTTAAACCTTCCAACTGAAGCCCCTCATTTTGTATTCTCTTTGTTATTTTCATCTTCTTCGATCAGAGGTTTGTCTTCTTCCTTAATCGTTGTTGTTCGTCTTCTTCAGTTGTTCTTCCACTATCCATCATCTCTGTTAATCACCTATCGAGGTTAGTTGTCTATGTTTTGCTCTCGGGTTTTTTAAAAATGTTTTCATTGTTTTTGTTAAAAGCTTATATGGTGGTCAATTTTGTTGATGTGGTTTGAGTATTCTACATTTTTTGAGAGTATGGATGGTTAATTTTTTGTTAAAATGTCTTTATGTCGGTGAATAATGGAAAAATACAATGGTTTTGTTAATAGTTAGGCATGAATTTGGTTTGCATATGAAGTGTTCAATGAAATGTCTCTTAGGGCTATTTTATTGAAGTGGTTTGAGTATTCTACGTCTTTTTTAATTGTGGTTGGTTCATTTGTTGTTTTAATGTGTTTATCCCTAAATTTTTAACTATATAACATGAAAATTACAAAAAGTAGTTACAATATAATCCAATTTACATATAAAGAATGTGATTGTATGTTGTTTTTTTTAAACACGAAGAAGTTACATTATTTCTTGAAAACAAAATAAACCAGTAGTATCATCAAAATCTTTGACAAAATCACTATAACAAACTCAATTTAATTACAGTCTTTAAGTAAAACACATCATAATAGTACCTTTTATATAACCAAATAAATAATTAATTGAACTTCAAAAGTCATACTTTTAACTTTCTAAAACACTTTTACATGATGTTGGATCTACTCTCTCATGCCCAACAAAAGTGGTTAACTTTATTCTATGTTAGATATTAGTGTTAATCGGCATATTATTTAATATATTGAACTTATTAAGAACTTGCTTTCCATGTCCTTATTGATTTATGAAAATTTTACTTTACCATTTGCTTTACTTGGATTCCTAAGTTGATAGACATCAATTCCATGCCACTCATCCCAAACTCTAGGTTTATGGAATGTTTAAACTCTTCAAATGTCATTGATTTTTTTTAATGAAGATAAGATCATCTATATAAATAAAAAATAAATCATCTTTTCCATTTTTAATATAAAGAGTATATTCTTGTAAGCATATAATACGACTAGTCTTTTAAAAGTAACACTTGATTAAGTTATTCCAAGTTGTTATCACTTGTTTAAGTTTGTATGATACCTTTTTTAACTACAACAATTTAACTTCTTGACCTTTAACCACATTTATCATGGATTTCTCAATGCATACTTCTTCTTATAAATAATTGTTAAGAAAAACAAACTTGACATCTAATGAATCATCTCAATGATTTTGGACATCAAGATATATTAATAAACAAATTGTTTCCAAGCAAGTAACATAAGTGAATATCTCTCCATATCAATGTCTTGCTTTTGCTTGTATGATACAAACTGTATTGGTTATAAAAAATATTGATTGTAAAAATCAAATGATCAATTACCAAAAATTTATAATAAAATAAGAGGTTGGACTATTTTGCTAGATATTAGTGAGACTTGGTTAATTGCTACTTGGGTTTTTGAATTATTTGGTTTTTTAGAGAATTTTTTTGAATTGTTTGGTTTTTTAGTACTAAATCCTATAGTTTTGAAGTTATGGGAATTATTGCTTTAAAATGTGTTTTTAAACTTTGCAATATTAGTGTGTAAGGTGTATTAGCTTTAATTTTAACATGTTTCTTTTCTTTAGTAGTGAACTTAGTGATTTAATATGTTAACTACATACTAACAATTTGTATTCTTGTCTATCAAGTCTCTAAATACCTTTAAGTAACTCATTTCACAAAAAGATTTTCAATATAGAGAGAGTTGAAGCATTACTTAAACTTTTATTTAAAAAAATTAAACGTAAGAGATTCAGCAAGGATGAGTTAAATTGTGCAAATTAAATTATTATATCATATATGCTACTTTCATATAATACTCCATATACTGTCCTAAAAGAAAAAATTTCTTATCTTAATTCCATAATACCGAGTTTTATTTAAAAATTGCTAATTGTATGATCAACCTAGATGAACATTTAAATTTAATTTGTGTGAAATGCCTTTTGGTTTAAAGTTTGTCATTTCTTCTAATGGCTTAATTTATTCGAATGAGGGCCAATTTCACAATATATTCACTAACTTTCCTCGTTCGCCGTCTGTCGTCTCCTATTTTCTGTTCGTCCAGGTAAGTCATCAAAATTTTGTTTAATTTTTATCTTTTTCTTGAATAGAGAAGAATTTGTGTGAATGGAAGGAGAGCCTGGGTTTGTATATGAAATTGTATTGATTAATCAAGAACTAGTAACATAAGAAATTAACGTATAATTATGGATGATTTGAGGCATAATACCCTTAGGATGGTATATAGGCTGGAAACCCATGATGTAGATCCCATTAGGATTATCGGTGAAATATTCCACAAGCCTAAGAGTCATAGAGAGAAGACCCTTTCTCAATTCATATGGTGTAATAATGCCACGTAGCATAATGTTTGTTTGAATTCAAACTTAGTTTATGAACTAGTACTGATTAATCAAGAACTATAACATAAGAAATTTATGTATAATTATAGATGATCTAATTATAAATATTCCACTAGCCTAAGAGTCATAGTGAGAGATCCTTTTTCGATGTGGTGTAACAATGCCACATACCATAGTGTTTGTTTGAATTCAAACTTAGTTTATGAACTGGTACTAATTGCATTTAGTAATTCAGTTATTTACTTTAATTGTTCATTGAAAATGGTCCATTGAATAATTAGAAGGAGTTAAGTGTTTCATGTAATTTGTAAAAGATCAAATGGGTGTTGAATATTGTATTTATTGTCCATGCATAGATTGCTTAAATGAAAATATTCAAAGTCAAGATTTGGTATATAATCAGTTGTTAATTCGAGGCATATATAAGTTTTATATTCCATGGCTTTATCATGGTAAAAATTCAGAAGCAAGTTGTAGTAAAGGTGTTGATGATAGTAACAATAATGATGTAGAAGATTCTGATATTAATGATGATGGTGATCATGGGATTGACGAGATGTTAGAGGATTATAAGAATTATATGGAGATTATGAATGAAATTGGTTTGCCTAACATAATTGGTAGTATAACAGAAGATAATTTTGGGAAGTTACTGAAAGTTTCTCAAGAAGAATTATATCCAAGGTGCTTAAAATTCTCACAGTCATCTTTTGTTGTCAAGTTGTTGCATTTGAAGGTCTATAATAAATGGAGAAACAAGTATATTAACATATTAATTGACTTGCTTAATGATGCATTACTTGTTAGACATAAATTGCCCATATCTTACTATGAAGCAAAGAACTTGTTATGGGACCTTGGATTAGGATATATATCAATATATGCTTTTAAGTATGATTGTGTTATACTTTAGAAGGATAGTAAAGATCTTGAAGAGTGTCCCATTTTTGGTACATCAAGGTGGCGAGTGGATGATGGGAAGAGGAAAAAGATACTGTATAAAATCTTGAGATACTTCCCTATTAAACCACAACTACAAAGGCTTTTTATGTCAACAAAAACAACCCTAGAAATGAGATGGAATAAAGAGAAACTCATTAATTATAACATTATGCATCATCAAACTTAATAGGACGGAAAGAAATTGATGGAAAGTTTCCATGGTTTGTAAAGGATTGTCGTAATGTTTGACTTAGATTAGCCTCAGATAGATTTAGTCCATTTGGTAATATAAGTGCTTCTTATAGCATGTGGTCAGTAATTCTAGTTTCATACAATTTAGCTCCATGAAAGTGTATAAAGGATCCTTTTATGTTATTGTCTTAACTTATTCCAGGACCTACTACTCCTGGTAAAGATATCGATGTATACATGCAACCACTAATTGATGACTTAAACCACAACTACAAAGGCTTTTTATGTCAATAAAAACAACCATAGATATGAGAAGGAATACAGAGAAACACATTAATGATAATATTATGCATCATCAAACTCAATGGCATGGAAAGAAATTGATGGAAAGTTTCCATGGTTTGTAAAGGATTGTTGTAATGTTTGACTTAGATTAGCCTCAAATATATTTAGTCCATTTGGTAATTTAAGTAGTTCTTGCAGGATGTGGTCAGTAATTCTAGTGTCATACAATTTACCTCCATGAAAGTGTATAAAGGAGCCTTTTATGTTATTGTCTTAACTTATTCTAGGACCTTGTGCTCCTGGTAAGGATATCGATGTATACAAGCAACCACTAATTGATGACTTAAACCATCTCTGGGAGGTTGGATTATAAACTTATAATTTTGTTGAAGGTGAAACATTTATAATGCATACGACTGCTTGTGGACTATAAATGATTTTCTAGCTTATGAGAATTTGTCTAGATGGAATATTAAAGGGTATAGGGCCTTTCCTGTGTGTAACCATCAAACTCATTCGATGAGGCTACAAAGTAAAGTATGTTATAAGAGACATCGTCATTTCTTAGAACATGGGCATAGATGGCGAAGAAGCAAATTGTTTAATGGAAAAGTAAAATTGGGTGAAGCTCTTTTGCACTTGTCTGGTGATGATGTGGTTTACCAACTATCACTTTTAAGTGACATTACAATTGGCAGATACCTAAGTAATAGAAAGCAAAAGCAAAGTATTGTTGAGCTTAATTGGAATAAAAAAAAGCACAATTTTTAATTTGCCATATTGGAGGGAATTGCTATTGAGGTATAATCTTGATGTAATCCATATTAAACAAATATTTGTGAGAATATTTTAGGAACTTTGACGAGAATTAATGGTAAAATGAAAGAAACTAGATTAGACTTAGAAGACATGATTGTAAGAAAAGATTTTCATTTGAAAAGAAGAGATGATGGGTCATACATCATTCCACCTTCTTGATATAATATGCCCAAAAAGGAGAAGCAAAATTTTTGTCAATTTCTTAAATTAGTTAAGTTTCTTGATGGGCATGCATCTAATATAGCCCAATATGTCAATATTAAAGAGGGAAAAGTATCAGGGTTGAAAAGCCATGACTGTCATGTACTTTTGTAACGATTACTTCCTCTTGGAATATGCGGATGTTTATCGAAGGATGTGTCCATAACTTTGGAACAATTGGGTTAGTTTTTTAAGCAATTATATTACAAGACACCAAAAGTAGAAGAGTTTGAAAAAAAATGAAAAAGACATAACTTTGATTCTTTGTAAGTTGGAATTGGTATCCCCCTCAATATTTTTTTGATGTTATGGTGCATTTGTCATTTCACTTACCATACGAGGCAAAACTTTGTGGACTGGTTCAATTTTGATGGGTGTTCCTCATTGAAAGGTAATTTATATTAACTTCTACTTTTTTCTCCTAAAGTTAGTAACAATTGTTAATGTTTTATGTTTTGTTTAGTCTTTTATGCTCTCTTAACCTTTATGTACATAATAGAGCTTGATCTAAAGGGTCTATGGAAAAGGATTATATAGCGAATGAATGCTTGACATTTTGTTCGATGTACTTAAATGACGTGGAGACAAGATTTAGTAGACAAGAAGGTAACTTTGGTTTTGATCAAGATGGTGGGTTGTCAATTTTCTCCCAAAAAGTAAGGCCACTTGGTGTTGAAAAATATATGGAGTTAACTAAAGGTGAACTCGAAATTGGGCATTGGTATATTTTGAATAATTGCAAGGAATTCGAAATATATGTGGAGTATGTATATTAAATTTGAGTCAAAATTTCATACTTAAAATTTGTGGTTCATTCTATATTTCCTGATCTCTATTTACTTTTTTAAATAGAGAGCGTAAAGATTCGATTCAAAGCAAAGGAATTGTTAATGTTGAAGAAAGACATAAGATTAAGTTCATATCATAGTTTAGGACTTGAGTAAGTTATTAATGGAATATTATGGACTTATGGAAATTTATATGTCAGATTAACTTCTAATTATATTTCATTTTATAGATGATACGGTTACATGACCATAACTTGCAAGTGGCGACAAAAACATTGTGTGCTTTGGCATATGGGCCTTATATATGTGGAAAAAATATACAAGTTGTATTGATAATGGAGTTAGATTTCACATACAAGATCGAGACAGTTGACTTAGGAGCAGAAAATTGTGGGCTTGTTGTTGAGGGGTGTCATGATGATGATTTTATTGACTTCTACGGTGTCATCTTAGAAATAATAGAATTGCATTACACCAAGGATAAAAAGGTTGATCTATTTAAGTGCAAATGGTCTAATCTTGGTGACATAAAAGTGAATGGAAATATTACTAGCATCAATGTTAGTAAGAAATGGATGATAATGACCATTTTGTCCTTGCAAGTCAAGTGAAGCAAGTTTTCTACCTTAACAATGCTGTATTGGGTAGCAATTGGGAGGTTGTTCAAAAGTTTCAACACCAAAATCTCTTCGATTTTTGTGAAAAGGAAAATGGTCAAATGAGTGAAGTTGGTGATGAAGCATATCAAGAGCTTTAATTAGAGCTAAATATTGGAGCCATACAAATAGAAGATCAGATATATCATCATTCCATAGGAGAGATGTTAATCCTAATATAGTACCCCAAGTAGATGAAGTACAAGACAATCTTGTCGTAGAAAGAGATAAATATTATATTAAGGATGACTTATATGACAATGATGATACTTTAGTCGAATATAATAGTGATGAAGAGTCAAATCATAATGTAATTGATGATGATAATTTTCAAGATCTTGATCATGATAATTGAAGGTAATAAAAATGTTATTTATATTGTTTGAAATGTATTGTTGGTATTAGAGTTATGTTTATGTGTATTGTTGATGTTTGAGTTATGTTTATGCAAAATTTTGATGTTTGACTTATGTTTATGCGTATTGTTGATGTTTGAGTTATGTCTATGCATATTGTTGATGTTTGAGTTATGTTTATACATATTGTTGATGTTTGAGATATGTTTATGCAGATTTTGATTTTTGAGTTATATATATGTGTATTGTTGATGTTTGACTTATGTTAATGCGGATTGTTGATATTTGAGTTAAGTTAATGCATATTGATATTTGAGTTAAGTTAACTAGTACAGTGGGATTTGTAAGTTTGTTAATCTTTAACACATATAAATAGACTTATGCTCAAATATATATTTGCATGTTTAATGTGTATTTTCTTATCATTATTCATTTGTTGTCAGGTTCTAATATCAATGTCAGAAAAAGAAGTAGGGGTATAACTAAAGGTTGTGAGTTGCAACGAATGAAAGTTATAATGAACAACAAGTTGGCTATAAATATTGATACCTCGTAAGGTCGTCTTGTAGACAAGATTCAATAAACTAAATTTTCTAGTGAGTTGGGGGTAACTGCTAGAATTGAATTGCCTCGCCTTAAGCATGCGAAGCAGTTGAAGGAAGACAACTTGCTACAAAATGCTTTTGATAAAGTTTTAGTAAACATTTAATTTATTTAATTATATACAATATTGTTTTACTTATTTAAAGATTAATTTCACTTTTACTTCTTATTAACAGATGAAGCTCAATATCGTTGATATTGATAACCCTAATGTTTCAAACTGTGTGACTTCACTATTGAAACAAAGGACCAAGGATCATCATTATCAACTACATTAATATTACAAATCTTTTCCTTCGGATGAGGAGGCAAGGAAACATGTCCCTGAATGGATGTCTGAAAAAAATTAGAGCAATATGTGTGATTATTAGGCCTCTGTAAATGTTAAGGTTTGTTTTCTTTCTCATCACATCTGCTTTCATTAATCTTGTTATACAATTTAAAGACTATTTCTTTTATTTATTTACGAAAAGTGTGAGAAAGCTAAGGTTAATAGAGGAAAAAATGAAAACTCCATACAACCAAGGCTCCAAATCATTTATTGTCCTACGAAATGAATATGTAACTTCTTTGTTTACAAGTTATAATTATATCTGCAAACACAATATTATTTATTGTGTTTTGTATTCTTTTCATAAAACAAAGTTAGAAGGAACTAAACAAAGTTAGAAGGAACTACATAGAGAACAGTGCGATAGGATCACACTCTAAAAAATGCCACACTACAAGGAAGGCAAAGGTTGGATGTCTGAAGAAGTGCATAACAATTATGTAAGTATAAAATTTTGTTTAAATTTTAACTCTATTTGTTTATGTAATACGAACTAATAATATTTAAAGTGAATATTGATTTTGTTTTTTAAATTTTAGAATAAGATGCAGGAGTTGTTGCTAACATCAATATCTGACGGAAATGAGCTAAATGTTTCAGAACAAGGTTCTTGGACCGTGATCTGGCTACATCAAAATTCTTGGGTTTGGTCTAAAACCGATTGCTTCATCCTAATCAAGACCATAATATGTTTAACTTTTTGAAGAGGACAGCCAGTTGCTTCATGCTAAATTAGAACGTAATGAAAAAAGTTGGCCAAGTTTAAAAGGTTGGTCAAAAATTTACTTAGCTCGAATTACGTAAGTAGTGAAGATGAAAATGAGTTTTATTCATTAAACTAATACTTGTATTTTTATTTTGTATTTAATTATTTTTGAAATTGTAATTAACTTCTTATACATAATCATATTTAATGATATTTTATTTTCTATATACAATGCTTCTAATTTTGAATTAGTTTTAATTATATTTTGCATGATAAGTTGTACAACATAAAATTATAAATATTACATACAATAATATCTATTAAAAATATCACCAATAATTATAAAATGCATAATATAATATGTAATTATAATGTATATTTAAAATTCAAAATTTCAGTAAAAATATTTGGCCACGTTTTCGAAAACATTGCCAATAATTTTTGGCTATGCTTTCTTTTCATAGCTAAAAAGTTTTTAGCTATGTTTTTGAAAACGTAGATAAAAAATTTTAGCTACACTTTTAGAAATGTAGCTAATAAGTTTGAACGACGACAATGAACCATAGCCTAAACTTATTGGCAAATGAAAATAAGTGATGATTTTGTGACATTTAGCGACGGAATTTTTCATTGCTAAAGGTCCCTTATATTGCAGTGATGATTCAACTTTTAACAATTTGATTAAGTTTAATAGAAACCTGAAAAATGTAGACTTGAATCCTTTTAGAATTAAGTATTGGAAAATTGAGCCGAGATTCGATCCCACTATAGCGAAATAATTACCAAAATTTTTCATATTTGATTTTCTAAAAGTCAAAATCACTAAAATCCTATAAAATGATTACAAATAAATTAAAATAAATTATGAAACTTAATTTGTACGTTATTCCAAATCTTAATCCTTTTCTTGTAATATTCCTATAACCGTCTTCAAAACTGATTCATCTCAACCATTATAGTCGCATAAGTGTTCGGTCTTAACGATATCCATAGAATAAGTTGAGAGAATTCTACAACTGTTGTAGAGAAGATTAGGTAAAGAGTGCTAGCTTTCTTAGAGCTTATGCTTATTTACAATAGGTTCTGAACATTTTAGTAATTTAATTAAAATTAAATTCTAATTTCAATTAAAATTTAATTAGAATTACCAATAATTCTAATTGAATACTAATTATGCCCAAATAAGATCTAACATCTCATATTGATCCTTATTTATTAAATATCTCATATTTAATCATAGAGTTTCTCAAACTTTACAATTAAGTCTAACTTGACTAAAATATCTTCTCTCTTCAACCTATTCTTTATGTGTAATCCATTAAGTTCCCAAATATGTTCACAATGGATATAAATTATAATCCTAAATTATATTTAGGATTAGATAAATTAAAATCCTTTCATTTATCTTTAATGCTCTAGTCAAACAATTCAAATCTATCGATCAAGATTGGAGTTTAGCAACATATCATAACCACCCAAATATTTAGGAATATCAAAGTGGTTTTGACTAAACTTTCGTGCATGATTTTTTCGTATAATTTAATCATTTCATCATACAATGTTTCGATTAGACAGACAATATGAAATTAATGTCTACTCCTTTTTGAGTTCAATCATATTAGTTCTCCACTATTAGCTATCGATTCAATTAAGGACAATTGAAAAATATTTACAAAACGTCATTCCACCTTAACTAGGAATTTTTCAAGTCAATATTAAGTAAGAACAATGAAACATTCTCGCTAATTACTATAAGATGGTGAATCCAATCTTGATCACTCAATAACTACCTCTATATAGTTTATGCTATATCCAATTACTACCGACTGAGCTATCCTTGATTAAAACATGTGATAAGTAGTATCAAAACGTAGTATTCCTTATACAAGATAACTTTGGGGATCTTAAGTCAAAGGATCACTTATATGATTGATTTGTTTTTTATACCAATATTAAAATTACCGCAATTGTACGACATAGCTGCAGCTAGCGTAGACAAATACGAATCAATCCCACGAAGACTGTAAATTTTAGTAATACCCTTTTTCTATTATTTGTTAGGCCCCGATTCCTTTTCTTTAGTAAATAAGTTGTTTAATTTTATTTTGAGGTTTAGTTTGATATATAAAGTAAGGAATTTAATTGCTTAGGTGAATGATTATTAATGGAGGGTTTTGTTTAAATTAGAGCTTGTGTGGATTTTAGAAATTAAATGAATAAGAAGGTTTGAGGATAATTGCTTAAATAGATGGAATTTAGAAGTCTAAATTGGAGATTTTCATTGAAGTTAGAAGTAGGTAGTTAGTAAAATAAATGAATAAGAATGAATGAGGGCTTTTTAGGGAGTTTACTTGAAGTGTTGAAATCAAAGGCTTTTAAGGAGGGGCATTATAGTCTTTTAAATTTCATTTAAAAAAGGAGAATGAAGGTTTAAATGAAGCAAATGGGCTAGGGCCATAGGAAGTGAATGGGAGTCACGAAATTACAAGGTATTAAAGAAGGGACTTGAAACTACAACGTTTTAGCTATAGGTTTTAAGTTAGAATCTTTTTTCCTAAGTCATTTGCAAGAGACCACCGAAACTCACCTAAGAAAAGAGATGGAGAGTGACTTTCGGCCAAAGAAGAAGAGAGGAAGAAGAAGATAGTTAGGGTTTCACTTTGCTTGAGTTTTTCAAGAGGGTTTTCAAGGATTTTCAAAACAAAGAAGGAAAGGGAAGGGAAAATCTTCTATTGGAGTCAAGAAGGGGAGTTTCGTGGGTTTCATCTTCAAGGTAAGGGGTTTCGAAATTCATGGTTTTATAGTTAGGGTTTTGCCTTTCTTGCTTAAAAAGGGAGGTTTGAAGAGTGATTTAAGAAGGAAAAAGGGAAGAAGAAGGGTTTAAGTTTCCATAAGAAGAAAAACAAAATCAGATTTCGTGGAAGGCTTATAAGGTTTGGGACTTTCGAAAATTTGGATTAATTTGAGAGGGGTTTTGGTTGTTATAGCTTAGGAAAAGTATAGGTAGGGTTATATAGGTTTTATTTCATGATTTCCTTTCCTTAGATGTGTCAATTTTTGACAACTCATGTTAGGTTGAAATCTTATGTTTGATAAAGGTCAAAAAGGCAAGAGGAATTAGAGGAAAGGTTATTGGTTCAAGAGTAAAGCTTAAGGATTTAAGGTGGGTGACTTTTTAATATTTGAGTTAATAAGCTACTTAATTATCTTGAATTAAATGACATTAAATGCTTTCGGATGACTTGTAAGTTTTAAATGAATTATTATATGTAATGATCTGAACTTGTATTAGATTCCTTTCGTCTGTAAATATATATGAAAATGTTTGAAAAATTGTTTGATAAATGAAAAAGATTGGATTATGTGATTTTGGAAAAATGCAATGTTAGGCAATTATGTGTGAATGAGGTGAAAATACACGCTTATTTGGGTTTGTAGTGATCCCCTCTATTAGCAAGTGCACTTGTCTATTTATAGGCTTCTCTCGCCTGCTCGCTAGTGGCACAGGAGCTCCTCACGGACTCCCCTTTGTTCACGGCTACACATGACCGCTTGGCGGAAATGTGTAGTACGTTTTGTTTGGATCATTCAAACCATTTGTTATGCGATTATGTGTTTTTGTGTTATATTTGTTGACTTTGTAAACGCTTTGTCTTATTGGAAAATGAATTCGGTAAAATGGTTTTGAAAATAATTTTTTAAGACATTTTTGTTTGCTTATCCTTGAGTATTAAACTGTTACCCACGGAGCCGTCGAGCTTATCTCCATTTTTTCCCTCCGCAGGCATTGAGCGAGAATTTGAGTAACAGCTTCGGGTTGAGGCATTACTCCTAGGCATTTTGCTTTTGAAGTCGTATTTGAAAAACAAGGCTTTAGGAAGCATTTTG
>JANZLC010000008.1:17751614-17775802 GCA_026413385.1 Erythroxylum gracilipes | reverse complement strand
ACCCACTTCTGTTTTATGGACTTCTGATTTGTTTTGTTCTGTTAATGAATATGTTCTGAAATGCATTTTGCCTGATGCATGCTTATATTGTTGCTTGTGAAAAGAAATCGTTTAAATTAGATAAATGATTACTCACTAAGCTATAAGCTTAGCATGGTGGATTTTCCCCGTGTAGGTTCAGAGCGAAGAGTTTAAGGACTGGGATGAGTCAACTGCAATGGCCAAGGAGTCTGAGTTTTGTGTCGCTCGAATTTGTATTTTCTTTAGTTTATTTGGGCCTGTAAAGATTCTTTAGAAATTCTGAGATGTATTATATGTGTGTTCATCTTGGATTTTAAAATTGCATGTGTGAAATGTTTTGTTGTGATTGTACTATCTTGGGTGGCATCCACATATCCTCCCAGGGGGTATTTGGGTGTTACATCTACTCTTCACTATTCATCAATGGGACAATAAAGTTTTTAGTCCCAGGATACTATTCATACTTCACTTCTCTCACGCCTATCCACCATAGCTCTTCTCCGTTAAGCCACAGCCACCAAGCGGCAACCCCCTCTCTTTACACCTCCTCCACTCTTTTATTGATGGGATGATTTTTTATGGCATTTTTGGTCCACCCTCTCCTGTTTACGCACCTTCTCTTTAACTCACATTTCTTTGCCCAAACGTCTACATTTCATGCAAGTTGAAACGCAAATGTTGTTTGCATTTACTACTTCACATCATATAGACAAGGGTTGTCGTTTTGGTTTTGGGTTGTCCCTCTATGAGCACATCGTTTTGTTGACAAGCTGCATGCATTTTGTTCTCATGGCCTTTTCTTCACCGTGCATGCATCCAATGTAATGTAAGCTGCTCCTTGCTTTACCATTGTGCTCCCAACATCTACTACATTAAATCACGTTGCATGGAGCTGTCACCTTCCTTTGTCCCTTAATTGAATCACCAGCTCGTGTGGTCATTAATGCAGGTGAATATATGCATGAAATTTCCATACACAATCTATGCAGCTCACTTTCTTTTCTTCATGTCTTCATTTTTCTTGTCTTTTAATTTTCTTCTTCTTGCTTCATAAAGACAAGTGAGTATTGATCTTTAGAAAATAACTCAAGTGTAGTACTTTCGACTAACTTTAATTTTGTTGCTTCCAAATTGTACCTAAAATCATATATGAACTGAAGTGAGTATCTTAAGCATTTTCGTATCATTAATCATTAAGTGTAAATGATTAAATATGTCAACAATTAAACACATATCAAAATGACTGTTATTCTTTCCAAAGAAGAGGATGACATGAAAAAAGGAAGAGCAAGAAACATCTCCATGATGACAAACCACAACAATTCTCAAAAAAGAAAGTTCACTTTTATTAGGTCAAGTGGTCAAAAGCATTTCAAGAAGAAAGATGTTAGTCCTAAAGGAAGTGGATAAGTGGGCTCATCTTTTATTAGTCAGAAGAATAAATTTTTCAAAAGGAAGTGCAACTTTTGTCAAAATTTTGGGCACAAGAAAGTTGTTTGCCGAAAGCTCAAAGCTCATATAAAGAAGAAAGGTAATTGTCTTGTGATGGTTTGTTCAGAGTCCAATATTATTGATGTGCACTCTAATACTTGGTGGTTAGATACTGGAGCAACAATTCACGCTACAAATTCCTTACAGAAATTGAAAAGTCAAAGAAGATCGACTAGTTTTGAGCAACATGTGTACATGGGAGATGATACCAAATTCCAGGTTGAATTTTTGAGGACAGTTAGACTATAGTTGAATATAGGACATCTTTTAGAGTTACATGATGTCGCTTATTTACCCTCTATTAGGAAGAATTTGATTTATATATCTATTTTGGATAGACTAAGTTATAGTCTTCTTTTTGAAACTGGAAAACTGACTTTGTATTGTAACTCTCTTTTAGTAGGAAATGGAATTTTATGTAAAACTTTATGCAAACTTGAGTTGAATGATGTTGTTATTGTTGCTTCTTCCTCTTCTCTTAATATTGTTGTTGGTTAACGTATGAGGTTGGATTTGAGATCTTCTATGTTATGGCATAAACATTTAGGCCATATTTCTAGAGACATAATGGAAAGGTTGGTAAAAGATGGTGTACTTTAGGATCGTGATTTTTTAGATTTCACTACCTATGTTGATAGTATTAAAGGAAAGTTGTCTGCCAAGGTTAGAAAAAGCAAAATAGGTAGGTGCTCAGAATTGTTAGAGTTTATTTATACTAATATATGTGGACCATTTATTCCACCTGCTATAGGTGGTTATAAATACGTCATCACTTTTATTGATGAATTTTTTCCGGTACGGTCATATGGAGCTCATTCTTGAAAAACCTGAATCTTTGGATGCATTTAAGATTTTCAAAATAAATATTGAGCTTTAAAAGGAGAAGAAAATCAATGTAATTAATTCTAACAGAGGTGGAGAGTATTATGGGCGTTATGATAATAGTAGAAGGAATCTAGGGCCTTTTGCTCGATACTTGTAAGAATGTGCTATTGAAGTAAAATATACAATGCCAGGAACACCTCAATAGAATGGGATCACTGAAAGAAGAAACCACACACTTCTTGATATGTTGCAGTATATGTGGATTCATTCTAGTTTACCAAAATTTTTGTAGGCTGACGCGTTGAAGACGGCCACTTATATCTTGAATCAAGTACCTAGTAAGTCAGTCGTAAAGGCTCTATATGAGTTATAGTAAAGTAAGAAACCAAGATTACACCATTTTCATATTTGGGGATGCAAAGTAGAAGTAAGGTTCTATAATCCACAATATAATAAGCTTGATCTAAAAACTATTAGTGGCTACTTTATAGGCTACATCGTTAGATCAAGGGGTTCTAGATTCTATTGCCTATCTTACACGACTAGAATTATAGGATCAAATAGAGCTATCTATTTTGAAGATGAATTTTGTTTAAGTCAAGGGTCAAGAGTAATTTTATTTAGGGAAGAACATATTCTAATCCATATACTGTCACTTCTGCTCCTACTAATGACCCTATGATTGAACAGATTCCAGTAGAATCTCATGATGAACCTCAAAATCAAGCATATAATGAAGTCATTGATACTAGGGATGATGAAGTTATTGTTAGGAGATCATAAAGAACACGTAGACTTGCCATTCCTGATGCTTGTATCGTCTATTTGTAGGAACATGAGTTTGATATGGGAGATAATACTAAACCAGTTAGTTATCAAGAGGCCATAAATATTCCTCAATCTACATTATGGATGAATGCAATGGAAGATGAGTTAAGTTCCATGTCATAAAATAGAGTTTGAGAGTTGGTTGAACTACCTAAAGGTTGCAAACTCATTGGGTACAAGTCAATTTACAAAATCAAACATGATTCAAGTGGACAAGTAGAAAGGTAAAAAGGCTAGACTTGTGGCTAAAGGGTATTGCCAGAGACAAGGGATTGATTTCAAAGAAACCTTCTCACCAATTTCTACCAAATATTTACTACGAATCATCACAACTATAGTTGTTCATTTTGATTTGCAACTCAATCAAATGAATATGAGGACTACCTTCTTAAATGGAGATAGGTATAAAGATGTTTATATCACTCAATCAGTTGGCTTTGAGATGACTGGTAAAGAACACATAGTTTGTAAGCTCAAAATGTCTAGCTATGGGTTAAAACAAGCATCAAGGCAGTGGTATCTCAAGTTTGATATGGTTGTCACTGTAAATGGCTTCAAGGAGAATGTAGTCGATCAATGTATATATATGAAGTTTAGTGGGAGAAGTTTCATTTTTCTAGTACTGTTGGACCCCAAACTTTTCTTGAAAATTTGATTTATTAAATGAAATTAAATGAGGAATTAGTAGTGTTTAATGTTGTATTTGGGTAATGGTAATTGGAGCAAGAGTATAGTTAAGTTATAATTCGTTTCAGAAGAGTTGGATTCCGGAAACGGGATCCAACAATAATATTACTCATCACCATAAATGTCACAACTCATCACTTGTATCACTTGAGCTACTAATCATATATTATCAATATTCTTGTTAAAAACTTCCAACTTTGCCTCTAATGTTGTTATCAGATCAACATAATGGATACCACCTGATTTTGTCTTAGGCCTCTATTAGTAATTACTATTTACAATTCCTTATGATTTTTAAAATAGGTGATTCCACCTAGAGAAGAATAAATCAACTACTTGAATGGATAACTTATTATATTATAAAAGGTTTATATTTGTAGTTCCAAATCAAATTTATAGTCTAGGTGCTTCCCCAACAACTCCTTCCATTTCTCCTAAGTGTCATACAATGTCTCTCTCTAATAGTTAAAAGGAGACATTCTCATTTTTTAGTTTGGTAGTTTGTGTTGAAGAAAAGTATTTAACTAAAAACTTTTTAACATTCCCATTTTAAATGACAACAGATCTAGGAGGCAAAGATTGCAACCATGATATATCTCTATCCCTCAATATAAAAAGAAAAATTCTCAATTGAATTGCATCCTCAAAAGCTCCATTTAAAAGTATGATAATCTCTAAAAAGTTAGTGATATGTGCATTTATAACCTTATCTGGTAAGCCATTAAATTGCACAAGTTGTTGAACCATATGAATCATGTTGGAAGTGATCTTAAGATTATTGACTTATACTTTTGGCCTTATCTAATCTAACAAAACGAAGGATTGATTTAAAAGAATAATTAACTGAATTAAAATTAATAATTTAAAATAGCAAACTAAAACAATAAACAAGATTGAAGCAACTAATTGATAAACAAGACATAAAAGTATAATCCCCTCAAAACCTTTCTATTCTTATATTCATCTTGATTTAGTTATTAACTTAGTTTCTTATAGCGATATGTATTTGTAAAGTTAAAGCCATATTCTTTCTCAAGAAATATAGTTATTATCCTTAAGTTAATTAATAAAATCTATTTCTAATCAAAACCTTTAAAAATGCATTAACTTGTTATGTGAACTTCTTTGTTAGATTCGACTTTAACCTAGAAGATTTATATGCTCCTATCTTTAGAATTTCACACAACTCTTATTATTCATATCACAATTTATTCATTAGAATTTTATGCAACTCTTATCATTCATATCACAATCTATTAATACATATGATTTCTCAATCCTTATATATGAAATTTGAAATTGAATTTAAATGCTAACAAATTCTAATTCAACGTTAATTCATAAGAAAATTTGGTTCATTCATTAAATTAAAGATTCAATCTAAATACATGGTTCTAGGATTCATCTAATCTAAGTTTATCCCAATTTAGTTCACATTAAGGTAAAGAAAACCAATAACAACCAAGAAAGAACATGAAATAGAAGAACTCATTCTCATAAATCATGAACTCTTAAAGTCTTTACTTGAGTCTTAATGAAAATCCCTTCTTTTCTTTCAAAGTTACTTCCTTCTTGTATCAAAATACTCTAATGATATGTTATTGTTTAATTTTTTGCCCCATTTTGGTTGTCTCTCTTTTATATTTGAAACCTTATAATTTCAAAAGCAAGCATAGGTCTAATTGAACCTATGATCCTCCCTTACAAAAGACTCTCAATTTGTGGAAAAAATCATCACTGACATGGGTCCCAACATGACTTCAACAAAGTGCCATATTGGTGACCCATGCTCTGAACACTCCCTTTAAAATCATGGTAAAGCTTTTCTAACTTGGCTCCAACTTGTCCAAATTTGTTTCTTCTTTATTATAGAACTAAAATAAGGCCTATAAATAAAATATAAGTCAAATTAAGTACCAAATCCTACAAAAATCATCTAAATATAAGGAAGATGCTCTTAAATCATGTTAAAATATAACATAATTAGCACTTATTAATAAGCTAAAGAACTTTATATATAAAGTAAAACAAGTCTCACATTAGTGACATATGAACTTTCATAATGTTATAATCTCTTATGGTTTTAAAGAAAACATAGTTAATCAACGAATACACCTTAATGTCAATAGAATATATATTTATTTTTTGTCTTATATATAGATGATATATTTCTTATAACTAACGATTTGTGTTTATTATATGAGAATGATGATTTTCTCTCTCAAAACTTTAAAATAATGTCAGCGAAGCCTCCCATGTCATTGGCATAAAGATTCATAAAACCAAGTTGAACTGAACATAAGGATTATCTTAGAAAGCTTATATTGAAAACGTTTTGAATAAAACATATTTAGTATCATTATCACCCATGTCAAAGGATAAATTCAATGTGGTTTTAGTGGTTGGAGAATATGTTTGAAAAAGAAGCAATAAAGGACATATCATATACATAAGTAGTTGGCAGCTTATGTATGCAGGAGAGCTAATGGTGCATATGAAATAGGATGTTAGCGAGATTTCAGAGCAACTTAGGACTTGAGCATTGGATAAATGCTAATAATATGGGATACTTGCAAGGAACTAATGATTATTGGCTTATCTAGATGCATTTTGATAACATAGGGATGATAGGCTATTTAGATTTAGATTTTATGAGATGCAAGGACAATATAAAATATGCATCTTTTTGTTGTTGGAGGTGTAATCTCTTGGAAAAGCACTATGCAGATTGTAGTTGTCTCATCCACAATGGAAGTAGAGTTTAGAGCTTGCCATAAAGCCACATCATATTATGACAAATTTAAGTGTCACTGACAGTATTACACGATCATTGAAGATCTACTATAATAATTTATATGCGATATTCTTCTCAAGAATAATGAAAGCAACAAGCATATTGTTATAAAGTATTTTATTATTAGAGATCATATTAAAGAAAAAGCAATCACCATAGAGCATATTAATTCTAAGGTCATGAAAATTAACCATATGATAATTAAAAGTTTATTGACATCTTGAAATTGTTTACGTAATATGAGATTGCTTAGTTGATTATGATTTTAAATTTGATTTCTCACTTTATTAATAAAGATGATAAAGTTTGAACAAATACCCTCTATTGTTTCATCTCATTTGCTAGACCTAAATACAATATTTTCTTTAAGAATGTAATGCATCGAGAGAAGTATTCCCTCGTTTAGAGTATAACCACAATGCTTCATATTAATGAAACTATTATCATTTAATTACGTTAATTAAGGAGTTATTATTACATTTAAAATTTTAAGTGAATAAAGAATTATTATCAATTTAAAATTTAAAGTGATGAATGAGTTATTATACCGATAATAATTAAGTAATTTAATTAAAATTATATTAAGAATAAGATATAATAAGGATGGAGATCGTAAGTTGTTATATATTTCCAAATTGAATTACAAATAGTAAGGATCTCCCCATTTTACAAATTGAATCTATCTATTAAAATCATTTACTATTCTTGCTGTATATTATTTAAAATTCGATATTATTTAAGGAGGAGACAATTAAAATTCAGGCGTTGTAATTTTTGTTTTTGTTTGGTGAGTCGGTGACTAGTACTAGACGTACTACAACTTCCCACTCAAATAAAACCAAAAGAGTACTACGACGCTCTTTCTGAATATCTATCCCACACAAGGAAAATCCGGCTGTTATCATTAACCATTGTTCCCTTTCCTATATTATACAAATTTAATAATAATCATGATTATGTATCTAATATTGCTTTTCTTTTCTATTTAATTATGTACACACGACACGGCAACGTTACGTTTCACATGGAAAAGCAATTGACGCCACCTCTACCAACTTCTTTAACCGCCAGATCAGGAGCGTTCCTGGTTGGGGCGTGGTGGCCAACTGACTCCCATCTCCTACGAGCTGACGGTCTGGGAAGGTTCTCTGGCACGATGGTCTCGAGGGAGTTGAGTTTCCAGGGCGGGCAGGTTCTCTTGTCGCTCCACTTAGTTCCGCTCTGGTAATCAAGCACTGCTTGTACAGACAAAGGCATCTGTTTAGCTACGGAAGGATTTACCATTTGGAGGCCCAGGATCGCGCACGCCATTCCTATTACGCATTGGCTTCGCCAATTTTGATCACTCCCTTCCGTGCTATATAAGAAAAGATAAATTGTTATGTAAAAACAGGGGAGTGAGTGAGAGGGAATCTGATTTACTTACCATCCCAGAAAGCGAATATTATTGGGCTTGGTTTTGGTTTTGTTCTTGGTGGTTGTTGAAGGAGGCGGGCAGGCATTGAGGCAGCAACTAGTTGCAATAGTCGCCATGTGTGTGTTCCAGCCCCTCCCTTTTTCTAATTGTTTTTCACATCCCTGTATGTATTATTTATATTGGAACTTGAAAGAGTGGAGTTGGTCAAGGGAGGCAGCTGAGCTGAACCGAGCCTGAGAGAAACGGGTCGGTCGGGTCGTGGAATTTTGTTTTGTCTGTTTCAGTTGCTTGCCGTCTGGTCTTTGCGCATCATTTTTCCACGTGTGGATGCGTGCCGTGCCGTGCCTGTTGCAAAATGCTTTCCTTTCCCCCTCTTGTTACCATGTTCACGTAACAGCCAAAACTCTCACCCTCAAGAAAAGAAGAGAACAAATCTTGGTTTGGAAATTATAAACAGTTATCCTTAATGGGTAAAAAAACTTAGTACCCTCCTCCTATCTTAAAATAATTTCATATTCATTAGTCCATCAATCAATACAAGATCCCAATATTCAATAATTAAAACATTTTCAAAGATAACCTCCAAGTATAACTGAGTTGGTAAGGGGCTTTTCTGATTTAAGTGAAGTCATAGGTTTAAACCGTTATCATATATGCAGCCGTTTAAAACTTAAGATTAGAGTTTTACCTCTCGCAATAAACAGGAACCTACTTGACTTTAAAAGTGTCTACCCATAATTGAAAAATATCTCCTAAAAAGCTTTAAAAAAAATTCGAAGATTATTTTAATATCCTCGTTTATATAAATTACTAAAAATAATAATTATATAAAAATTTTACATCTACAAACGCGAGCAACCGAAAACGTTGACTTTAATTATATTATAGGAAGATGAGAGGAATCAAAAACCTAACACGACACCGTGACAAGCTTATCACGCCGCACCTCAGCACCAACCACTCGTAGCTCAGCAATCTCTCTCTAAAACCTTAAACAATTCCGACAACCCTAGACACATTGTGATTTGCAACTAATATTATATCTTGATACTCAACGGAACTCGAATTTAGTCTGATTCAACAGAGCAGCTAGTTTGGTAAAACATACGATTTTAACCTTCTTTTTTTTTTTTTGGTTGGTTGGGGTAAGTGGAGGAGGGGGGTGATGTGAAGAAATGGAGGAGGGAGAGAAAGGGAAAGGGTGCAGTGAGGGAATGGGAACGGGAAAGCCTCCAATTCCTTCAAACACATTGGCTATTGCCATTGACGGACACCGACTTCCCTTGTCCTTGACTTGTAACAAAACTCTTGTTCCCCACCAGTCTCTCGTAAGTTGTAACTGTCTAATTTTTACTTGGATTTTCCAAGACTTCTGATGCCAAGTTTTCCCACAGGTCAATACCAAGGTTGCTGCTGATTTACAAACTCTTGATTCTGCTTTCACTCCTGTTATTCGTTCTGGAGCATGGGCCGACATCGGCTTTCGTCCAAGTATGGAAGACGTCTTTCTATGTGTCGACAATTTCATGACCGACTATGGCATCAAGAATACGGTTATTGATGGTCCCAATGCCTTTTATGGGGTATTCCTCTTCCTTCTCCCTACACATTTTTCGTTAAAAAATCACATTTATCTAATCCACCAGTTGTTTGTATGCTCGTCAAATTCTTTTTCTTTTATTAATTAGAAACTATTAATTGCAAAATCAATTTGTCTTAGTTAATTTTTTTCATTGATGCTGGCATTGGAGATTAAGTGTCTATAAGCATTGCTAGTTGTGGTTTGCAAAGCTGCATCTCTAGTGATCTTAATATCCTTCGACAGCAACCTGTGCTGTCTCCTTCTTTTGAAGGTATATGGTTTTTTTCTTGTCTCTTTTTTTTGTGCCAGCAAGCATACGTTCTTTAGGATCTTATAAGGGAAAGGTCTGGTGTATGCTTTTTGAATTTTGTGTATGATGCTGTTAGCAGTGGATATCTCGAGGATTTTATGTATTGCAGTAACAATATTTTGTTGCTGAAGACGTACTTGCTACTGAATAATGTTTGTGTCACAGATCTCTAGTTGGGGATTATATGATGGCAATAGCTAGTACTTTTCGGTCTAAATATTCTAATGTTTGCATTTTAACATTTGCATCAAATATTGATGATCAGGTGTTTGATGGCCATGGAGGAAAGCATGCTGCTGACTTTGCTTGCTACCATTTGCCAAGGTTTATTGTTGAGGATGACGACTTCCCAAAGGAAATTGAAACTGTTGTTGCTTCAGCTTTTCTACAAACTGATACTGCTTTTGCTGAGGCTTGCTCTTTGGATGCAACTCTTGCTTCTGGCACCACTGCTTTAGCAGCTCTTGTCATTGGGAGGTAACATTTTTCGGCCCACTTATCATAGGTGCACGTATTTTATTCTGAAATTCTATTCAATATTCTTTTGCTATTCTATTTCCTTGAATCTCCTCAGAATCTTTCTAGGTTGTGGAGAAAAGATAATGTGTTGAAAAGGGTTATAAAGTTTGGTTTGGTGAGCTTCATGATCTTGAAATTCTGCTTAATAGCTGTTTATATCAATTCTTATGCATTTGGTCTACTTTATTTTACCAGTCACATGAATCTTAGAAACCAAGGTAAGAGCTATGCGACCTATGATGAACTTTTAAATGACTTCAATGGTTGCCTATTTAGTTCCATATTTATCGGTAGAAGCTATGGGAACATTTCTTGTGAATATGATCATTCTGTGCTGATCATGTCAAGAAAGTTGTGGTTATTGTCTTGGTTGTTTGTAAGACCAAATAATTGTAGAAAGCACGAGCCCATGGTTTGGGGAAAGATTACCCATTTGTAAAGTTCCATGAGTGGTCCAAGTATTATGCTGCACTATATTCACTACTAATGGACCTTTTTTCTTGATTTTTGTCTTTGCTGGCAGATTGCTGCTGGTGGCAAATGCAGGAGACTGCCGAGCAGTTCTGTGTCGTCATGGTAAAGCAATTGAAATGTCTAGGGATCACAAACCAATTTGTAGCAAAGAGAGAAAACGTATTGAGGCATCTGGGGGGTATGTTTATGATGGCTACCTCAATGGACAATTGAATGTAGCTCGCTCATTGGGGGATTGGCACATGGAAGGAATGAAGGGTAGGGATGGTGGACCACTTAGTGCAGAGCCAGAGCTTATGACTACACAACTAACAGAGGAAGATGAGTTCCTCATAATAGGCTGTGACGGGATATGGGATGTGTTTCGAAGCCAAAATGCTGTGGATTTTGCTAGGCGGAGGCTTCAAGATCACAATGATCCAGTGATGTGTAGCAAAGATCTTGTGGAGGAAGCTTTAAAGAGAAAAAGTGGTGATAATTTGGCTGTTGTAGTGGTTTGCTTTCAATCTGAGCCTCCCCAAAACCTGATTGCACCACGCGGTAGAGTGCAAAGGAGTTTCTCTGCTGAGGGCTTGAGGGAGTTGCAGAGTTTCTTGGATAGCTTCGTAAATTGATAAGATGAGGAATGGTTTTCATTTTCTTGTCTGTTAACCATTCATCCTTTCTACCTACTTTGGAGGTTCTTTAGTTTTAGTTCAGACGTTGAGAGCAACTGTAATATATGTGGCGGCAAGTTCGTGAGATAATTTGTTGCTAGAAATTTTATCTCTGTTGTTTGGGCCATTGTTTTTCCATAAACCGACAGAGTTAACATCCAACACTGGTACTATGAAATGCTTAATTTAAGGTGTGCGTAAAAGCAGCTCAAGTGAGCATGTTTTGGGCCTCATGTTTGTATCTTTCTGAATGTCCCTTGATCAGTCTCTCAGATACGACTTGATTAAGTCTTAAGAGTAAACTGTAAGCACAACGTTGTTGAGGTCCATGATGGTTTGGTTTCCGTGGTTCTATGGTCCCTGAGCTGTAGTAACAACAGCTGCATATTAATAAATGCCTCGGACCATGCACAATAGTGCTCTTTTACAAGTAACTTTTAAAATTTCATTGTGAAATTCTTTCCAACAACAATGTTTGATTTGTGTGATAACTTGACTTAATATTGTGCGGGGGACAAAAAGGAGTCCAATTCTTCTGTCCAGTTTTACGGTGTTTTATTGTTTCCAGTGAATCTCAACCAATTATTTATATGGGTCCCACGTTTATTTAGTGGAGCTCATACGGGACCCGCATAAATAAATGGTTGAGATTCACTAGGCACAATAAGACACCATAAAAATTGGACAGAGGATCTTGTTTCGACAAAAAGTTGTCCTCTTTGGGCTGTGTTTCTTTTTATCCCTTGCTTGTAGCAAACCACCCTCACTATAAATTTTTTTTTTGTGTAAACCATTCGGTTTCTGGCACCACGTGAGTGTTCGACTAATCTGGACTCGCCACGGGAGCTCGCACTAAGCAGTAAATGGCTGGCCACGAGGAACGTTCCATTCCCATGGGTGGGAGTTGAACTTCCAACCACATGGTTAAGGGGTAGAGGCGAGCTACCACCAAGCCACCCCTCGTGGTTACCCTCACTATAAATTGACATAACATAATAGGTGTAATTACTTTATCTTTCATTTGCTAATCTCCTCGTTATTGTCCAGTAGTCATGCCTAAACGTTACACTTTACCATATGTATACTGGTTGATAACTAAACTTATCATTGACCTAATACTATTATTTTACTCGAATGCTATACAAAAAGAACGATTGGGGCAGTAAATAAAGGAGAGCAGAAAAGAAATCATCAAATATTTCATTCTTTTGACGTAGTGAAGATTTAGAAAACATATGTATTTATTCTACGTAATTATATTTAATTAATAATATGCTGTAACCTATATAATCAGTCTTTTTGTAACATGAGATAACCAGATGGAGGTACAATGTTTTTCATCTTTTCTGGAAGTTGAAAGCCTTGATTGAATAGGCAAAGATGAAACCGAATAGCAAACACATTCCAACATGCACTCCTGCAACAACTGCAAGAAAATCATGTCGAAACCCGAAATAATTTCTCAAGTATTCGTCAACTGTTTCACCACCTTCCAGTGTTTTTGTTACGTCTCCAAACTGTGAAGTAACTAATCCATACAGTGTCCAAGCCATCGGACACAACCAGTAGTACCATCTCCACCACACAGGAATGCTCTGTCTCATTAAAAGCTAAGTAAGCTTACTGTCATTTTGGCCAGCTTGATAATTTTGAGGGAAAAGAAAAAGAGAAAACAAAGGTTAACGAGAGTTTTACCAGACGAGGAACCACGAATCCTGAGAAAAGGACCCAAATCATAAAAAATGCAGTTGAAACTATAGCAGCAACGTTATGGTTGGGTGTCAAAGCCACGGACGTCATACCATACATGGTGAAGAACAAGAGGCTGAAGAACGTGAAGAAGATGTACCAAAAGAACTTTGCAGCTGCCCACTCGAAGCCAATCATGGCGTAAACTATGATTCCATACACCAGTGTTTGCACTAGTAAGTATGGCAGTTCAATCATCACCTACAGGGCGAAAGTAAGGTGTTGAATCCTTTTTACTTGTTCGGATGTATTATTACGCAGCAGTCTGCAGCTATTGACATACCTGTCCAAACGCGTATGGAAGTGCTGAGTACATTCCAGCTGCTCTTTCTCTGTAGAAGACCGTCCTCTCAATAGCTACAACCGGCTGCACTGCTGAGCAATTCTGAAATCCTAGGAAAAGAACAGCGGCATACATAGAACCCATTGCATTGAAGATATCTTGAGAACGTCTCCTGCAATTTTTATAAAAGAGTAAGACAAAGATGGTATGGCATGTTTCGATCTTATCAACTGTCCTTACTTTTTGCTGCCTAAATCCCAGAATATTGTTCCAAACATCAATCCTATGAATGTCGAGAATAATAATCTCACTGCAGTATATGGCGGGTTTCGCCAATAAGACCAGTGCTGTTTCCAGAGGCAAGCCCTACATTGGGTTGAGAAGGACTGCGAATATTGAGTTGGGAAGTATAGATCTTCTGAACCTGGTGGGGGTACGCTTAGCTGCTTGATCAACTCCTTATTTCTCCTGTAATAGTTCACAATACTATCAGCTATGTTGCCAAACTTCTTAAGATTGCGACTTTCCTCTTCCTAGTAATACACATTACTATGCTTCTATCGAAATCTAAGTGTACCATCCATGAAACCTTTTTCTTCTCTTCTAATATTAAGGTGATGTACCTGTACAGTTCTGAGTTCTTGAATATATTGCAGAAGTCAACCCCAATAGCTTCTTCTATACCTGGCGAAGTAATCTCCAACATCCATGTAGCCGGGTTGTAACCGTTTTTAATTTTAGGGACTCCCTCAATTCCCTTGATAGTTTAAATCTCAGAGTTAGCCAGATAAGCAAGTACCAGAAAGAACACAATTGGAGAAACCTAAATACCGTGCATCCTTTTGCCTCACCTCAAAATAATTGATCAGATGGAAACCGTAGCACCCTGTGGGACCAATATAAATTTCTTGACCTCCCCTTTTCAGCAGAAGTAACTGTGATGCGAGAGGCAGAATTTAGGAAATCAGAACAGTGGTTTATAGTGTTAAAACATGATTAGGTCGGCCATCCTTCATAAAGAAAAGTATTCTCACCTCATCAAATGCATCAAATATGTCAATGCTTGGTTGGTGTATTGTGCAGACCACAGTTCTTCCTGTGTCCACCGTGTTCCGTACTGTTCTCATGACTATGGCTGCTGCCCTGGCATCAAGGCCAGAGGTTGGTTCATCCATGAAAATTATGGATGGGTTGGCCACCAGCTCAACTGCAATTGTCAACCTCTTGCGCTGCTCAATTGAGAGTCCATTCACTCCAGGCAATCCAACAAGCGCATGTCTTAACGTAGTCAGCTCAACAAGCTCCATCACTTCCTCAATGAACATCTGCCATGAATCAATTTAATTCAGCCTTTAGCTGCTTGATCATGATGCATCGAACACTAATGTTGTGTATGTGGTTTTGTATTACAACATAAAGCAAAAGAAGAGACAAAGATAAAAAAGAGAGTGAAATGTACCTCCCTTGCATCAGAATTAACCTCAGGAGGCAGTCTTAGCCACGCAGAAAAAAGCAATGACTCATAGACTGTAACATGAGGGGAGTGGATATCAGTTTGTTCACAATATCCAGCAACACGAGCAAAAGTTTCTTGCTTCTTTGGATACCCAGATATTAAGATGTTGCCGTCAATATAACCACCAGTTTTTCTTCCGGCCAATACATCCATCAAAGTAGTTTTGCCAGCGCCACTTACACCCATGAGAGCAGTTAGGACTCCTGGCCTAAAAGCACCACTCACACCCTTCAGAAGTTCTAGACGATCCTCAAAGACACCCTGAGCTTTCATTTCCTGCAGATATGATATGATATTAAAAAAAACAGGCACATTAATTTATTGACACAACAACAACAACAACAATCCTATTGTACAAGGCTCTTCGATTTGCAAGAGTTGTATGCAGTGTTTCCTTTGCATTTCTACAAAAAGGTTATTTGAGTGACTCAAACCCATGACCTTTTGATGACATAGGAGTAACTGTACCAATAACATCAATTTATTGACACAAACATTGGAATTTCATATTATGACCACCTTCTTGAGATTCAAACATTTCATTCGTGCTAGCAAGTTGTAAGGCATAAAAGAGAACAAATCAGGCATCAGGTATCAAGTATCAGGTTTCTCGCATATCAATCAATATAAAACTCCAGTACCTGTGGCATGTCTACAGCATATTTTATATCATCAAAGGTCATAGAAAGCGGATGAAATGGGAGGACCATCCCTCTGTTCCTTTTCTGTGTGTTCTCCCCAATGCTGCCCATCCTTAGCGATTGATTTCTAAATGAGACACTTCTCTGTATTTCATTTCTTCTCCCTGCATTGATTTTATAATACTGAAATTATAGCTTGAATCACTAATGCAGATAAAGCTACACTAAAAATCGAATTCTAATGTTTCACCCACCTAAATATTTGTTTCCTCTTGTCGTTAGCTCAATAGGCTCTTGAGTTCTACTAGCACTTTTTTCAGCCAACGCCTCTTTAGATAACATGGCTTGCGGCTTTCCAAAAGCTGCAGTCACTTCAATGATCAGTAATAAGTTGGTTACAAAGTCGAAACCTGAAATCTCAAAGCTGGGGTACTTACGATCAAGATGTTTTAGGGCCAAAATGAAGAGAAAATTGGATAGGAACACATATCCAATCAAAGTTCCTACTGCAAGCCAATACCAATAAGCATGAGGAAAGATTCCTCTAGATTTCAAGATAGTGACTCCTAATGGCACTGTGGAATTAGGAGGAACCTGCAAGATTAAATATTTTTCCATCATTCTCAAACTAACCTCTTTTTTTCACTGGTCTTTTAGATGCAAGAGCAGGATAATTTAACTTACATGTCTCCAGCTATTTCCAAGAAATTCGTTGACAGAGATACCATTTTGCACATACATCATTGGTGAGATCCAATAAGCCCATAACCACCATTTTTTCACGTTCTCTGATACAAGAGATAGTAGGGTTTGAGAATCAGGGTTAAGTATAAAAATAGTTGTTAGTCAGCGATTTGAAAATGCCATTTCTCCTTTTTGCGTAAGAATAAACTTGACCTCTTGATATGACGAATCCTCCCAGAATTAGTACTGTGAGTAACGCAAATGACCCTAGCGTATTAGCGACAATAATGTTCCTTCCTAATGCAGCAATCATGCGGAAAAGTCCTGATGCCATCTGGCTAGTACATGCGAGTATCAAGTAGTGCTTGAAGAACCTGCCAGTGCCATCATGAACTTAATCAGATTTTGGAACCTGCAATCCATCAGTTATCATAAAATGATCTACGTACCTGCCGACATTTGATTCAAAGCCTACAACATAGTAAGTGATGATCACCCATATAGCAGTTTCTAAAAGAGTGATTGGAATTTTGAGAATCCATGTGGGTAAAGCATATGCCCACGAAGGATAGAAGAGAAAATCTCTCTGTTTGTAGAAGACAGGAAGCTTCATAACAGACATAGCAAGCTCTGAGAAACCATTGAACACATTGACAACAACTGTGAAGAAAAGAGCACCTAGGTATATCCCACCATCTTTCACCGTGTCATGATGCATATTCGTTCTCAGAAATAGGGTTGCGGTGACAAAAGCGACAATAGTAAGCTGAAAATGGACCAAACAAAATGAGAGCATTATATTAACCTCTAATCTTATATACCTCTTTGGCAATTACAAACTAACTCTGGGAGTTATAGCCTGAAGTTCATCCTTGCATGTTACAAAAAAATGGTAAAGAAAGAGAAAGAAAACGCACTTGGCACATCTTAAAGATGTAAACAAATGAGTTTCTCTTCATCAGTATATATTCTCTTGCAATGCAAGCTTTGAGGAGTTCCTTTTGGCTGACACCATACTTTTTGGTTGTTAGAGCAGCAGGGTGTCCTTTGGATTTGTCAAATGGTATGGCAAGCTCATCTCCTAGTTTTCGACCTATGTCAAATGACTGAAATGATTCAGCAAATTCCTTCACCGAAACATAGCTATAAGGCTCCTCTTTACGAGCCCAATACTGTTCTTGATCTTTCCTTGATGTCACCTGTTGCATTCCCAGCAACACAGATATATTTGTTATCTTCAGTGCTGGTCAGGCTGAGACAGTTAAGAAATTAACGAGGATTGAAATGAATTACTTCTTGTAAGAAGTCAGCCACTCCTTTTCTCTCAGGGCATTTGAAACCCATGTACTCAAAGAAATCTAGCACATTTTCTCGTGGACCTTGATACACGACTTTTCCATCCGACAGAAGGATTAGATCATCAAACAGTTGAAAAGTTTCAGGTGCGGGCTGCAGAAGCGAGATCACAGCAGTTCCATTGAGAATATGAATGGTTTGGCGTAGTGAGTTCACTATTTGGAATGTTGTTGAACTATCCAAGCCAGTTGATATCTCATCCATGAAAAGTGCTCGTGCGGGACCAACCAACATCTCCCCTATATATCACAAACCAAAGATACTATTACTCGAAGTTTTTGAATAAAAGTATCAAATACATCAACTTCTTGGTTACCTGTTGTAACTCGCTTCTTTTGTCCACCCGAGATTCCGCGAATCATTTCATCTCCTACCAAGGTATCAGCACATACTTCAAGTCCCAAGATCTAATGAAAAAAAATTAGTTCACACTTGTGTAGTTACCAACAACTGGAAGGACTTTAAAATGGTACCTTGAGAGTATAATCTGTAACTACATTGCTCTCCTGACCCTCAAGGGCTGCAGCCTGTAGAAATCGAATGCAATCGTTTGAGTACAATACAAATGTTTAGCAAAGAAGTTAAAAAGACTGAAATGTTTCCAAGGCACCTTCATGTAGATGTCGATATCTGGATCTGGCTTGATATTTGCTGCCTTCTCCCTTCTTGCTAGCTCTGTCAACATATCTGGCATTGTACATAATGCAATGCAATTCGTCAAATTCATTCCAAATCCAATTGCTGTAAGCATTCAACAAATCAAATGTCACTAACCGTAGCTGGTCCCAATCCCTTGGCATCTTGCAGAAAAAGCCAGAGTCTCTCTCACAGTCAATTCTCCTATGTGGAGATCATGTTGGCTAATATAAGCTGAGGATCTCTGTGCCACAAATTCATCCATAGAATGCCCATTATACGTAACGCTTCCCGAGAACTGAATTTCACAATTTATAATCAGCAGATCATAATGCAAGCCAATTTTTGGAGAAGCCTAAACATACTATCTCCTTACCTTCACATCTTTGCTCAGTTTTCCAGCTAGAGCCAGTAGTAACGTGGTCTTTCCTGAGCTTGGAGGACCTAGAAGTAGAGTCATTCTGCAAAATTGTCTTAATTCAATAAGGAACGAGTCCTTGGTACATTTTGATATGGCCAGAGAATTAACATGATACTTCTACCCGCCTTTTGGGCTTGATGATTCCACTAACATCTTCAAGAACCGGAAATGCTTCCTTTCGACTTGGAAGTATGTGAAGATCATTCAAGAACCCCTAAGAAAACATCTTAAGTTAGTACACGTATTAAATGCATACAACGCAATTAGATATCGAAAGTTGCACCTCCAACATGTTGATAGAGTAGTTGAAGATCGTAGGTAAAGCTCTGCTTCCAACATAGGCTTTTGCTTCGACATTTAGGTGCTCGAAACGGACTTCAATTGCGGGGATTTCCAGTCCAACTCTGTACCGTGAATTTGAAAAAGCACTCGGATGATGAATTTTAACAGAACTTCAGTTTATGTTTTCAGTTGCTACACACATACATACCTCTCAATGCGTTGTCTGAGCTTTAACAGGAATTTCTCATTATCTTCCTCTGCAATTTTGATAAGCCTCTCAAGCAAGTTCCTTCTTTCTATTAACCCGAGGCTCTGTATGTCAATCTCTCTGTATTGACCCTCTTGTTCAGTAAGTATACCTCTCCTTATTCGCAAGTATGTAGGCAGTTTCTCCAAAGCAGCCCATTTGAGAGCTTCTTCATCGTCTTCATCACGAGAAGACCTTGAAAAAATTTCCATGGTACTGTTCCTCCATATGTTGGAGCTGCTTATACGTGCACTACTGATTCTAAGCACATCACCACCACCCTCCATTCTTGACCACCCACTCCCAAAGGTTATACAATTTCAGGAATTGTTCTCAGAGTTTGATGGAAGGAAAGTTCCGTTCAGTGGATTTCCTGACTGTTATTAAGCTCACTAGTGTACTATCCATTAATGTACAGAGAGGTGAAGACAATGTTTCCAAGCATTAATGTACAGAGAGGTGAAGACAATGTTTCCAAGCATGTACATCTCCAGTGGAAAGATAGGTCGTTTGAAGGAGTTGTGCATCAGAGCTGAGCAGGTGCTTACTATATACATACATAGCTGTAAAAGTTAACAATATTAAACGAAAACGAGATTATGTTGTTAGACGTCACGCCCAACCATTCCGGTTGATGGTAAGACTTGCACCAAATAAAATACCAAGCCACGTTTCTTATATTTGCTGTGTAAATGTTAATCTTTATGTCATTCGGGGTATAAAAAAATCAGTGAAAATTTGATAACGAAAATGACTTTAAATTCGTAGTAGAGCATTGGATTTTATCAATTACACCTTTACATTAAAGTATCCATAATGACAATTACCTAGTTGCAAGGTTTTGAAATTTGGATTGGACATCGAATCGGAGACTTTTCTGGTCACCGATTTGACCGGTTCAACTACCGGTTGAACCGGTGTGACATCATAATTATGCAATAATTATATTTAATTATATATAATATTAGTAATATTAAAAAAAATACAAATAATATACCAAATAATATAAAAATAAAAAATTCATTGAACCAGTGATCGGATCAGTTCGACCGTTCAATTGACCGATTTTGACTTGTTCTCACTAATTCAATTAGAGACTGATTTTTAGGAGTGAATCGGACCGGATAGCCGACCGATTACCGGTTGAATCAATCGAACCGACCGATCCGGTCCGATTTTCAAAACAATGCTTAGTAGCATTTAAGGTATGAACAGATGTTGCATACACTTGGTACTTATTTATAATTTAACTAAATATATATTGTTGGAGCATGTCCTTAATCTGCACCCATGCTTCTTTTTTTTGTTCAGCCGCATAGTTTCCTATTTTTAATGATTTATATAACCGTAAAATTACATAATTAGATAATGTATTTGGAATATGAAATACTTACATTTATCATGAAATTTATTTATTAAGAAAACTTCAATCCTACACTGAATTTAACGCAACTATATATCTATATTTAGAAGTTCCATGATGCTAACATACACACATATACATAATCATTTTTTCTAATTCTACATAAACACACACACACATATAATCACTTCTTCTAATTATTATTTTAAAGTGTTACTTGTCAAAATTATACAACTTTGTTTCTACTTTAATTATATATAAAGATATAGATTTTTTAACGAAAAAAATAATCTTGTAACGTATTCTTATTTTAATTCTCTTACTTTAGATTTATCAATTTAATTCTTTTCTTTTAAAAAAATATTTCAATAAAATTATCATCCTTAACTTTGTCAAAATGGTTAAGAACCTTTTGTGACTAATTTTATGGTTATAGTTTAATGATAAAAGTATTGTTTCATATCCTACAACCAATCAGTTGGTTGTTGTTTAGTGACAAAATAATTTAAAGACATTTTTTATCTAGTATTTAGGAAGTATCAAACATATTCATTATTCGATGTATGAGTTGATATTTGAGTTCAAGGTTATATAGATATTAACTTTAAAAAGTAAGTCCTAATTAAGATATATTTTACTTATAACAATACAATTTTGAGATTGGAAAGTTTTCAATATAGCAATAATTGCTAATTAAGTCATAATATATTTTTATTTAGTGAAAATGATTATTTAAATTAATAAATTCTTTATTAAACTTGATATAGTTCCTTGCATTATTCAAGATAGTAACATATTATAGAACGTTAGAGTCATTGGGCATGCAAAAGGAGTCAAGGTCTAATCAAAGATGTAATTACGTACTTAGGCAATTTCTCTTAGCTATGATAATAATTGAGGTAAAACTTATAAGATTTAAGTAATTCCTCACTATAGACAATCTTGTAAAATTCTCTCACTAAACGATTATCTCATTAGTAGCATAATCGTCATATAGTGATATAATATAACATACTTAAACGATTGGCTTAGTGCAAGTGGGGGATTATTAGTTTGTACCCTACAGCCAATCAGTTAGTTGTAGTTTAGCGACAAAATAATTTAAAGATATTCTTTATCCTGTACATATTTAGATGTATATGATAAAGTCCAAGGGATAATCATACATTGCAAATAAAATTATGATGAGGTTATAATTATGAGATTCATAGTGCATTTATGTATTATCTCTAAATTGTTTCTAGTCATTGTTTTATTGAGACTAGACATTAATAGAACATAAAAAGACTAAATTACATTATGTTTTTTCTTATAAAAGAAGTAGTTAATCACATACAGTATGAGATACTTAAACAAACATCTTAGTGCTTGTTAAAGAACAAGTTCACTAAACTGATTCCATATGAGAAATCTATTTGGATCATTACTTGTATGCCTATAAAAATTCTTATTGTGATGATTGTACAAGTGATCCTTTGATTTGAGATCTAGAAAGTTATCTTGTATAAGGGTTTCTATATTTTTTATATTTCTTATGACTTGTTTTAGCCAAAGATAGCTTAGTCAATAATCATTGGATGTAGTATAAACTATGTGGAGGTAGTTAAGTGATCAATATAGGATTCATCATCCTAAAATAATTAGAGAGAATATTTTGTTGCTCTAAATTAGTATTGATTCGGAAAATTTTTAGCCAAGATGTAATGATACTTTGTAAAATAGTTTACAAATGTCATTAATTAAAATATTACTAATAGTGGAAAACTAACATGATTTGACTAATAGTATATTAGAAATTAATTTCATAATCTATGTATAATTGGAATATTGTATGATGAAATAATTGAATTATACAGCCGAGCTGAATCGAATTAACCAGCCATTATACCAAAAACTTCAGTTGATTGTTCCCTGCTTTTAATGAAGTTCCTAAATAGGAATATGTGGCTTTTTTAAAGAAAAAAAATCATCTCTCGAGATTTTCTTGAGTAAGAAAAATGTGTAGCTTCTTCTCAAGCAGCAACACCGACAACTAAAAAAGTCTTCTATCCAATGCCGATTAATTATATAAGACTAAGAACAAATCATACATGAAAAGGTTAATCAAAGCTACTTTGATATTCCTAAATATTTGAGTAGTCATGATGTGTTGCTAGATGTCAATCTCAATCTATAAATATAAGTTGTTTAATTAGAGAATTAAAGATAAATTAAACGACTTTAATTTATCTAATCCTAAATATGATTTATTTATATCATTGCCAACATAATTGAAAAACTAATAGGTCACACATAAAGAACGAGTTGAAGAGAGAAAAAAACATTTTAATCATATTAGACTTGATTGTAAAGTTTGAGAAACTTTATAATTAAATATGAGAAATTTAATAAATAAGGATCAATATGAGATATTGAATTTTATTTGGGCATACCTAGTATTTAATTATAATTATTTATAATTTAGTTAAATTTTAATTAAAATTAAAATTAGGGTATAACTAGTTTTTAACAAGAATTCTTTGTAATTCTAATTAAAGCTTAATTGAAATCATAATTTAATTTCAATTAAATTACTGAATTAGAAATTATTTGAACAAAATTCAACAAATAGTCAATTCTTCATTCAACTCTCGAAAGAGTTTTAAAGATCTAACCTTGCAATAATATTTGATGGCTAAAGAGGTTAGGAAGAGGACTTGCATGTCTCCTTGTGAAATTTTATAGTGTAATGCTATATAGTGCATATATTGAAAATCTTTCTAATTTTGATGCATTCAAAACCCAAATGTCCAACATTAGATATTATAATGATCTGAACGTATGAGTGAAATATTGGAAATGGAACAAAGAGAGAGTTAGGTTGAATCCGACGTCAAGGTACTTAGCATGATTGAATTGTGTTTATTATTGTCAAAAGACTAGTTGATTGATGATCAAACTCTAGCTAGGAGGGAGGAATTTTTTTTTTTTTTGGTTGCTTAGATTAACAGGCCTCTCATTTAGTAAAAGATCTTAACTAAACATATTGTCTCTACTTGATATGGTATGATATGATATGATTATGTGATTCGATTATGACAACTATTGGTGAATAATGAAATATTATTTGCCCAATTTCAACAACCCATGTCGTATATCAAAAAGGAAGGTGGAATTCTTGGTGTGTGCCACTTCCTTTACGTTGAATTTGTTTTGCCCGTTAAAATATTTTCAGTATTTTTAGAAAAAAGAAATTGATTTATTCACATTGGGAAACTGATTGCATATTACTTGAGCTATTCATCTTAAAAAATGTAAATCTGTAAAAACCTGATTGCACATTGTGACTCACAGGTAAGGTTCATGAATTAATATTGTCTAATATAAGGTAGTAATTGGCTTGAGCTGAGCCAATATATACTATATT
>JANZLC010000008.1:17732702-17744638 GCA_026413385.1 Erythroxylum gracilipes | reverse complement strand
TTATTATTATCTATTTTTATTTTTACTTTTATTACCTATTATTGTTATTATTATTATTATTTCTATTAATATTATTATTATTATTATTATTATTATCCATTATTATTATTATTACCTATTATTATTATTATTATCTAATATTATTATTATTCTTTAAATTATTATTTATTATTATTATTATTATTATTATTATTACTACCGTTTATTACCTGATAGTATTATTATTATTATCCATTATTATTATTATTATTATTATTACCTAATATTATTATTTTTATTTTTATTTTTATTTTTATTTGTATTATAATGAGAGGTATCGTCTGTAATGAGAGGGCTACGTTTGTCATTTCTCTTTCTTGTCCTTTAGACAAAATTTTCTGTACCTCAGTTTTGCAAAGGATAAAAATTTATGTCCTCGTCCTCTGAGAACGGAACAAAAATTTCTGTTTTCGGTAAGCAAACACGTTGAAGGATAAATTTTTGTATCCTCGTCATCCGTCCTCACGTCCGAGGACAGTAACCAAACACTGCATTAATTCTATGAAATGGTCTTTGACAATGTTCAATCCAGTCTCCTGAATTATTTCTTTGTAATTAACAAACAAAAAAGAGGCTCATAAGTGGGGGTAAATTGAGATATAAAGCAAGCTATGTGATTGAGTCTACTTAGGAAACCAAACACTTCTTTCTCCACTAAGATGGAGACATATTTTTGGATTATTATGGCCATATTTGGATTAAATTCAGTCTTTTTCTAACTAATCAGGAACCTTTGCAATTGCTTGATTTCTATACAAAAGTTCACTTAGTTAAGTTTAGCTTTAATCAATACTTCCTCAAACGTTCAAAAGTTTTCTTAGATTTTCTACATGAATCTCTCCAATCCTCGATTTAATAATCATATCAATTGACATACATCTCCATCTCTTTATGCATTATAGATGAGAGTCATCATAGCTCTTTGAATTGTTGCCCCGTATTTTTAAGTTTGAATAACATTACTTTATAGAAAAAGGTTTCCATTATGTAATGAATATAGATATTCTCCTTATCCTACTCAGATTTGGATTTGATTATTGCCCGTTAATATCCATCCATGAAGGAAACATAAGTATGCTTAATTGTATCATCCACCCAGATATCGAAAAGGGGAAATCATCCTTTTGAGTTAACCTATTTAAATCATTATAATTTACACACATTCACACTTTGTTTAACTTAGTGGCTTATTTGGTACTAGATTTTCTTGCCAACAATAGCAGTTGCTTAATAGTAGGAATGTTGTTGTTTTTCGCTATTTTTCTGATTCCAGTTGTTAGTGGAAATATCCACACCTTTTTGTTTCACTTTGTGTTAGTGGGAGTTTCCACTACTTGTATTGGTCTATATAAACCATACAAGACTTAAATAAAAGGGGGAGAAAAGTATTATCTACATTATCCTTCTTCTTCTTCTTAATATCTTCTACTTCTAGTACCTAAATTCTCCATATCAGTGGTATCAGAGCTAGGCGCTCTGATGGGGACACAGCAATAGACCAATGCAGACTTTCGTACGGAGGTTCAGGAGGTTCTTAGAAGACATGACTCCATGTTTGACCAAATTCATTCCACCATGCAACCTATCCTTTCAAAGTTCCATACGTTGGAAGTATCCCACCATAATTCTCACAATGGTCATGAGAATGAGAATCCATTTGGTCATAAATCTTCTTCTTTTGATAATGCCAACAACAACTCACACACCACCAATCCCAATGTCCTCAAGCTTCGCTTTCTAAAGTTTGACAGAACAGACGCCCATGGATGATATTTAAAGTTGAAAAGTATTTCAAATTTCATGACATCACACCCGATCACCAAGTGGAACTAACTTCTTTCCATTTGAAAGGAGTTGCACTCCAGTGGCATCGATGGTATGAGAAATATCACGGGCCAATCACGTAGGATGAATTCAAAAAAGCATTGTTGTTGAGATTTGGTCCTACTGACTATGAGGATCCATCCGAAGCAATTTCTCGCCTTGAATAAACATCCACGGTTGCAATGTATTAAGACGAATTTGAGAAACTTTCTCATCGGATTGAAAATTTACCCCAAAAACACTTAGTTAGTTGTTTTATTGCAGGGTTGAAAGATAAAATCAGACTGGATACAAAAATCAAACAACTCCGCGCGTAACCTAGCTGATGCAATTGGAGTTGCCAAATTAATCAAGGAAAGAAACACTTTACAGAAGAAGACGGTATCAGTTGCGAAACCAGCTTGGACAAACAAATCTACAAGCATCCTTGGACCTGCTCCTATAACGAAACCAATAAGCCCCATTCCTTGAGTGCAGCACATATCAAATCAAGAAGCCAAGGAATGTCGACAAAGGCTTATGCTACCGCTGTGATGAGAATATATTCCAGGACACCGTTTCCAAAAACAATAACTATTTGCAATCACAGACATTCTCAAAGATGGGGAGGAAGCAATAACCACTACTGAAGACCTACCTGAAATTTCACTACATGCAATCTCTGGAGCTAGCCACCCACAAACTATACGGCTATAAGGTGAACTTAAGGGACGAGACATGGCGATTCTAATCGATGGTGGCAGCACGCATAACTTCGTGGACTAGTAGTTGGTTGAGAACTTTGGCCTTCCAATAACTTATAGGCCTCAATTCCAAGTCATTGTGGCCAACAAATCAACAATTTCTTACACAGGGAGATGCTTCAATGTATCGCTTGTAGTTTCTGGATTTCATACACAAGCTGATTTTTATATCCTTCATGTAGCTGCATTTCCAATAGTCTTGGCAGTTCAATGGCTTGCCACCCTTGGACTGGTAGAAACTGATTACAAAAATCTCACCATGACTGTTAAAACTAATGACACTATCCACAAGTTTCAAGGAATCAAATAAGGAGACATGAAGCCATTACAAAGTGTTGATTCCAAAGTCAAGCAGGGGAATTGTTTTTTATTACAACTTATGCCCATTGAAGCAGATGACCCACCACTCACACATTCTGACGTTCAACGTATCCTAGATCAATTTGACATGGCCTTTGAAATACCAAAGCAGCTTCCTCCTCCTCGAAGCCATGACCATCAAATTCTGCTTCTTTCTGATAAACCAACTATCAGTATTCGGCCCTACAGATATCCATATTACCAGAAGACGGAAATAGAGAAACAATTGAAAGAGCTGCTAGCATCTGGATTAATTAGGCCAAGTAGGAGTCCTTTTTCCTCATCGGTCTTATTAGTCAAGAAGGCGGATAGGAGTTGGAGATTTTTTGTTGATTACAGGTCATTGAATAAAATCATAGTGAAAGACAAGTTCCCCATACCAGTTATTGATGAGCTTCTAGATGAGTTACATAGTTCCATTTTCTATTCCAAGCTCAATCTTCGATCCGGCTACCACCAAATAAGAGTCAACAGTAAAGACATACACAAAACTGTGTTTCGGACTCATGATGGCCACTACGAGTTTGTAGTTATGCCACTCGGGCTAATCAACACCCCAGCCACATTTCAACCATTGATGAATGAGATATTCAAACCTTATTTGCACAAATTTATTTTAGTATTTTTTGTTGATATTCTCGACTATAGCAGGAATTGGCACTACCACCTCAATCACTTAACCACGGTCCTTCAAATCCTTCAAAGTCATCAACTATATGCAAAAAGGAGAAAGTGTACTTTTGGAGTCACAGAAGTCGAATACCTTGGCAACATAATTTCCAAAACTGGTATTATGGTAAACCCACAAAAGATAGCAGCTGTGCGTGAATGGCCCCAACCAATTAATCAAAAACAAGTTCGTGGTTTTCTGGGATTAGCAGGATACTACAGAAAATTCATCAGGAACTTTGGAAGCATTGCCGCTCCTCTCACCAAACTATTGACGAAAGAAGGATTCTCTTGGAACCAAGAAGCAGCTGAAGCCTTTGTTAAACTCAAAGAGGTATTGTCCACTTCTTCTATATTAGCTTTACCTGACTTTTCCCAGGAGTTTGTGGTAGAAAGCGATGCAAGTGGGTATAGGATTGGAGCCATTCTATCATAAAATCAGAGGCCTATCACTTACTTTAGTGAAGCCTTGAAGGGGTCATCTCTGAGCATGTCCACATATGAAAAGGAAATGTTGGCAATCGTTAAAGCAATTAGGAAATGCGACCTTATATCCTCGAACGTCCTTTTGTGGTAAGAACAGATCAAAGGAGTCTAAAATTTTTGATAGAGCAGCGAATCACTACTCCAACCCAGACACGATGGTTACCGAAATTAATAGGATATGACTGTAGGATTGAGTATCAGAAAGGAAAAGATAATCAAGATGCAGATGCTTTATCTCGAGTTGAAGCATTTTTTGTTTCATATGGAGCTTTGTCTGCGGAGAATTGGTGGAGCCAGTTGTAGAAAAAGTGGAAGAGATGAAGTTGTATTCCCATTTGGAGGTTCAATCAAAATCTTGCACTAATAGCGCTTATCAACAAAAGCAAGGGGTATGGTCTTTTAAAGATAAAATTTATTTGAGTCTTAAGAGTTCTTTGATTCCAATTATTTATTGTGATTGTCATGATTCACCTCTGGGTGGACAATTTGGATATCATAAAACTCTTGCTTGAATAAAAGAGACATTTACATGGCCTGGGCTTCAGAAATCTCTCAATAGCTATATCAAAAGTTGCAGTATTTGTTAGAGAAATAAATATGGGACAATGAAACCAATAGGATTACTCCAAACTCTTCTAATTCCAACATCCATTTGGTCAGAAATATCCATCGATTTTATCGAAGGGCTGTCGTCTTCAAAAGGATACACCGTTGTCATGGTTGTAGTCGACCGATTATCCAGATATTGTCATTTTGTTCTGCTCAAACACCCCTTTACTGTAGTTAACGTGGCCATTGTGTTTGCTTCCAACATTATTAAACTTCATGGCATGCCTAAATCCATTGTAAGTGATCGAGACAAAGTGTTTATCAGTACCTTTTGGTTGCAATTATTTAAGTTCTAGGGAACTGAACTCAATATGAGTTCTAGCTATCACCCTCTATCAGACGGACAAATAGAAGTCATTAATCGAATATTGGAGCAATATTTGAGGTGTTTTACAGGGGAGCAACCTCGGAGATGGGTAGAATGGTTAGCATGGGCAGAACTAAGTTACAACACCAGTAAGCATTCGTCTACTAGAATATCGCCCTTTGAAGCTATATATGGAAGGCCTCCTCCTGCCATAATTCCTCATATTCCTGGAACCACTTAAGTTGAGGCAGTAGATGAGTACTTGAGAGACAGAACCATGATATTGAAAGACTTGTAGAGGAACTTGCAGCTTGCCCAGGAACGCATGAAGAATCAAGCGAATAAGCAGCGAAGAGAAATGCAATTTCAGGTAGGGGATCTCGTATATTTGAAATTGCAGCTTTATTGTCAAAATACTATGGTTTTCTGAAGCTCTTTGAAGTTGTCTCCACGATTTTTTGGACCCTTTGAAATCATTAAGAAGATAGGACTAGTGGCCTATAGACTTCGTCTTCTAGAAGGAGTAAGAATTCATGACGTATTCCACGTCAGTTTATTGCACAAACACCTGGGTGATCGTCCTCCTCCTCAGCCGATTCTACCTCCAATTATTGATGAATCTATCATCCTCCCAGTTCCTAAAAAAATTCTAAACCAAAGAGTAGTTCAAAAAGGAAAATATCGTCTTGTTCTTGACGTTTTGGTGCAGTGGCAAGGAACCTCTGACATGGATGCTACTTGGGAAAATCTTTGTCGTCTAAGATGCTCACATCCATCATTTTTCCTTGAGGACAAGGAAAGTGCAAGGGGGAAGGACTGATACGGTTACTTTGTTTGACTTAGTGGCTTATTTGGTGCTAGATTTTCTTGCCAACAATAGTAGTTGCTTAATAGTAGGAATGTTGTTGTTTTTCCCTATTTTTATGATTCCAATTGTTAGTGGCAATATCCACACCTTTCTATTTCACATTGTTGTTCATGTTGTGTTGGTGGAAGTTTCCACTACTTGTATTGGTCTATATAAACTATACAAGACTTAAATAAAGGGGGGAGAAAAGTATTATCTACATTATCCTTCTTCTTCTGCTTCTTAATATCTTCTACTTCTAGTACTCTAAATTTTCCATATCACTTTATCTCTCTCTCTCGTTGTCTAACAGTAGGTAGGACGGTGTCACCAATGTCGAAGACAAATGCAGCGTAGTTTCCGTCGATGACATACTGCTGGGCTTATGTTCCTCAGTTCCTGGAATGGGCTCTTCGCGGATTTCCCTCAGTAGTTTGGTCGATCTTTTCTACTATTGCTGGTGCAGAGAAGGGCAATCCCAAGTGCTTGGAGCATCTCCTGAACTTGAGTATCCGAGTGGAAAAACGGAACTCTGAACGTTTTACCTTCTTTAATTTGCCTCAATCTTTAACAACAGACGTACACTGTATTTTGGTCCTGGAGTAGCTTACTTACTCATTCTTAATAAATTAAGGAAAGTAGAACACCCTAGCTAACTAAAATAGTTTGATTGTCTACAATGTTGTCTTTAGAAAATGATACCGTAGAGGAGATTTGTTTAGATTAGTGATTCAGTATTAAGTCTCAGCCTTTATTTACTTGCCTCATTTACTAGTTGCACATAAATCAATTCATTTTTTTATGAAGATATTTTTTTTATAAATCAGAAAGATTAAATTAATGAAACAAAATATGTACATCAAATATTGCCAAAGCAACAGTTTCTAAGTCCAACTGAAGGAACTGGCAGCAGCATGAGGGGTCCAAGACTGCCCCTCACCAAACAACACACACAAGACTGCAAACATCCAACAACCACAGCTCCCAACAAGACGACAAGATTACCAGCAACACACCCAAAACAGGATAAGGACACAAACACCAAATAATGCAGTCAAATACAGTAGTCACGACAAAACGGTAAGAAGAGCTCTCCAATGGAGAGAATGACAAAGGTATGGATTTTGAAGACACCATCACAACTACAGGAGTCACACTGATGCGGTATCCAAGAGGAGATTGAGATTAAAACACAATTACGGTCGATCAATAAAAGAGGTACTTGCAAAAAGAAACAAGAAGATACAAAGAAAGGATAAACAACAACCTCTCATTACCTGCTCTCGATGTTTAAGCTGAGCTGTTCCCGTACTTGGAAGATCACGTTAGTAATAATGTTTCCCTTTTTCAAAGCTGCATTTTTTAAAGTTCTAAGGTTTTGTTCAGACCATAAGGTATTATTACAATGGTTTTCATTAAAGGGGGAACTGTACAAAATGTCTTTCCTACACTTGAGTAAATTTATTTTCAATAGAACTATAAAGAAATTTTTAAAAATATTAAGGGAGGCGGGATTCACGAAAATTTGTAGCCTTTGAGATTAAGAAATTTTACTTCCACTAGCTCAAGTTTTTAGCTCGGCCACAGGAGAAAAGGGTTTTCTTTTTCTTTTTTCTAATACAAAGAGAATATAAGCATAAATTTAAATACTTATTGGCAGGTAGTTTTTAAGGTGACTAATAAAAATTCAACATAATCCATGTTTGGTGTGCCCTAACAAAACAAATTATCTAGTCTGGTCCCTTTTCACTGGTTTGCATTTATGAACAATGATGAAACGGAAGTCAAATCTAATATAATTAAGATATATAACATTTAATGTAGCACACCCAAGAATAATATGTTACATATAAAAGTTAGACATAATTATGAGCTTGTGAGTATATTTGGTAAGCCCCTTTTTTTTTTTTTTTGGTTCCAATCTCTACATTCAGAATACCAAAACTCCAGCCTCTGAGCTTTGCCTTATTGTCCACCATGCCAAAGTCCCTTAAAATGCTCTCTTGTTTCTTCCTTGTTCTTTCCACCATTGCCGTGTCCTTGACTTCTGCAGGTTCTCACACTTTTTCGAGAACCATGTCCCGGGGATCACTAGGTCTACAAGAAGAGAAGGTAACCCATCTCCACTTCTACTTCCATGATACTGTGAGCGGCAAAAACCCCACCGCCGTCCCCGTTGCTCGTTCTTCAATGACCAACACCAGCAAAACATTCTTTGGGGTGGTGATGGTCATGGATGATCCTCTGACGGTTGAACCAGAGATCGACTCGAAACCCGTTGGAAGAGCTCAGGGGATTTATGCTTCCGCTTCTCTCACGGACGTTAGCTTGTTAATGACCTTCAACTTTGCTTTCACTGAAGGAACCTATAACGGCAGCAATCTAAGTGTGTTGGGTCGTAACAGCGTGTTTTCGGGCATCAGGGAACTGCCTATCGTCGGTGGAAATGGGGTTTTCCGATTTGCTCGTGGCTATGCTCAGGCTAAAACATACCAGTTCGACCCGAGGACGGGTGATGCTGTTGTGGAGTACGATGTCTATGTTTCCCATTACTAGTTTAGTCGTTGAAAATATTAGATTGCATTAATCGTTTTGCGGTCCGGACTCCGGACTTTGAATAGTTTATTATATACATCTGGGATGCAATCTAAATATGCTTAAGCGGATTTGCTTTTGAGACTAACTTTGCAGACTAACTTCTACAATTTTTTTGAAATTAAACGTTTATTCTGTTGTCCCTAACTGAGTTAGACGTAAAAAGATAGGAATTTAATTTGCAAAAGAATATATATATATATATAATTACTCATTTTTCAAAGAGTTAAATGCAATGGCATCTTGTAATTTGATTTTTTTTTAATTTTAGTTCTCCTATTCTAAAATTATCATTTAAATTTCTATGATATTGTTTAACTGTTGATTAAACTTATATGTATATGCACAAAATCAATTATAGTAAGTTGCCAAACTTAGAGTATCCTAGAATGTCAGATCCCCCAGAACTATACTACTTTATTTATTAATCCTAGCTTAACAAAAAATTATTTAAAAGAAAAACTAATAGAAAATAATTAAATTACTAAATTAATTAAAAAACAAGACGATTAAACTAACCCAAAAAAAAACAACGAGGTAAGCTTTGGGTTCACTTATATGAAACTCCAATTTTCATGTAAGATCCATTATTATGGTTAATTACAGTTAACCTAATGTATCTATACTCTCTCTTAAAGTATGCATGTGTATTAAACTAGGCAATTACCACCTTCTGATATATAGTTCAACCTAATCAAAATCATTAGGGATAGTTAATTTATTTAGTTATCACCATAGTTTACTAGTTTTAAGTGTCCTTCTTATGCATAGATTATATTTTACATCATGGTCCCTATTATAATCTCTAAGATTGAATCTATGACATTCAATTACAATCTCAATAAATTAAGAATAAAGCAAATAAATTTAACCAAACGATAATCCTTTATCCGTTAATAATCAAAGAATCCATCACAAGTTACATCCCTAATACTAATTAGGATTTTAATTACTAAATACAATAAAAACAAATCATTCTTAACATAAGAGAAAGAGGAAAAAATATAGAAAAGATGTCACAGTCTCCTCTAATCTTACTCTAAAATATTTTCTTGGTGCTATGAAAGGTTAAAACTATTTAGAAAACAAACATAATGTAGTTTATCACATACCTACCCAGCAGAATATGGAGTTACTTATGGCCGTTCCCATTAGTTAAACCTAATGAGAGTATTTGTAACTAGAGTTATAAATTAAAGTTTTAAAATACTCAAAATTGTATTTTTGTATGTCTTTAAAATTTATGCATAAGAACCAATATAGATCAGTATCCATATTAACACTAGTTTTGTTCTGAAACCTTTTATGTTTCAAAATAGTATATAGTCGAGGCTAATTATTCTATAAGTTTTTATGTAAACAAATGATGAGTATAGTGTTGATCATAAATGACACTTTAGTGATGATTTTTTTTACTATCTCTTAACCTCTTAAACCTCGCAAGAGACAAGTGCTTATCTCTTTTAGTGTGTCCAAACTTGTTTACTCTTCCTCATTAATTTCTCTAATTATTGATATCTTTAAACTTGAACCATTATCATATACCTTCAAAAAAGTTGTTGTCTCATATACCTTTTAAAAAGTTGTTGTCCAATATGTTAGCTTCTAAATAATTGTAATATGACCTCAATCAAACTACTGAAGTGAAAGTTGCACTCAACTTCAAAAATTGTCCTTTAATTTATCACGCAAAAGACAATGAACTAGACATAAAAAATGATATAATTCATATTAAACATGTTATAAAAGTGATAAATTACAACTAATTTAACCCCTAAAATTATTTAAGGTATAGTCTTATTAAATTCTCCTAACTCGCCCGTTGGCACGGTCGCTAGGCACCTTCAGTGGAGAAAATAGCCCGTTGGTGTGCTAGCACAAGTTCGCGCTAGCCCCCTCGGGTGAAAACCAACATGTTCGGCAAAATGAGGCTAGTGCAAAAAGTTTCTCGAAAACAATTGTAAAAAATCAAAGTGCATCAACATTGCACTTATCATTACAACCAACTCAGACCACTTTGGTGGAATAACCCACAAACATGGTCGCTAGGCACCATCGATGGAAAAAATAGTCTATTGGCACGGTCGCTAGGCACCTTTGGTGGGCTTGTCCTCAAGCAATTGATAACAGGAAATCCTAAATAAGTTAACACTCCTAACTAGAATTAATTCCACTGTTATAGGTGTACCATGATATTTAGCCTATGTCACTAGCCTTTAAACACCTATATGTCCCCAGTGGAGAAGTTATTGCCTATTTAGGATTTACTAAAATGATATCACAAGCATCAACTTACACACATTAGTTTGCTTCATATTTAATAAAAGAAGATATGCAAATTTAAGCCTTCAGTTGAATTATAAAAACTTAAATACATTATACTTCTTAAACAAATTACCATACAAACAAGCTAATGTAAAAACTTCTCTACCCTCTTTATTAAGTAGAAATACTTCAATTTGACCATTTATTCATAAGGTATCATTCCTTCACACAAGTCTTTGACATTTGAGTAAGATACACTCATTATCTTTTTGTGTAATTGAACTTATCATATGCTTGAAAATAATATAAGCTCCATTACTCAAATAAATATATACAAGCAAAAATCAAAATGACTTTAAACAAGATTGTAATCAAGCCAATGAGATAAATATTCTAATAAAGGAAGGAGAATAGGAGAAACTAAAATATTCATAATCAATAAAGTATAAGTAAGTAAATCAAAAGAAGTATCAATATATTACTCTATTGACTTTTTATATTTTTACAATAATCCCTTTTCCTTTATTCTTTTTAAACATAAGATAACATGCTATCGCTTTCCTACACATTTTCTTTCCTTTATTTATTTATATTTATTTTCTTTTTTTGCTTTTCAAACTGGCATGTCCCTTTTTCATTACCACTTCATACATATTGTTTGACCCTCCCACTTTTATTTCTTTGCATACTATAACCTAATAACCATATTCGATCATAATGAAAAGCTTCACCCATCATAAATTAAGGAGCATTGTTTTTATTTTAATCTTAAGGTTGTTTAGGAAAGAGTTACAAAGAAAAATACTAAATTTTCTTATGAGACTCAAAAAGCCTCACTAATGGATTGTTGTAAAAAGGGTAGGCAATTTAGCTCAATCCAAATCTTAAATGTCTTTATCATTTTATTACTTTCCCATATCTTACATATAATATCAAAACGATGAAATACAGGTTCTAGAAATTCAAAATCAAATGAGATATTCATATTTGAAACAAAACATTTTGATTGAAGGCCTAATGCTTATGGAATTAGTTAAGTGAAATCAAAGTATTATCAGTTAATAAATTTACTACCATTTACAAAGTAAAGTTTAACTGCAATCACTTAAATATATTGTAGCGCCCCCTCACCGTAGGGTACACAACGGGAAACCCGAAGGTCGCTCCGACGAGTATCCCACGATAAAGGTGC
>JANZLC010000008.1:17716325-17726661 GCA_026413385.1 Erythroxylum gracilipes | reverse complement strand
GGAAGGACTTCGGTGCTTGGATTGTTGTTTGGACTCTGGTACCTTTTCAATATCTACTTCAATATCTACAACAAACAGGTTAGTTTTTCTTTTCTTCTTTTTGTGAAAAAAATGGAAACTTTCTTTGTTGTCGTTGATTATAAAATGTTAGATCATAAGGTGACAGCTGGTTGCATTTTTTTTATTGCTTTGATATTAATATTAGTATTCAACACGTAAGTTTCTCTATATTGCTCTCCCTCTTTCTTGGCGCTCTCAATTTCTCTTCCTTCTCCGCAGCCTCCTCGTTTCGAGTATGGCTCTTAATTAATCAGTCTCTTTTGCTTTGGTGTTTTCTAGGTTTTGTTGGGTTTTTCTGAAATTTCTGTTCTTTATGGTTTTTGGCTTTCGATATTAGCTTCTTTGTTTGATTTAGTGTTTAATGCTTTCTGGGTTTTATAAGGTTGATCTCTTTGCATCTAATATTGTTGGGTTTATGTCAAGATTAAATTTTTATGCTTAATGATCTTATGGTTTAAGACGTTTTGTGTTTCTACATCTTCATTTTTTTTCTGGGTTTTCGTGTTTTGTATGATTCAAAGTCGAGTTCTTTGATGCTTTATTACTCTCTTATCATCTGGGTATTGATGCTTTTCTAAATATAAAGAGATGATATATTTAGTTATATTTTAGTTTTAAAATATTTTTTAAAATCGAGTTATATTTTATATTTTATTTATTTATTTATGTATTTAGTGTAATTTTATTTAGATAATGATTTAGCGTTCCAGTTTTACTTATTTACTCTTTAACCTGCATCGCTCTTTTATTGTCACATCTATATGTGGGTCTACCAAAAACAACATCTCTACTATGTAGGTGTAAGGCTGCGTACTATCAGACCTCCTCAGACTATGCTTTATTGCGGGACTTCGGACTAGGTATGATGATGATGATGACGACGACTATTGCATCCATGGTCACAACTGTGTATATTGTTATTAATTATTATTTTATTATTAAGTATATTAAATATTTTAAACTACTATATACTAAGCATAAATAGGATGACGACAAAAAATTGTAATCCAACCATCCAATTCATCTAGCGGCATCATCCTCTTCTTGCTTAACCTCTTCTTCCTTCACTCTCCAATTAAATTAAATGCAAGGATGTGAAAATCGGACCGGACTGGCTGGTCCGACCGGAAATCATCTGAACTGGCCATATGACCGGTTCGATTTTAGTTAATAACCCTTGAATATAAAAACTGGCCGGTTTATCAGAGAACCGGTTATTTGATAACCGGATGAAAACCTAAACATTACAGTACATCATCTTCTCTCCTCTCTTCTCTTTTCTTAGAATGCCTCCATCGCACCTTTCTCTCTTCTTTCTTCTCAGATGCCTCCATCGCACCAAAATCAGCTCTCTTTTTTCCATCTTCTCCAGATCTGACCGTCATCTTTCTGTTAGCTCAAGTTTTGAAGATGAATATGAGAAGAAGAAGAAGACGAAGAAAAATGACAGGTCTGAGTAAGTAATCGAGTCTGGTTAGCTCTTAACTGTTTATTTTCCAAAATTTTGAGAAAGAAAAGTTCAATCTTCTTTTGTTTTCAGTAAGAATCTCCTCTATATACAAGAAAAGTAATAGGGTTTTAGGCTTTGACTAATTGTCTCGGCCTCTCTCTCACTCACTCACTTACTGAGTCATGAGCGCGGACGAAGAGTAGAAAGAGAATTCCGTTCACAACTCTCCGGTTAGCCCAAGGGATTTCATAGTGTTTGTCGCTTTCAAGATCTCTTCACAGCCGTTGATCAACTCTGACCCCGATGTTTGGGGTGTGCTTACCGCCATTTCCACCAATGTCAATTTATGCACAGACTTCAAGTTTGTTTTCTCATTATAGGTACTAGGATTTGGTTGGGTTGGCATTTTCAAGAGATATTCGGTAGAACCAGGGGAGATGTGATGGCCTTCTAATCTTGTACAAGTCTCGCTGTTCAGGTAGACATACATTGCAATCCTATGTGTTTTTTTATTTAAAAGTTTTCTATTCCTCTATTAATTGAATAATAAATTTTGTATTATTCATGATTGTACATATTTCTTTTGCAATTTTATCTGCATTCAGTGGGATTCAAGTTCAGTATAGAAATTTACCAGAGGGTTAGTACTGACATTAATCTGTTTATGTATGGATGATTAAAAATAAAAAATGTGCAACTTTTTATTTTGTTACTTAATTGAACTTTTCTTTTATGTATGCTGCATGTTCAGGTGCAGAAGCTATGTTTGCTGATATTGGTCATTTATCACAACTTTCTGTCAAGATATTTTCTAATCTTGTTTCGATTTTCTTTCAGGGTAAACTTTAAGTTAACCGTATTTATGTAGGTTTTGTTTTTAACTCTTTCGCTTAACTAAGCTTGGTGCAATTTCTATATCTGTTCCTGATTATTCTGTCATACAATTACTGTGATTATTTCTATTAAGAGAAGTTAATTAAGACTTTTTGGTGCGAACTATCTTTAAAAGTGTCCTAATTATAGCAAACAAAATCTCAAATGAATGATGTACTGTATACTAACTCTTGGTAGACCACATCTCAAGCCAGGTTTTATGTTGTTATGGTAATGTTACAGGACGTACAAAATTTTGCTTCTGATTCAGCATCCATATATATGAAGCTAGCTTTAACAATCTAAAATGTGGATATAATGTATGTGCCCACAGGGCTTAAGTTTTTAGTCCATTTTCCCTTTCTTCATTGTAGTGTATCTACACTTCAGTTGCTTGATGTCTTTGGATTTGGAACCAACAAATAAATTTACTGTAGGAATGAAATGAATCATTTGCACTAACCTTTTCCTTTCCAAGCACTTAGTTTTTAGCATTTTGTCAGGTCGATCACAACCAAGAACTTTTTGACAGCAGTTAGCAACTACTTGAAGAAACATGATAAAACCTTGCCTATTGTTAATGGAATGGTCACGTGTACGAGACATGATACTATGAAAGAGTTGATTTTGAAGCCGGACTCCAAAAGAATTCATTGGGTATATGTTGTAGACAATGCTGAAACCTGGAAGGGGTGGTCACTCTAAGGGATATCATCTCAAAGTTGGTACATGAGCCTCTCGGTTACTTTGGTGATTTCTTTGATGGGTTTCTACCCCTGCCCTCCAATAGTAGAATTTAAGAGGTGTCAACAACAGTATCTGGTCATTGCTTATAAACTAATGATTTTTTGGTTTTGGCAAATAATCAGATGTTGTCTAGCACTCGATAGATAAAACTTGATTGTAACATAGGTGAGCCTCCTTTGTAATTAGTTTACCTTTTCTCTCAGTCCTTTGTAATATATTGTTCTTGATGTTGTTGGGCTTGATAATCGAGGTGAAAATTATAATACAAAATTCTGATGTTTGATGTGTACATATAATTGTATTTTGAAACACTTCGTGTCTTTGTCTTGCCTCGTATCTCCTACTCTAATGACAGTTTATATATACAAGAAGGCAAGATGATGTGGAAGCTTTTTTATTGAAGTTGTATTCTAGAAGACCTTAATGATTACAAAATTTGTATTAAAATTATTAAAATTGAAGAATTATTAAATAAATAAAATTCATAAATAATATTGAATAGCTATTAAACAAATAAGACTAAAAAATTATATTTTAAAAAATAGTTATTAAAATTAAAAATTATTAAATTAATTTTATTTTCAAAAAAAATGAAATAATAATAATAAAAACGTCGCGGAAGACATTTCGCGACGTTTTTAAAAACATCACTAAAGACCTTCTGCAACGTTACCAAAAACACGTCGCAGATTCCTTCACATTTTGTGACATTTTAAAAAAGTCGCAAAATGTTAGACAACGCCACAGAATGTTAGAGAATCTGTGACGTTTTTTAAAAACGTCGCGAATTGTCCAACCTTTTAGTGACGTTTTTTGAAAAGTCGCAGAATGTTAGCATTTTTCGCGACATTTTTCATAAAATGTTGTGGAAACCTTTTTCCTACACCACATTCTGTGGCATTTTTTGTGACGTATTTTAAAACCTCGTAGAATACATTCTGTGACATTTTTTGGACATTCGGTGACGTTTTAAAAACATCGCAGAATACCTTGTTTTCTTGTAGTGAACGACCCTCAATCATAGCAAAAGCACCAAATTTGTCCCACGATCTTGGCCTACATGCCACGATCGTGAAAAAAGCCTAGGGAATGGCCCACAATCGTGGCCTAGAGAGCCACGATCATGGCCTGTGTCAAGTAGACGTACAAACACTCATGAACGTCAAGTTTTGAGGGATTTTTTGGGCCTTTCAGACACTGGAAAAACCCTAGGGTTACCCAAAACACAAGAGGATATAAAAAGAACAAAAAGAGGCAGAGAAAGGATTTTTTTACATGAGCCACCTTGAGAAATCTTAGAGAAAGATCATTAAGAGATAGAGGAAGAGAGGAAGGAAGAGAGAAGAGGAGAAGAAGTTGTCTCAAAGTACTTCCTGGATTAGGAGGTTTCTTGACGTTGCTACATAGATTGTATTTCTTGTTCTTTTTAGTTTTATTAATGTATATAAATGGATTGAACAGTTGATGATAGGATCTAATAATTCAACCCTAGGATAGTCTAGAAGTAACAATCCAATAATTCATAATCAGTTAGGTTACCATTAAGGATAGGTAAAATTTCATTTGTCTCAATCGGTAATTTCCTTCTATTGATTGTTCGATTTTTAATTTTATTAATTAAATTAAATTCTTATATTAGTTTTTTTGCATCTTGAATTTCTGTTATTTGTTATGGTTTTAAATTTTAGGATTATATTAGTTTCCTCCTTGTAGGATTGACACCTTTGGTACTATGCTAACGAACCATATGCTTGTGGATTATCGAGGGTTAATAATTAAAACTTACACACAGCCAAACCCCAATCACTCACCTTTTTACCAAACAAACTGGTGGCCCTAATAGAAGATTTATAGAGTTTCGTTATTCTCTATTTTACTAACAGTTTGTTAGTGAAAAGGACATTGCTAAAATTAGTTAGTTTTCTCAACTTTATCAATATTGTCTTTTTGATCATTTTGCAATTTGTAGCTTACTTACAGGCTATAAAACTGAAATTGGGCATCATGGGTGGAAGCAAGCCATTCATAATTGATCTTGACTAAGTTTTAAAGGATGAAGGTCAAGCTAATATCCATAACTTAGCACGTTTCATAGTTAGATTTAAATTGTTATGTAGTTAGGTTTGTTTTAAATTCTAAAAAAAGGTTTTAATTATGGAGTGCTTAGATTGCTTACTCTATTATTATCTTTGAATCAATTATAAGAAAGGGAACCCAGCTTGGTTTCAAGCGCATTGGCTCTTTATCTCCAACACAATTACAACCTCAGTCACCTTAACTATTTCGTGTTCTACCTCTTCTCTTTTCATTTTTGTTAGTATTTTCTTCTTATGTTTTTCATATATTATGGTTCTTATTTCCTCCATGGTGAGTTTGTGCACCCTTCTCACATTGAGGACAATGTGTTGTTCAAGTGTGGGAAGGGTCTGTGTTTTTACTTTGAGTTTGGATTTTTCATATTATGTGATAGTTTGTTTAGGTCTACTTGATGTGATTTATGTTTATGTGTTAATGGCTAGGACTTAACGGGGTAGATTTAGCCTTAAACATAGTCTTCTAGGTTACAAAAATTTATTAACTTGCGAAATTAGTGACCTAGGTTACTTTAGTTAAATATGCAGTTTAATTAGGGTACGATGTTATTTTATTCACCTTAGGAAGTTGTCACATTCATTTATAATTTTAGATCAATCAAATAAGTAGCATTGCTAGTATATTTGCATGAGAATGACTTGCAAAAATAATAAGAAAGTTAATATGTTAAAATTGTATAAATTTCAACTAAATAACTATTTCGTTGGCCTTTGGGTTATGAATAAAGCTAGTACCCAGTTAAGAATGTGACGTAGCTAAATAGTTAGATTGACATTCATCACAAATTTTTTCCCTCATGTAAATAGGCTATAATGACATTCCAACCAAGTTGTTTAATAAAAACATGACCTAGTTGAGTAAACGGATCGACATTTATCACAAATGTTTGCTTCTGCGTAAAATGGTTAATGTCTATAAAAAAATTAACAAAGAGTAGGTTTGTCAAATAAAAACCTACCAAAAATGTAAGTAGCTTGACTTTTCATGAACACTTAGGAATATTTACAAGTTTTATTGACCAAATGATTATCAATGTGCGTGTACAAGTGATAAGGGTGAATAAACTTAACATAAAAGTCTCGATTAGTTTGTACATTTAGTTCAAAGTACTAAGACGCGGATTTTGCAATTTAATAAGATAGAACAACTTCAAGGATTGTGTTTATAGTTAAATTTGTTTTGTGAAATTGAAGTCATCGTCTCATTATTACATTTGTGTGCTTTTGTTTTGTTTTCTTGAGGACAAGCAAACGTTTAAGTGTGGTGATGTTGATAGTTGTAGATTGCATTGTGTTTTTGTGGCTAGTTTAGTTTGTATTTGGTTATTAATTTGATTGTTTAGTTCTTGTTTAGGTTATAATCGTGTTAGTTAGTAGATATGTGTGTTTTAAGTATTTTATAGGTTAGAGCATACTTTTAAGCTTCAACTTTATATTTTTGAGGTGCCTTGATGTGTTTGTTAGTGTTTCAGGAAAAAAGTAGAAAACGGAGAAGATTCAGAGAAGACTTGGGAGTTAGAAGGATGATGGAGGTGCCACAATTGTGGCATAATCTACCGCAATCACGACAGAATGCCAAAATCTTGGCCACGATTGTGCCATTAAAGGTCACGATCGTTGCCTGCATGTGGATAGACGTAGGGATGCTTCCGATTTTAGGTTTTCGAGGAAGATCCTGGCCTACGTGTGGACAGACGTAGGGATGCTTTTAATTTTAGGTTTTCGAGGAACTTTTCGGACCTTTCAGACCCGGAAAAGGCCCTAGGGTTGCCCTAATTGGAAAAGCCTATAAAAGGCTTAAGAATGAAACCTTAAAGGGATCTTAACTTCTACCACTTTTGTAAAACACTAAAGGAGAGAGAAAGAAGAGAGAAGAGAAAGAGAAAGAGGATGAAGAGGGGAAGAAGCAGGTCTTTTGACGCTGTTGACTTCTCTAATAAGTGGGTCTCCCAACGTTGCTACCTTCCGGATTATCCAATCCAAATTCTTTCTCCTTTCCATTTTCATTTTTGTTCATTCAATGTATAAGATTGAAATAGATTATATAATGATGTATGTTGGATTGTTGATGATGTTGTAACTCTTCCTTTGGGATTTTACCTTTATTTAATGTTAATATAGTTATTTTTGTGTTTTATTAATTGGGTGTTGTGATTAATTTCGGTACTTGCATATTTCAATAATAAACCGAGAGGGTGAACCAGACAAAAATGATTGGATTGGGTTAATAAGAGTTAGATGATCCAATTGAACATGTGAATAATCATATTAGTTATTTTGCAGAGAGAAATCCTGTCTGAGACCTGACAGTTTTTAAAGAGCTTAAGATCTAATTAGGGTTGTGGGTCTTTTGTTAATTGAGAGATTGCAATTTCCATAATTCAATTAGGGTTTATAATTTAGGGTTTAATGGTTATAACTTTAGAGAGAGCAATCAACTCTACAATAATGTAGAACCGACACCTATTAATATATAAATGGCTAGGTTAGCATTAATGATAGGGAAAATCCCCTTTCTCATAATTTGGTAATTTCTTTTGATTGATTTCCATTATGACTTTTTCTTATTGAGCAATTTTAATTTCTTTTCGTGTTAAATTTCTGAATTAATTTATTGAAATCAAATTCTCGTATTTACTTTCTGTTACAATTTTTATTTATCATTTTATTAATTTTTCTGAGTCTCAGTTAACATAGTATTAGATTAGTTAACCCTCCTCGTGGGATCGACCCTTCACTTATTACAAATCATGACCCTTGCGCTTATTGTATTTGGAGGCTATAAATTGTAAGCTTACAAATCAAACGAACATTTCTTCTGTGTTTTTTTTTAAGTTTTAGAACAAAAAGAGAGAGAATCAATACAAACAAACAAGCAATTTCTCTTTTTCTATTGCTTTTATGATTATATAGTCATGATTAGAGGTTGAATTGGCTAGAAAAATTCATGGCAACTTGAGCATGTACTTTTACTCTTGTGATTGGATAATATGCATTATATTTAGAAGAGAATGACTGTTTGTAGACACAAGCCAGTGAGATTGTAAGCCTTTGTAGACTAACATATCCATATCAGTCTCATTGTCTTTTGTTTATATGTGACCTTCATGATATGTATAGCTTGACTTTGCTTTGATTTTCTATTAAAGACCACATTTTTATCACATGCATTAACATGGAAATGATATAGGCATTCATTTTTTCATAAGCTACATTAGCCAAATAACCTACCTATTGATATGATTTTTCCTTTTGATAAGCCCCTTTAAGCTTTATTAGTCTTTTCGTGCAAACCACATAACATGCTTTAAACCTTAAACAATTGTCCTACCCAAGCTTTAAAGCTGGTGGAATATTTATTGATTGTTGATGTTTGTGGATGTTCAAAAGTGTAAGTGTGGGGGTGTGTATATATGTGGGTTGTTATAATTTATGGAATTCTATTTTATGTATTATCAATTAATTCCATTGTTGATGTAGCGCCTTTCAATTTTTATTGAAAAAATAAAAAAGAGAACAAGAAAATAAAAAGAAAAAGAAAAAGAAAGAAAAATATGTTTAAATAAAAGTATCAAGGAGGAAATGCAATTATTTTGAAATGTTATTCATAATTAGCTTCTCCTCCTAAAGTTGTATGGAACGGGTCATTTGAATATGATGTATATGAGGTAGATGTTTCTTTGAAGGATCACTCCTTATAGTTTCAATGTATTGTTATCATCTATTTTTATGACTGATCCCTTCTAATTTGTTATGCTTCATGTGGTTTATAGTGTGAGAGCTTGAATTGGAGCTGTGAAACATAGTTTTTGCATTCATCATAGTTGATGGTGCCCAGTTTTGAGTGAATGTTAGTATTTACACTTGATGTTAAATTGAGTGTTTTACTTGCTTTAATAGTTTTGATGGTTTTTATGCTACGTTACCTAAATACATCTCACTTTAACCTTACAACTTTAAAAAGTACTTTGATTCATTATTATGCAAGTGAATCTTAGTGGTGGTGAAATGAAATGATATGCAAAGTTGTGAAATGTCATGATCATGAATGGTGTTTGAGCGTGTTTATAGACCTATCTTATTCTTAAACACATTTTGTCAAAGTCTACCTCTAGATTGCTTAGTTTCAAAGGGGAAATGATTATTGGTTAGTCATAAGTAGAGGCATTGAATGTTGATTTCTTGTTATGATTTTGAAAGTTATTCCTCTTTTCTTATGATTATCTATTCTTTGGAAATATGGAAAGTAAGTGTTCAGGTTTGTGAATTTGATTTTGATGTTTAGCCCGACGACATTTAAAATCTAAGTGTGGTGGAAATTGATATGTTCTTAATTGATCGTACATGTATTCTTTAACACTTAGTGATTAATGCTACGAAATGTTTAAGAAACTCATTTTGGTTCATATATTGTTTTAGGTATAATTTGGAAGCATAAGAGCTAAAATGGGACAAAAATGTGCTTTTGTTTCTGGTATAATTTGGAAGCATAAGAGCTAAAATGGGACAAAGCACATCCTCTTGATGTTCAAACTCAATTGTCAGTGTGGAACCAGAAGGAGATGGATTGGGGAGAAGGTGGGATAAGAAAATCTAAGGAAATGAAGTTATCAAGATGGTTTGGGAGATACGCAGTCGTGTATCTACTTACGCTGCCATGTAAGTTCATGATTTAGGTAATTTTCATGACATACACAATGTGACTCCCCAAAACCCTAACTTTTAATATAAAATGACATTTGAGCAGCTAAACATAACATGAATCACTTTGGGACAGAAATAAGGGGCAGAGTACGAATATTTTGGAGACCTATGGAGGGTTATGCTTCCTGGTGAAATCAACGCTAAAGAACACAGTCCGACATATCTACATTATGTTTATTGTTCTTTCTCTCTCTAAGGATTGTTTAGGTTATCTTTTCCTGATTCGAATCTTGGTCGTTAAGCCTTTAGAGGTTAAACCAAAAATAATATAAGGATTTCACTATAACGTGCAACCTCGGGTCGTTCACTTAATCAGAACCTAAAATGAATGGACCTAAGTTAACCTATATGCCATGCTATGCAAGCAAACTGGGAAAGGGGGGGGGGGGTTGATTGTTGAAATCAGTAC
>JANZLC010000008.1:17695395-17706018 GCA_026413385.1 Erythroxylum gracilipes | reverse complement strand
ATCCGAAAAGAAGCAACCTACCCACGCAAATAAGGTATTTTCGTTAATCCTTCGTGTTTTCGATTATACGTCATATTTTTGTATGGTCTTTTCTGCAGCGTATTGTGAATACACGGACCATACGCGATCCAACATAAAGAAGGGGCTTGAGTGTGCTTTAGGTAAACAAGAGCAAGCACTTAAGGTAAGAGAGGCTTTAATAAGGTGGAGGAGAGTAGCAATTTACAAGGATCAAGAAATCGAAGAGGAGAGCAACTTTCGAATGGATGAGGGAAATAAGCAAGGAAAATTGATCTTTTTCATTCATTTATCAAGGAATCACCGAAATTGAGATAAGCAAGCATTAATTGAATGGAGATGAGTCACTAGGATTGTCTATTGCAAAGAAAAAGACAAAATAAGAAAAGGACAAAAATAACTTTTAATAAAGTGAAACCCTAATAAAAATATTTGACCCATTCAATTCCAATGGCTCCAAGTTCAAGTCCAAAATAATATACCCAATATTGTAGTGCCATTGGACAGTAATTTTCGATACCAAAAATTAACCGGTTCGCCACTTGGCGATTTTTCCGGTTCGAAAATTTTCTCCGAAAAATTCCTATAATTCCCATAAAATGTAAAACCTATAATGATCCATTCCAAATAAATGTTTAAGCCTATAAACTACATTTCCAAAAATCAAATCCTATGTAGGCACAAATACCGGGAATGTCATGAATGCATGTACAGTTATTTTCATGTGCAAAAAGTTGACTGTTCACAATTACCAGTATGCATGTACAATCCTGATTAGTCCCAATCAATCTTATCCTATGCCAAATTATTATTCTACCCTTCCCGTCGGGGGTGGGATGTTAACTTTCTAGCAAGACCAGTCTAAATACTAATAGATCCAGGAGGCAAAGTTTTTAGCCATAATTTAACTTTATCCCACAATGTATAAAGGAACAACCTTACTAGAATAAAATCCTCCAAAGTTCTATCAAATTTAAAAGTATCACAAATCTATAAAAGGTTGGCAGTATATACTTTTGAATCCTCATTTAACAACCCATTAAGTTGTACAAGTTATTAAACCATTTGAATTATGTTAGGCTAGTTAGCTTATTTTTCTATACCAATATTTAAATTACTATAAGTGTATGGCGTATTTGTAGCTAGCAAAGACAAGTACGGGTCAATCTTATAAAGATTGTAAATACTAGTAATTGCCTTTTTCTATTATCTAGCCTAAGAATCTAGTTTTTGTTTTTAATTAAAATTGAAGCTAAATAAGTAAACCAAATTAAGATTAAATAATTATCAACTCAGGACAAGTAAAATACGAAGAAAATTCAATATCAAATTGTAGTGTTTAGAAGATGAATCCCCCTAACAATCATTAAATTATTAACCTTTTATCATGTAATTATATTATTAATTATTCGACCGTAAAGATTCCCATCTTATGTTAGTAACTCTCTCAAGACTATTAATAACTAATCCATCAATTGATTAAGATAAATATTTCTATTTAAAACCCCTTGGATTGCTTTATCGATTTATCAATTTCAATATTAGGTTTGATCCTAATCTAGAGGAATCATAATTCTAAATTTCCCTTTTTCTTTTATTGAATCTTCTTGCAATTTTGGATTTAATGTTGTTATATAATGGATCTCTTGAAGTTAACTTTACGTTTTCCTTGTCCCTTAATCAAAATCACCACCTCTCTAGATATCTTACGTCTGAAAACTACTACAAAACTTGAATCTCTTTAATTTTCCTTAGCTCACATCCTTTTATAGTAAAAATTAGGATTCTTAGGACATACAAGGTCACTTACACACCCTTTTATAGTAAAAATTAGGGTTCCTAAGACATACAAGGTTACTTACACAGCCATGTAGGTGATCGTATAGCTCCAAAAATGCCTAAAATTGTGAATTTTTACACATTCATAGAGACTTATGTGGGCACATACACAGTTGTATAGGTCCAAGTTACTTCAAATCTTCGTTTTAAGTCACAATTTTATTTGAATTCTTCTCCTTTTTATCTATAAAGGTAATTATCACCTATAAATGCTCTTAGAGTAAATTAATTACAAAATATACAACAAAACCATAAAATATCAAGCAAAACACATGAAATATAGGTGTGTAATTATAGCCAGATATGTATTTATCATGAGCTTAATCTAATAATTGTTTACATCAACTTTTGGCTTAGTAATGCTAGATTTTATCCCCTTAAGTAATAGTCTAGCTTAAATCCTATATAATTCAATGTTCCTCTTTATCCTATAATTTTGTTTGGTGTGTGACCTCATAACTTTCTAGGTTTCTCTCCTTTAAATTCCAAATTAAATTCCTTTTTAATTTTTAGATTTGTACTAAATAGTCCTGGTCATAAACCAAAGTACTTAATCCTGAAATTAGTAAACATAAATAAGATCAAGAAACAAAGTTCTAAAATAATTAATGCAAAAAGAAAAGAAAAATTAGCTAAATTAATAAAAATAAAGTGCTCCTAATATCCTATTCTCTGGTGATAACAACTAAAACTTAGCTTGTATATGATAGAAAATCATCCTAAAGATCAATTACTTAAGTATACCTATCATTCTTAAAGTATAGTCTACTGACACAAGTATCATTATCATGAGGACTTCAAATACTAGTAAATAACTATATTTCTATTATCTAATATAACAAAATGAAGGATTGATGTAAAAGGAGTAATTAACTAAACTGAAATTACTAATCTATAATATCAATCCAAAGCAATAAATATGACTGAAGCAACATATTGATAAACAAGTCCCATATGTAAAATCTCCCTAAAACCTTTTTATGCTTGAATTTATCTTGATTATTAACCTTAGTTTCTTATAGTGATAAAAATTTCAAATTGCAACCATATTCTTTCTCAAGAAATATAATTATTATCCTTAAGTTGATTAATTAAAATTTCTTTCTAATTAAAACTCCTAAGAACTTATTAACTTATTTTATAAATTCCTTTGTTAGATTTGACTTTAACCTAGAAGATTTATATAGTCTTATCTTTCCATATGAGTCTTATTATTCATTTCATGATCTATTCATACATATTCTCAAACCTTATATATGACATTGAAATTGAATTAAAATGCTAACAAATTTTAATTTAAAATATGAAGTAATCATGAATAAATAAGAAGATAACTTTAGTCTTTCATTCAAACAAAGAATCAATCTAAACAAATAATTATAGGATTTATCATGTTGGACCCTGTTTTCGGAGCCCAACTCAGAAATCATAAAACGTGACATGGTTGCAAACATTGGATTTGGAAGGAAAAATTCTCCGAAAGCAATGGTGCGTTCATAGCGACAAACTATATGTTTCGTCGTGGCGAAACTATGACAATATTTCCAAGGACCTTTTGGGAGAAGTTCGTTGCGGCCAACGCATGGCTTCGTTGCGGCAAAGGTCCAAGGTCAAGCCAACGTACCTTTCGGGACAAATGCACCGTGACGAAAGGCTGGATTTGCTGCGGCGATGTCCCCAGATCAAACCCCAGTACCTCTCGGGAAAGGTTCGCTGCAGCGAAGCCTTCGATTCAGGGTCTTTCCAGACCTGGGAAGGTCTGTTTAACGGACATGGGTGAGTCAAAACTCACTCAAGAGCCTTCCCAAAGATTTCTCCATCTATCCTAACCTTACTTTCACTTTAAGTTGTCCGAAATTTACTCCCTCTAATGCAATATCGTTTCATAACAATTCAACTACCAATATTATTTGATTGAACTCTCTAATCTCTACTCATTTGATTCATTACTTACTACTAATTCTCATCTTTCACAATTTCCTATCTTTCTTTTCCATAACACATCTCACTTATATATAACAACAATTCATATTCAAAATTTGTCATCTCAAATCAATAACTTCCTTAAGGATACCTAATTTCAACTCAACCTCATCCATACACATTCATATTTCAACTTAACATCAAAAGGAAAGAGTTTTATAAAGCTTTAATGGGCATTTCAAGCCACAATATAACATTTGTCTTATAAACCAAAAATACAAAGTAATATATGAAAACGTAATACTTGAAATGCGATTAAAGCTTTGTGTTTTACAAAAATTAACTTAAAATACAAAAATATGCAAATTTTGGAGTGATGCCTTAACTCTCGCTCACTCGATCTATTGCTCATCACCTGGAGATGGGAAGGAATGGGGGTGACCTTAAAAACCCGTGGGTAACAAGTTTATAATGAAGAAACAAGCAAAACCATTGAAAATATTTATTGCATCCATAAAACACATATTTCTCAAATTCTCAACTTGTCAAACAATTCATAAACAACATAAATCATGCATTCATCAAACTTGTCAACAAATCATAAACACATAAGTAATCAAAATGGTTTGGGTAGGTCCATGAGGGAGTTCTTGCGAATCTCCATTAATAACAGAACGGACTATCACAAATTCACATAATGGTTTGCGTAGTTCGTAAATATAAGGGAGTTCATGAAGGAGCTTCATGCCACTAGCGGGTAGTGGGAGAAGCCTTTAACATGATCAACGTGCACGTGACTTAACAGAATGGACCACCACTAACCCACACAAACATGTATTTCATAACTTGCAAACATATTACCCAAAACGCACATTTCGGAAACATAATTTCCATAAGCATGATTTATTTCAAAAACCATTTTCATTTCCATTTCATAATTCATAAACAAAATTCAAGTACCAAACATGCAGCAATTCTTAAATCATTCAAGGACCATTAAATGCAACATTTATGAAACAATTTAAAATCATTTAACTCTATTGATTTGAAAAAATATTTATGGATCATTAACTCAACTATAAACATGTAACCTACCTTGGATTCCTTGTTTAAAAACTTTCTTAAAGGTGCCTCTCCCCTTACTCCTCTTGCCTTTATTGATTCTCTTTAATATTGATAAAAATCCCATTCAATAGGAATACAAATTGAAAATCCCACAAAGCATATTCATTAGAATTGATTCTAGAATACTTAAACCCAAACATTTTTTAAGCTTCATGAACTAAAACCTTTCCAAAAATCTAGACCTTCAAGTCAATTTTTCATGATCATTCTGATCAGTTAAATGAAGAAATTTGACAGCACTTTTTTCTAGAAAAATGTTCCCCATTGTCTTAAGTTTCTAATGACATCAAAATCATTCAATTTGGTTAAGTAATCTAAAAGTTATACCTCAAACATTTTTCAGACTATTCTTATACTAAAACAATATTCTATGCTCAACTTCCATCCACAACTTGAAATTCTTAGAGACTGAATTAAAACTTGATTCCATTAGACAATCTGTATCCCTATGTCTCTAGTTTACTCCAAATAAAAAATCATTCCATTTGGATAATTAAAGAACAAGTTATGCCTAAAATACCAAAGCATGTTCAAGTTGTGCAGGAAAGTTGGCCGCGACGAACTTTTCTAGAGAGGAAAATTCCTCGCGAATTCCTGCAAGTTGGCCGTGGCGAACTCAGGAGTTGGCCGTAGTGAACTCTTCCAGAGAGGAAATCCTTCAGGTTAGTCATGGTGAACTTTCACAGAAGCACAATTCGTATTCCAATTTTCTAGATTCTAACTCTTTACTTACTACACATATTCAACTTCATTTTCACTTTCATTTTACTTCTAACTATCACCAAAACAAGCTTCATTCATCAAATCAAAAAGGATGATGCTTATACTTGTTTATCCAAAGCTTCTTCAATCACCATGAAACCCTAGCTTCTCCAACATACACGATCATCATCTTGCCAAAGTAGAATAGGTGGGGTCTTTTAGCAAAAAGAAGGAGAAGACAATGAATCTTGAAGAAACAAAGTGAAGGAGAGAAAAATGAAAGAAAATTAAAGAAGATGAAGAAGAGAAGCATGTATCATGAATGGCAAATGAAAGACCATAAAATGGTCTTTAATTTAGGAAAAATTCATGAGTGGATGCCACTTGTCACTTTTTGTGGTCTCCAATTGGCTCTTTTAAAAAGCTAGTCTTTTTGTCTCCAATTTCTATTCCAATTATCACCCAATTTTCAATGACATAAGTCATTAAATATTAATGTCATTCATAAAAATTTTCACTGTTGTTCGACTCTTATTTCTAATACTATTCATCAATTGTTCTGCTACTTGACATTTTTCCTAGTCTAGTAATACCCAACATTTTTGGGAAATTTCTTCTAAAATTTACCAAAATCCTAATTCAACTATTTATACTTCTCCAATTCAGTTTTCAATACAAATAATTCACAATTCTCAATATAAGCACATTTATAATCAATTATATCTGGAATGTCAATAAATGCACGTATAGTCATTTTAATGTGTGCAAAAATTTAAATTCACATGTGTGTATGCTAACATTATGCATAAGCATGAAATGCAATTTTCTTAATTTCTCATTGATCTCACATGTACCGTATTTTAAGGTTCTTAGCCTTAGTATGGGAATGAGATGTTACAATTTTATGAACTTATAAAAATGAATCCTTAAGAAAATTCGAGACTTAAGCATATTCTATCCAAAAATTCAAAATTTGTTAGTATAATTACCATACATATCATGAGAATTTTATCTACAAGTACATTAATAACGTACACAATTTCTTGTATCTTACATTTTTGGCAATAAACAATTACACATTACAAAAGTGACTTTATTGTAAAAATTAAAAACATGATTATACCCCATAATTACAATATATATAGAAGCAAATAATATATTATAATTTATTCCATAATGATCTCAAATAATCAAATCTCAACTATTATGAATTTTAGAAGGATAAAATTATCTCAAAATCTGAATAAATAATTTATTTTAGAATGAATAATTTATCTCAAATATCATCAACAATTTATTATATATTCATAAAATCATTATAAATCCAAACTATAATTTAAAGGCTTTTTTTAAAAGTTAAAATTAAATTAATAAATAGGAGATGAAATTACAAAATAGGGCCCGGAGAATTCATCCCTTCGTTCAGTATCACATAAAAGACAACAACAAACTAGAAAAAGGCATGCATCACAATACATTTACAATCTTAAAGCCGCTAGGATGATGCTAAATCTTGATTGCAATCCCTAACAATGTTGCATATTAGAATTTGTTCTCTTACATTGTGAAGAACAACTTCCAATACAACACTTTTTGTTTTCTCTTTGCTTTTGAATCTTTTTCCATTTTGCTTCCTTTATATCTCTTGTAAAGAAGTTCCTATAGTAATTAAGTAAATTGTTATAGTTGCTTTAGATAGGTTGGATTAATTTAATAATCATTGGATAATCTTTGGGATTATTTTCTCATTCATGTTCCAATGATATAACCCTTTAACTACATTCCTTAAGGAAAGAGAGTAAGAGCATTCAAATAACAAATGATCCCTAATCTACTCTCTTTCTAGACATAGAAAGTAGGATTTTTTTAAATTTAAATAAGACAATCTATCTATGGTACTTAGTTTATTCTTCACTGCAAACCATAAAAGGAAAGCATTTCTAGGCTTTAGAAACTTTCTCCAAACAATCTTGTGCCACTCTATAATAGGCCCCTTATTTTGTCTCATATCTATAAAAAGTCTATTAGAAAGTTGGGTTATAGGTTGATTATGCCATAAGTAAAAATCCTAAAGATCTGGATTAGGATAATAAGGAGGGATAAAGTGCCCAATTTCAATAGGAATCTCAATCCATCATCTCTCAACTATCAAAGAACATACTCTAATATGAACAGGATAGCTTCCTAGGCTCACCACTGTATCTTAGTGATGAATGAGACAACTATGTCTTATGCAATTGTCATTTATCAATTTTATCAGGTTGAGACAGTTTAATTTAAGTTATTTTTACATATTCAATTTTTTATCGAACCAAACCCCCTTCTTTTGCATATACGTAGAAATTAGGAAAGTGATTGGATTTAATCTCTGTGGGATCAACCTAGACTTTTCACTGCTACAGTTGTAGGTTTAGTTATTTTGGTAGGGTTATGACGCGCGACCAATTTTGGCGCCATTGTCTGGGATTGATATCCTTTTTTCTGAAATTATTTGTTTTATTTTATTTTTTATGGTTGATTTCTTTTCTTCTTTGATTAGTTTCAGTGCATGACACGTTCTTCTCACATTGGTGAATTAAAATTAGATCCAAAACTTTAAAGAAGGTTACGTAGAGCAAGAAGACAAGTTGAACAAAGTTCTGAGGATCCATCATCATCTAACAGAAAACTTAACTCTTCACTAGGAATCAATAGGGTTAGATTTACTTTCTAGTTCTTCTAGTGATTTCATTTCTGATACTGCTTCTAATATGACTAAGAAAAATAATGATCACACTCTTAAATAGTTGGCCGCCCCTGATTTTAATCATCAACCGTTGTGCATTGATTTGCTTACTATTGATGTTGCTTTTGAGCTTAAATATGGCCTAATTCATCTTTTTCCTACTTTTCGTGATATGTAAGGTGAAGATCCTCACAAGCATCTTAAGGAGTTCCAGGTGGTCTATTCTAACATAAAGCCAACCGAGGTACAAGAAGAGCATATTAAGTTGAGGGCATTTCTGTTCTTGTTAGGAGACACTGCTAAAGATTGGCTTTATTACTTGCCCTCCAGATTAACTACTACTTGGAATAAGCTGCAAAGACCTTTTTCTGGAAAAATAATTTCCTGCATATTGAGCTATAAATATTCAGAAGGAGATCTGTGTAATTTGACAACATCATGGGGAAATGTTATATGAGTACTAGGAGCATTTTAAAAGGTTATGTGATAGTTGACCGTATCATCAAATTAGTGAGCAGCTCTTGATTTAGTATTTCTATGAGGGGTTTCTACCACAAGAAAGAAATATGATATATGCAGCAAGTGGAGTTGCACTGGTGGATAGACACCTATTGAAGCCAGAAATATCATTTCCAACATGGCTGCTAACTCCCAACAATTCAATATTCGAGAGGACCCCTACCCATTAAAGGTTAATGAAGCTAGTACTGCTACATTGGAGCAACAAATAGCTAGGTTGACATCTTTGGTTAGGCAAATGGCTACAAGTGATGCTCAATAAGTCAAGGTATGTGGAATTTATACAATGGTAGGACATCCCACTGATCTGTGTCCTACTTTGTAGGATACATCTACAGAACAAGTGAATGCTTTTAGAAGCTTTCTAGGTCAACCAAAAAGGAATCCTAGCTACCCATATGCACAGAACTTAGGATGGACGAATCCTCCATTCAACACCTATAGGCAGTAAAGACAACAACAAGGTTCCTATCAACAACCATATCAAAGACAAGCTCAGCCATCAATTTCAGGACCTTCACTAGAAGAAATGATGAAAACGTTAACTCAGAATACTACTTAGCTCCAAAATAATGTCATACATGTAACACCCATATACCCCTTGGAAGGATATGCAAGTGCCACACAAAACAGAACTGAAACAATCCAAATCATACCAAACATTGTTTACAAGCATTCCCAAAAACTCAAGCAAACATACAATACATATCATTAGATGATGTTGTAAACAAGCAATAACATACATCATATATAATGAACTTATCAAAAATACATGCCTTAAACATAATCCATCCTATAATAAGGTTATTACAAACCATTAAACAAAATACAAACTATCTCATATTGTCATATACAACTTAAAAACTCAAATATACATCTTTCAAAACAAAACAAATTCCAAAATAGAACACATTCTTCATTGGCCACTGCGGTAGTCCTTATCTCAGTCTTTAACCTTCTTATCAGAACCTACACGGAGGCAAAACCGTCGTACTAAGCATATAGCTTAGCAAGGAATAACTAAACATAATGTATAATGGTGACTGTTTCTAACAATCGTCTAACATTCATATATGCAGATTCAAATCATAACATAACAATCTTTAATTGTTCATAATACAGAGTAATCCAAACATTATATCTTATAACAGAATATGATTCATCAATCAATATAGAACATTCTTGAATCAGAACAAAACTCATAAATATCAAAATAGAATGTACAAGTATCAGAATTGAATACCAGAATAGAATATAATCCTTTCATTTCAAAATATGACTTATATCATAATAGAACTTGTTTTGTATCAAATCAGAGTTTAGCTCTTATCAAAACAGAACTTGTTTTTATCAAAACTGAACATGTATTAGAAGACAAAATCATTTAGACTGCTAATCCTTTTTATAGAAGTGGGTAACAAGACCAGAATAGAAGATACCATGATTGGTATCTGAAACAGAAGAGACTTAAGTCTCTGAAACAGAAGACACATAAATGTCTAAAATCAGAAGACACTAGAGTGTCTGGCACAGAAGACACCTTAGTGTCTGGTTACAGAAGACACCTTAGTGTCTAGTTATAGGAGCAGCTGTAGACCTTTCTAAACATTCCTATTTACCCACGACTATGACTTAACAGTTTTAAAATAAACCATTTCATATTTCAGAATTTCATGTAAATGATGTATTGCATAACATATGACCTTATTCATTTGATCAAACTTAACATGCCTTATAAATACAAACATATGCATTAAAGCATCAATAAATGT
>JANZLC010000008.1:17683466-17695295 GCA_026413385.1 Erythroxylum gracilipes | reverse complement strand
CTATTAGGCATTGAATAAATATATGTGGATATATTTATTGGGCTAGATTGAATTAAGTTGTCGGGCTTTTATTATATAAGATATAAGATGGGCCGAAACTTATTGGGCTTCAATAGGATTAGGTTTTCTCTATAAATAGAGAAACTTAGGTCTCATTACATGTAAGAAGAAAGACAAAAACCCTAGCCACCTCCGAGAGAAAAACTGTGCGGCGTTCGGAAAGGGTTTCAGGACGTGCTAGTACACGATAGCTACAGCCAGGATCATTCTTCCTCGTGTGGATACCGGTAGAGGACATTCGCGCATTGCAGTGTCTATGAATCTAAAAAGAAACATTCAATCCACATCAAGAGGTATTTTTGTACATGCTATAGTTTTCGGCTATACATCTTGTTGTGTTATGGTCTTTTCCGTAGCGTATTGTGAATACTCGAGCCATACGTGATCCAATAGTAATTTGACAATACTCTCTTCTAGAAAATTTTTCTCCTATATTTCGAGTTTCTAATGACAATAATATCATTCAATTTGGTTCAGTAATCTGAAAGTTATACCCCAAACATTTTCGAACTGTTCTTAGACTAAAATAGTATCCTGCACTCAACTTTAATTAACAATCTAGAATTCTAGAGACAGAATTAAAATTTGATTTCTTTAGAAAATTTGTAGCCCTATGTCTCTAGTTTATTCCAAATAAAAAATAATTCCATTTGAATAACTATAGAAGAAGCTATAGGCAAAAGAAGGAAGGATGTTCAGTGAGCAAAAAGCTCTCAAGTGCACAATCGCGCACTTTTAATCTTTTAAAAAATAGTGCACGGCCATGCATTCCAACATACCAGGTCATGGGTGTGCAACCTTCCCGCACGCTTGTGCACACCAACAAGTCATGGCCGTCTAACCTTAACACATGATCGTGCACACCTACTCGAACTAGTCCCAAATTTTTTGCTCAATCTCTCCTAAATTATTTCAGATTGCTTAGATTTTTGGTGGAGAGGTGCAGTCAAGTGTTTCGAGTCTAATGGTTCAAGTCCCATGTCATTTGGAGGTCAGGAGAAGAAGTTATAGCCAAAATACTGAAGGATGTTCAAAAACAATCTCCCTTTTGTAGCCATAGAAGTCACAATCGTGCACGAGCACGATCGTGAGTTTCCTGTGGGATTCAAATGTCACGATTATGCTCAGTGACTTTTCAACCCAATAGAAAAGTCACGATCGTGCTTTTCTTTCTTCTTCCTTCCTCTGAATGCATATTCTTCTTCTTAAACAAACAATTTCTGGCTTACATCTCCATTTCCATTTCACCATTTGGACTCCCATTTAGCTCCAAACATTCACAAATCAATCAAAAATTCGGATTTAACACCAATATCAAAAACCAGAAATTGTCATGCATGTTCATCATTTTTTTGGCATTTTGTTCATCTTCTTTTCTTTTTCTCTATCTAACCTTTCCCATTTGATTCTACTCTCACTTTTGACTTCCATTTATATAAAATCATTCACAAACAACTCCAAATTCCATATTAAAACACATACATCAAAAATTCATTCACGCATATCCCTATTTTACTGCACTATTTCACTTTCATTTTTTTCCCCATTTTTCTACACATTCAATTTCTGCTCCTTTCTACCTCAAACTTTCATTTTAAATCATTCATTCTCATATATAGACATTCCTTTACACCTATTCTTTAAGTCTAACTTCATTTGTAGTCATTCTTAAAAACACTCAAAATGCTCATGTGTACATAGATTTTCATTGATCTTTCAACTCAAAAGTCATTTTAAAACACTCTTATGACATATTAATCATCAAATATATAAAAACCACAAATCCATATTTTCATCTTCAACCCACGATGTTTAGAAAAATAATCATTTTCTCATGATCATGTAATGAAAAATAAATCATCAAATTTGATTCATATTTCTACCACTCATAAGGATTAACAAAATACTTGTTAAAACTCCAAAATCTCAAGAAGCCCTAACTCTTCTTGCATCCACATACATCATCTTGAAGGTGGTTTGGGTTAGGTATTTTAGTGACAATGAAGGAGGTAACAAAAATAAATAGTAAGAGAGAAATGAAAGCAAGATTTGCGGGGTAAGGTAAGACAATTTCTGGAAGTAATGAAGTTTCTAGAAGATAAAGAAAGTCACGAAGAAGAAGAATAAGACAAAGTCAAAACAATTAGTTTGGTCTTTCAAGTTAAAAAGGAACGTGGGTTTAAAACTTGGACACTTGTCTAATTTCTAAGGCTTTAACTAGTTTCTCCTTTAACTAGTTCAATCATCTCCAATTTTTGCTACAATTGTCTCCAAATTTTCAAAGTCATTTTCTCACAAATTCTAAAATCATTTATGAAATTTCTTCAATATCATTTAACTCTTATTTCTACTTTCATTCATCAATTTATTTGCCACTTGGAATTTTTTCTAGTCTAGTAATACCCAACATATTTTGAAAATTTTTCCTAAAATTCACCAAAATTCTAATCCAACTGTTTATACTTCTCCAATTCAGTTTTCAATACAAATAATTCACAATTCTCAATATAAGCACATTTATAATCAATTATACCCAGAATGTTAATGAATGCTTGTACAGTCATTTTAAGTCATTTTAATGTGTGCAATAATCAAATTCACGTGCGTATATGCTAACATCATGCATAAGCATGAGATGCATTTTCCTAATCTCCTATTTCTATTTTCTCAATTCCAAAAATCTAGGATTTTAACCCTTAGTGTGGGAACAGGATGTTACATATCACATTTAGATCTATCCTAGTTTAGTAAACCAAAAAAAAAGAATAAAGAAAAGAAAAGAAAAGAACCCATTCATATAGATCTTGAAATGTCAAAGTTCTTCACTTAAATCTTAATAAAAACCCCTTCTTTTCTCTCAAAAGTTGTCTCTAATGATGTGTTTATTGTCTTTTGTTCTTTCTCATTTTTTCTCTCTCATATTTATATCTAAAATCCTAGAATTTAAATCTATGGACTCATGTTTCTCCCCTACAAGAAACTCCCAATTTATGAGAAAAATCACTGTCAATATAGGTTCCCAATATGGACTTATGTTGGACTCGAGTTCTCTAACATTTAACATGGTTTCAATAAGGTATTGTGTTAATGTTCTATGTTTTGAATGCTTCTTTTGAAATAATGCCAAAACTTCTTCAATTTGGTTCAAAGTCGTCTCAATTTGTTCCTTCTTCATTAAAAAGCTAAAACAAGGAATAAAAACAAAAAATAAGTCACATTGAGCTCCAAATCCTATAAACACATCCTATAAAAATTACCCAAATACAAGTAATATGCTCTTAAAACCATGATAAAAATAACTTAATTAGCACTTATCAATATGTTATAGTCAGTTTAGATGGTGAAAAATTTAGGAAGGATTCTTCAATGGTCTATATTTAATAGGAGACCATAAGCTATAATAAATTAGAGAACAGGGAAGGCAAAACCTGAGAAAGTTGACTTGATGCCTCAATAGCTACTATAGGAAAGAATCAAGTGAAAAGTTGATCAATTAGAGAGGCAAAAGATCACTTCACTCCAAACACACTGTGAGCACCAAAACCCCTCATTGCACAATCTCAGAAGATGGATTGGATGGAAAATAATGTGATCCACTGTTTCCAGCATGTTAGCTTTCCAATGACACCTAAGACTTTTCCACCATCTCCACCTCTGATGGTGCTTGATGTTGATAGCGATATATTGTGATGGATAATTGATATACTGATTATTTTATTTTTATGATTTTTTATTTCTATTTCTTTCCCTGTATTTTCATTTCTTTTAATTATGATTTATTTCCTTTTATTTTCACTTAATACCTTCAATTTATTTTATGTATTGTTTCCTTTTCCTTTTTATTTTTGATGTTTTTTTGTTTATTATATGATTAACCTTTCTTCAATGATTCTTATGGACTCAACTAATAATAAAATTAAAAAGCTTGGCTTGTAAAAGATTTTATATCTATATTTTCTTTCATATTTGTCCATTTTATACTTACCCATTTATTTATTTTTAGGTGCTTATGCATACGTTTAGGACGATATATGTCATAAGTGTGTGTAAGGCATATGACATGAATCATAGTTATATAAGCAATAACATCAAGGCAAATCAATTCAATTACTTTTATGTTAGTAAGTTACGATTGTGAGAAAACAAACAATGAAAGTTAAGGTAAATAAATTGATTTATTAGATGTGTACATTGCTCTTTAATTCATCTATATTAGGTTCTATGAGATGGTCACTAATGAGTAATTTAATTCAAATTTGACCTAATAATCTTAAGAATGATTCTTTAATTAAATCATGTTACCATGTATATAATTTTAGCATGTCATAAGTTTGGATTATAACTTAATAATTAGTGTATCATTCCTTACTAATTACGAATTAATATAAAATAGAAAGCCATAAATTAAGTTTGAGCATAAATAAATTATATTCTTCTAATTTTAGTTTAAGTTAATAGGTCTAGGTTATAAATAGCTCCAGATTATGACCAAGTGTTCAACATCATGTTAAAAGGTTGAGATGATATTTCAGACTTGCTCTTTATACTATATAATAAAATTAAAATAAAATATACTACATGTTAGTTATTTCAATATAGTATGATAATTAGTTTTTTGGTTTATATTATTTACTCATTATGTTTATTTTAGATATAAGATATAATTGTTTAACTTTATTTGAAATTTGAAAGATTGTAAATTCAGTTTAATGTTAAATTGCAATTTAGAGTAAAAATTTAGAAATCTAGGTGGTTAATGAATAATATAATTACATAAATAACAATCATCCTTAGATATTTTAGTTAGATTGTTGACTCTTCCTAGAATTTAAACTCATTTATCTTAATAGCCTTTATAATTGATTTGCTTGAAAAAAAGTGAATGTTTAATGTGGATGAATTTGATGTATAGGTAGTGTAAGTATGTTTTTAAAAGGAAATCCTTAGTCATATTGCTATATTTTCTATATATATTTTTAGCTTATTAGATTTTTTTAGATATATGATGTTGGGAAGTGATTTTAGACAAGGATTGAGGTGTTTTACACCTCAAAATAAGAGGAAGGTTCATCTTTAGTAGGACATGGTCTCAAAGATAGGCATATTGCAGCCTATGTTCCTCTCTAAAAAAAGGAAGATAGTGAAAGGATTGGATTGAACACGACTTTTGGTGAAGTGATTTTAAATCTATCTATACTATAAGTATACGGGTCATATCTTTATAGTATAAACAGTATCGTTCCTATGAGGATTGTTCTAGACACCTAACGATTTTTGTAACAATTTATTTAAGGTAGATAATGTAATTAGAAAATAAAATAAACTAAATAAAATTAATAATTGAATAATTAACAAGTTGTAGTGCATATGTTGATTAATCAATAACGACAACTTAGGAATTACTTCTATCCTTATTTTGTTTTCACTTCACCTTCTCAATTTAATAATACTCGGCCTTAGATATCTAATAATTATGATTACCCTCTCTTGATATCTAACCAAGTAATCTCAATTAAAATGGATAAGAATTGAATTGCAACCTCTCGATCTCTCAAAAATCCTTTTAACTATCCAATTGGATTTGAAGCAATCATATGGGTAACCAATAAATAATTAAGATTTCTCTTTAGTTGCCTATTAATTTGATGTTTATAGGTCTATTATGACACCAACTCTAGCTTCATAACATAACACAAATAATTTAACCCAACCTCTCAATTTAGATCAAAGATAAAAATAATAAACACCAGTAAGTATATCTCAATTAATTCAAGAAAATAAAAGTTTAACAAAACAATTCAAGAGTAATTCCTAAAACAAATTTAGCAATCAATAGAAAAAAAATATCCAACAAATTGATCATAATCAACATTCAATAACAAGGAAAGAAAAGGAAAGTATAGAAGTATGAATTTTTGATGTTTTCGTCTTCTTATTTTTGAGTTGGAAAATTCTGCAGCTTTGTTCTTTTAGAATTTTGCCTTCTTTATCTCTTTCTTTGATGTTCTAGCTGCCTCTCTTTGTGTTTTTGATTGCCTCTTATACTGTTTAATCCTCTTTGGGCTCTTTCTAGGGTTACCTCACTTGTTTTAATTCTAAAAATAGTCTCAAATCATTAAAAATATAAAAATCTCGTAATTAGGAAAATCTAGCATTTTCATAATCGTGACTACTTACAATTCCTTTTGTTTGCATACACTATCACAATCATGAATTTTTCATGATTATGATAGAGGCTTCACAGATGCTCCAGCTTTAATTTTACATGGTCATACACCTCTTCCTCAAGCTTTTTCTTCTATTTTTCTTAATTTTTTTTTACTCAACTCATCATCAAAACACATTAAACATTCCCTAAAATATGCATTAAGATCAAATTCTTGCCCTAATCAATAATAATCAAGCAAAATTCTTGAAAACACTAACAAATACAAAAATTTGATTCATAAACACATGATTATTACTAAAAAAGACTTAAAAACACACTCTAAAGCAAACCTATCAACCTTACATACGTGTGTTACTTTTTAGATAAAAATTCAAGATCTAGTATTACTCTAGAACATGCTCGTGTTCCTCACAGAAATGTCCTATCTAAATAGTATTAAAAAAGCCCTTAAAAATTTTAACTTTAGAGAAGTTTTAGTTAGGTTTTTATTACATGAAGAGAGATAGAACCCTAGGACAAGACTTCAATTCATTTTCATCCAAAAAGAAACTAACATCATTTCATTAGAGTGGAGAACATCAAAAGATTAAGAATCTCATCAGAGAAACTTTCTTATGATTTCTATACTTTTTTGGTTTATGTTTAATGTTTCAAGAAGGATGAGTGTCTAACTTTATAATGTCTAGATAAGAGGAAACTTAGCATTGCTTTGTTATGGATTTATTTTAGTAATTCTAGGAAGATTTATTTTAGTAATTCTAGGAAGCGTTTTATACATGGAAAATATTTCAGTTGTGTTTAATGTTGATTTGATAAAAGTTAACAATTAAATTAGATTTGAATCTACATTAAAAATTTGAAAAAATATGTCTATAATTAAATAAGATATTAGGAGTCATATAGGGTGTTAAAGATAGGCTTACATAAATCTTGTAGTGTTAGAGTCAAATATTTTATGGAATTTCAAAAATATTAATACATTACTTAAGGTTTTAATCATATAGAAATATCAATTAATTAACTTGAGGATGTGATTATAACTCGAGAGATATCAATTCATTAAATAAAGAAATTTTGGCAATCTAATCCGTAAAAATCTCTAAACTAACTTAATCACAAATATAAAGATAATGTTAAGTGGAATCCTTATTTATATGTTTTATTATATATGATACTTTTTTCTTTATTAATTACCTTGTCTTATTTTTGTGGATTCTTAATTTTCTTTAGGATAATTTTAGGGTTACATTAAATGAAGGAGTAGCAATAGCAGCGAAGCAAGTCAGAGGACCAATAAAAGAGGAAGGTTATGCCAACGTGATGCCAACACAAGGAACTAATACCTAAATATAGAGCATATTAACGAGAAGATATACGAGAAAGGATGAGGATGGAGGGTGTCTATAGAGCAAAGAGGTAGTTCCTGATTAAGATTAGGGGTGAAAAGGGATAAAGGAAAGGAAAAATGGTGGCATGGAGGATGTCCCTAAAGTTTTTTGGATGTCCTCAATAGAAATGGGACCAAAACTAAAAAATACATATATTTAGTAGAATTATTACTCTGCCTTATTAGGGAAAGATACTGAAAAATGTAGTGAAAGAAGTTAAAATTCCTAAACAAAAAATTAAGTTCAATATTGATTTATAAAGTAAGGTAATCTATTCTACCCATCGATCTAATCATCACCTAGATCTAAAAATGTTTTTGTAAATTTATTGATTTTGATAAGAAATAAACTTAGGTGTTAGGTAAATAAAAGCAAGCTAAAGAATTTGAAATAGGATACATAGTTGAATGCCTAGAAAAGTGCAATTTGACCTAATTTTAGGGGAAAAAAAATATGGAGTGATCAACGGCTTAAGATTAAAATTAAAATAGATGGTTGAATACCTTAGAGTTTATGATCTACCTGGAGTTTAAAATAAACCAATATTTAATTTATGATTAATTATAAGCCAATATTAAATTTATGATTAATTAAAATATATAAAAATAAATATTAGTTTAAAAATAATAAATTATTTATTTTCAAAAATAAAATATTTTATTAATACTTTATTAATAAATATTATATAAAAGATTAAAATAAATTAAAATAAAATATTATTTAAGGTTTATTTAATGTATAATTATTATTAGTAATAAAGATATTTATTTTATTTTTAAAATAAAATTTTAAAAATCACAATAAAAGTTGAACTAAATAACTAATTAAAAAAATTTTGAAAAAAAAGAAAGAGAGGAGGGGGTTTTGCTAATAAATCCCTATATTTTTTTAAATTTTTTGATACTTCTAGAATATGACTAATATTATAAATATCGTAAGTACCAGATGAAACATGCCAGTACTGACCGGTATTTACACCCAGTACATAAGCACCTATATTTCGTTCTGTTCTTCGGCCAGTACGAAACGAAATTCAAAATCTTGATTATAAGAAAAGGTGAAATGAAAGTTAATTAAATGGAATTATCTTAATATAGGTATCATAAAAATAGAATTTATTCTTTAAAAAGAAATGGATTTATACAAAATAACTCAAGTTCTTAGAAAGAAGGACTTCACCTCAAGTCACGTGAAAAATGGATTAACCTATAAATAAAAAATATTTAAACTTAAAAATTATGAAAATGGACTTAAAGGTATTAAAAAATTCTGAAAGACTTATAAATTTTCGCTAAAAAATTATTTGAATAAAAGTAAAATTTAGGCTAAACTAGTTGGGCCAAAAGCTTAAGCATGTTTTGAAAAACAACAAACCTCCTACAGGTAAATGGACTAATAGCTTTAAAAGAAATTTAATAAGGATTGTAAGAATGACATACTTGTTTAAAGAAGGAGAATGGGCCAAATTTGAATAAAAAGGCTTATTAAATTATAAAAAGAAAATGGTTGACCAAATGTTTTTTTAAACCTAATAGTTTCCATGATCACTTTGAATGTTCCTTTTACTTCAATTTGAGTTTATTGTTTTGCTAAATAATTTGCTTAAACCATTTTATTAACGTAATTCCTCCCCCTTTGCTCTCTCTCTCTCTCTCCCCCTCTCTCCCTCATCTAGGCGACATCTAATGACAATAAGAAAGATAAGAGTATTGCCCGCACGGGTGTAGCTCAGTTGGTCTTCTAGCAGGGTTAGTTAGGACAAGGACCTAGGTTCGAATCCCAGAAATGGGTGGAAAGGGCCGCTCTGCTAGTGGGTTGACCGAGTAGATACCGTAATTTACTCCTTCATCTTGTGGTAGGGCCCATGAGTGGGGGCAGCTGGGGTGGCTGAGTCCACCTTTTGGGACAAAGAAAGATAAGAGCATCTTCATTTATTCAACTTATTGACATCTTCACAACATCAGTCATTAATTGTTAATGTAAAGGTGAAAAAAGATAGTTGGTAAAAGATATATATAATAAATTTTATCCACATGAATAATTTACATTAGGTAAGTAGAAATGAATTATTATTAATTTTTGAAAAGGCAAATAATATATTCAAAAAATTTAGCAAGTTGCTCATACAGTTGAGATTGCTTACAAAATGACAGCAGTTTAAACATCCAAAATTAGCCACATAAAATACATCTATTGCTATATAAGCAGGACGTGTCTACATAAGGGGTCACCTGTATACAAAAATCCTCATTTCATAGCTAAGGTTCTAAGAACTTCGTTCTTACTTTAATTGTTTTCTGCCACTGATGGTTAGAGTTCATTCACTTATCTAGTTGAACTGACTAGTTCTTTACCGCTTCTGAACATCTTTCATTATCATTCTTTGTTTCGTCTACATCCTTCATGCAACTGTATCTCAGTGTCCACACCAGGTAAGTCTGCTTCGATTTCTGTTATCTTTTAATATTCAATATGACATATATTGAAGTCTATTATTTTTATGATCTTGATGCTCCACTGGAAGTCTCTAATTGCTTTAGTTTTTGAACTATATTCCACATGTATATTATGAGCAACTATTTGTTCTATGATGAGATTGATTATTTTGGTGGTTAAGATTTCACATTTGATTCTTTTTAGTGAAAGTCCTCCTACTCCTTTCGAGCTAGTTGCTATAAATTGTGTTGGTAATGGCCATTTTCTTGATTTCCTATTCCACTACCCATTTCTTTTGAATCCCATTGCACCATTGAATTATATATCTTTCTATGTATGAAAGGGAGGATGGAGATAACATAGATCTTTAATGGTAAACCATATTTGTGTTAAGTAACAGCAGGTGAATAGGTGATCGATTGTTTCCTCATCCCTATTACACAGCACACACACCACATATACTCTTAAATATTTATTCAGACAAGATAGAGTGCTCAACCTATCTTTTGCTTCCATCTACATTACCAATGATGCCCTTGGATTTTCTTGGTTAAACCATTCTAGGTTATGCTACAAAACCATGATGTATGTTCCTTTCAGTTTTTTGTTTTTGTTTTTGTTTTTGCATGATAGGTTGGTGAATTCACCATCATTGGTGCTTTTCAAATTCGGTCCTCCTTGCCTAGAAGTGTGGATTGAGCGCAACTTGAGTTAGCCAACTTATTCCTATATGAAGTAACAACCTTATACACTGATGCATTCCATGGTATCACATTTCGAAGATCCGCCACCTCTTGTACCTCACTTAATGGACCTATTCTGGACCAAATATCATGCCAAAGTAGAGTTTTTATGCCATCTCCCACTTAATTTATAAATTCAGCTCTATACTTCTATTTCAGTTTGACTAGTTAAGTCATTGTCTATGAAATCTCATATTTAGGATCCAATGTCCAAAATTCTTTATGCTTTTGTGTAGTATGCATAAACCTATGCACCATAGAGTCATCTTATTATTTAGAATTCTCCATACTCTCTTTAGCATTATAACCTGGTTCATCATCTTGATAGGATAGATCCCAATTCCTTCTTCTTTTTTATCCTTTCACACCTCACTCCATCTAATTTTTGCATTGAATTTGCCTTATGCAATTCCTTTCCATAAGAATCTCATCAACATGTGAGCTCCAATATATATGCAGATTTTTAAGGATGGATTTGATAAGTTACAATATGCCTACTATTGACAAGCTTTAGGAGCTCCAACTTGCGATTCTTAGCTTTATCTTCTCTACTATAGGCTTGAGGTTAGTATAAGAAGGCCTTTTATTGTTATAGGGACTCCTAGGCAGGTGATAATAGGCATAGATTATTTAATGCCTGAAGCCTATATTATACTTTGCATTTGAATAGATGATAAGTTGGCTTTTTTGTTTGTTAATGGCAAGACCTGATAAGTATTGGAATAGGTTGAGTGCAGTTATTAATTAGTAAACGTACAGAGTTGGAATATGCTTTTGAGAGTGATAAATCATCCGCAAATGAGAGGCTTGCTGGATCCCGTTACCGGAATCCAACCTCTTAACAAACATACCTTCATACCTGTGCGTGGTACCCCGAAATCTCTTCTTTCTCTGATACCAAACATGCTGGGCCCCGTTGCGGTTGAATCGTAAAACGTGAGCGTACTATTGCTCGTTGTGTAAACGTGGGCATAATCCAATACATTAAAGCTTAAAGTCTCATACTACACTTTAATCACAGCTTATCCGCATC
>JANZLC010000008.1:17663680-17674395 GCA_026413385.1 Erythroxylum gracilipes | reverse complement strand
TCTGTCCTCGACTACCCCTTTTATTTCCCCCTTCTCTAACTAACTAACCAACTCAGCCTCATATCTCTCCCCACACCTGTACACCTCTCCAAATTACCGATCTGCCCACCCCTTCTCTTCCTAACATACTGCTGTTGATACCGGGTCTCAACAGAAACTTATTATTTTGGATAGTACTATTTCTGTGTATAGTTCATAGGTAGCATTGAACATCGTTTATAGTAGAACTGCTATATTCTTTTAGCTTTTCCTTCCTGATAAGAGTTTAGCTTGTAGTGGGTGTTATTTACCGTAAATCTTATCTTCATCATATATTTAACTTACTTTCGTTCTCATTTAACATGTAGTCTCTGTATGAAATGTTGTAAAGTTTCAAACTTTCACCACCTAAACTTTCAACATGATTTTTAGCCCTTCAATTTTAAAGTAACAGAGTCATGCCTGTGCTTGATTCTTGGACCTCTTACTGCACCACTAGATGCCATATATTGATTTAGAACATATAGATATTGAAAAATTAATTTAATTTGATTTAGAGACTCATTTCTTCTATAAACTTAACCCAACAATCAACTTTAAAATATTTCTTGTGCAGTGTCATACATTAAAAGTTCATATCTTATACCTAATTTACATAAGTCGTAAACTGCCCTCTTTTTTTTCCTAAGAAACATCGCCTGGAAAAGTGATTACAATGGTGGACTACAAAATGTTCAAGGGAAGACTGTTGGTCTTGTTGCAATTGCTTCATTATAAAAGACTGCTAAGTGCTGACTGATATTCTCTTTGTACCTGACCTTGGTGAAGCCAAAATCAGAATTGTGTTCTGCCTCATTTCAATGTTATTATGGGATACATTATATAGCAGGATCCCATATGTAAAGAATTATATTCTTTAAAGCCTCTTGTTTGTTGGAGGGGATTTTTAGAATGCTTTGATACCATCTAAGATATATTTTGTGAAACTGAGCATGGTCATATGTTGGATAGGTAATCCTTAATGGATGGCTTCGTATCTGTAGACATCAACGAAGAGAACAGGAAACGGTAATTACGTGGTTGTTCGTAGTATTTTAATTTCGTGCTGGCTTCGGTTGGTGAACTGACTCTCATTTTGTGAGTTCACTTGAATATTTCATGATGCAGATGGAATATGAAGTTGTTGAAGAAATCATTTATGGTCTGGAGTCAGGCATTTTGTTTGGGTATCCTTCCTATCACATGAATTTGGTAGTTGATGTTTTAATTTTACTTCTTGGCAAGTCTTCCTGTCATATGTTTCTAACATGATGTCGTCAAATGTAAACCTTCTCTTTATCTTCTCAGTCGCTTAGTCGCCAGTGATGTACATCATATTCAGGAAATGTTCTTGACAAACTAAAAGAAATAAGGAATTTGTGGTTGAACTATTTTTGTGTGAATAATCTCCTTGGCCTTTATTGCACGATTGCAAGAGCCCTCCAGTCTTATGCCTATAAAGGGAAATATACGCTGTTGCAGTATACTTTACTTACTAGTGATGCCATTTTGGCTTGCAATTTGTTAACCAATGATTTGGCTGCAAAAAATAAAGCATCAACAGTAGGTACATCTCTATTTCCAGTAACTTAGTGGTTGATGATGAATTTCTGGAATGTTTGCAGACTTGCATCTGTGATATCTAAGATGGGATTCATCTTCCTCGAGCAGGGCTTCTCTGCAATGGTGATTCCTACTTGCTTGTTGATTAGTACATGCTGTAGTGCTACTGGATTCTACTACCAGGTATTGAGTTTTGTCTAGATTAAAATTTTTCACAGGGTGTAGCTGCATCTGAGGTTTGCTTAGTTGTACTAGATTGCATGTTTTGGTTTTACCAGTTTTAACGCATCTCTTTCATCACATCAGTGGTGTGTTGAGTAGATTGAATATAGCTCTGTTTTGTAGCTTTCCATCAACAGAAAGTTGTTTAGTTTATTAATCTAGTAATGGTTTGTGTGAATCAGACTCGGGGTTTGAAACATGGAAGGGCAATTGTGGTGTCTACGTGTGCCGCGGTTGCATCAATAGTGACTGGTGTATTTGCAGGAATGCTTGCTTTGGGGGAAAGATTGCCTTCAGCACCAGCTGCTCGATCTGCACTTCTGCTTGGATGGTATGCAGAACTCGCATAATATATTTGTAGTTCATACGAAGCCAGCTTCTCGAAATCTAGGTTGCTACTCTGCCACGTAGTTGTTAAATCATTTAATTCGGCATCTGCCTATTCATGTTTCTAAGGAGTCCGCATTGATATACAGTGCTTTAAAAGTAAAAGAGACCAATAAGGTTGATAGTAGTTCATGTTTGACAGTTAGCATCATTTGATTTGTAGATCTCCTTTGGAATAGACTGCGCATGTCCTACTAATGAAACTCTTGACATGCATAATCCAAACTCGGCTATAATTAGTCTTCTTAACTATTTCATGCGCTCAGCACAGTAATTCAACTTCGTGGGGTCAGAAGATTTAGTTCATGTTATTGACTTGTGGGATCCTGTACTTGGTTCATTCATTTGAAACAAAATCTAGAAAAAAGAGTGCTTGGGCATTGAAGTAGTGATTTATAATTTTGTTTTCATGAAATATCCTATCAAGAAAATTCTTCTATTGCAGGGTACTTATCATGATAGGGGTGATTCTTCTTGTGAGTTCAACCCGTCTACTGCGACACCTTCCTCGGTCACTGAAAAGCTTTCTAAAAGGTGGTGCCAATCAAAGTTTCAATCTGAGCAGATCTGCGTCAATCCGTGTTAAAGAACCAAATCCTAGTGCAGTAATTCAGGCTGCTACATTGCATCACCTGATATCGTCTTCAGCTAAGGAGAAGGCTTGAGGAGAGAGGGTTTTCACTGATGGTTGCTGCTGGTTAGCACATAGCTAGAGAGCTAAATGGTTTTGTAGTTAGCGCATTGATACAAGCTCTTGCTCCGCATAATCGCTAAGCCCATTTCGGTCAGGCAATGGTCTTGTTGAGGCCATTAGATTATCTGCTTGATTGCGGATACGGAAGTTTCTTGTCTCATTCCTGGTGGATGTACTTTACAACAGACGTGTGATTTTTTTCTTCCGTTTTACACATTGCAAAGCAAACGGAGTCATATATTTGAAACACTTATAATTTTGCATCCATTTTGAGTCTAAAAATTCAAATGTTTGAATGTTGTCACTTTATTTAAGTGGTTAAAAAAAAGAGCAGTGTTTAATCTTTTTAAGTAAAATAAATGTGTTAGTTAAAATTATCATGAAAATGTTGAAATTGATTAACCTTGTGAGGACTTCAAAAGGCCAAGGTGAACAGACAATATCTATGGGCGGATGGTTTGAGCTGTTAAAAATAGTATCAGAATTGATTCTTGAAATATTGTGCCAGCTAAGCTGAGCCTTAAAAAGGTTTAGGCCCTAAGGGAAGTGGGTAGTGAGATCTCACATTAGTTGGAGAGGAAAACGAAGTATACCTTATAAGGGTATAGATACCTCTCCTCTTAAAACTCGTTTTCTTAAGGGTGGGAAGAGTAAAATCATGAGGGGTTTGGCCTGAGAGGCAGCTCAAAGTAGACAATATCTGGAGGCGGGTGGTCTGGCTGTTACAAATGATATCAGAGCTGCCTCCCGAATCGTTGTGCCAGCTAGATTGAGCCCTAAAGAGGGCAGGGCCCTAAGAGGGTGGTAAGGATGAGATTTCACATCGGTTAGAGAGGAGAACGAAGTATGCCTTATAAGGGTATGAATAACTCTCCACTTAAGACGCCTTTTCCTAAGGATAGGAAGAGAAAAACTGTGGCTCGAGGGGCAATCCAAAGTAGACAATATCTGTGGGTCGGTGGTCTAAGTTGTTACAAATGGTATCAGAACTGGTACCTAAACTGTTATACCAACTAGGCTGGACCCTAAAGACGGATGGGCCTTAAGGTGGTAGAGAGTGTGAGATCTCACATCGGTTGGAGAGGAGAACGAAGTATGCCTTATAAAAGTATGGATAACTTTCCCCAAAACCGTGGCCTGAGGGGCAGCCCAAAGAGGACAATGTGGGAGGATTGTTTGGACAGTTACTATGAGTGGATAGTTTGAACTATTACAAATGGTATCAGAGGCAGTACCCGAACTATTCTGCCAGCTAGGTTGGGCCCTAAAGAGGGTTGGCCCCTAAGGGTGGTGGAGAGTGTGAGATTTCCATCGATTGGAGAGGAGAACAAAGTATGCCTTATAAGAGTATGGATACCACTTCCCTTAAGATGCGTTTTCTCAAGGGTAGGAAGAGCAAAATCGTGAGGGGTTTGGCCCGAGAGGCAACCCAAAGCGGACAATATCTGTAAACAAGTGGTCTGGGCTGTTACAAGAGAAAAACCGTGAATGGTTTAGCCCGAGTGGCAACCTAAAACAGACAATATTTGTGGGCGAACGGTATGGGCTGTTACAAAATGGTATTAGAGCTGGTACCCGAACTGTTGTCCCAATTAAGCTAGGCCTTAATGGAGGTAGAGAGTATAAGATCCCACATCGCGTAGAGAGGATAACGAAGTATGCCTTATAAGGGTATGAATATCTCTCCCCCTAAGACAAATTTTTCCAAGGATAGGAAGAGCAAAACTTTAAGGGGTTTGGCTCGAGGGGCAACTCAAAGCAGACAATATCTGTGGGCGGGTGATTTGGGCTGATACAAATGGTATCAGAGCCGGTACTTGAACCGCTGTGCCAGCTAGGCTAAGCCCTAAAAAGGGTTGGGCCCTAAGGGGGCGGAGAGTGTGAGATCCTACATCGGTTGGAGAGGAGAACGAAGTATGCCTTATAAGGGTATGGATACCTCTCCACCTAAAACGTGTTTTTCTAAGGGTGAGAAGAGCAAAATCATGAGGGGTTTGGCCCTAGGGGCAGCCCAAAGTGGATGATATCTAGAGGCGGGTGGTCTGGGCTGTTACAACTGATATCAGAGCTACCTCCTAAATCGTTGTGCCAGCTAGGTTGAGCCAGCTAGGTTGAGCCCTAAAGAGGGCTAGGCCTTAAGGGGGTGGAGATGGTGAAATCTCATATCGGTTGGAAAGGAGAACGAAGTATGCCTTAGAAGGGAATGAATACTCTCCATTTAAGACACCTTTTTCCAAGGGTAGGAAGAGCAAAACTGTGGCTCGAGGGGCAACCCAAAGTGGACAATATCTGTGGGTCGGTGGTCTGAACTGTTACAAATGGTATCAGAGCCGGTACCTAAACCATTGTGCCAACTAGGCTGGGCCTTAAAGACGGATAGGCCCTAAGGGGAGTGGAGAGTGTGAGATCCCATATCGGTTGGAGAGGAGAACAAAGTATGTCTTATAAGGGTATGAATAACTTTCCCCAAAATTGTGGCCCAAGGGGCAGCTCAAAGAGGACAATATCTGTGGGCGGATTGTTTGGGCAGTTACAAGAGCAATACAATGAGGGGTTTGGCCCGAAGGCCAACCCAAAGCGAACAATATCTGTAGGCAGATGGTATGGGCTATTAAAAATTGTATCAGAGGCAATACCCGAACCGTTTTGTCAGTTAGGCTGGGCCCTAAAGAGGGTTGGCCCCTAAGGGAGGTGGAGAGTGTGAGATCCCCATCGATTGGAGAGGAGAACGAAGTATGTCTTATAAAGGTATAGATACCTCTCCCCCTAAGATGCGTTTTCTCAAGGGTACAAAAAGCAAAACCGTAAGGGGTTTGACCCGAGTGGCAACCCAAAGTAGAAAATATCTGTGGACAAGTGGTCTGGACTGTTACAAGAGCAAAATCGTGAGTGGTTTGACCAGAGGGGTAACCTAAAGCAGACAATATCTATGGGCGGGTGGTATGGGCTGTTACAAATTATATCAGAGTCAGTATCCGAACTGTTGTCTCAGCTAGGCTGGGCCTTAAAGGGGGTGGAGTGGATGAGATCCCATAACAGTTGGAAAGGAGAATGAAGTATGCCTTATAAGGGTATGGATACCTCTCTCCCTAAGACAACTTTTTCTAAGGGTGGGAAGAGCAAAACCGTAGCTTGAGGGGCAACCTAAAGTGGACAATATCTGTGGATTGGAGGTCTGACTTGTTACAAATGATATCAGAGCCGGTACCTGAACCATTGTGTCAACTAAGTTGGGCCCTAAAGACGGCTGGGCCCTAAGGGGGGGTGGAGAATGAAAGATCTCACGTCGGTTGAAGAGGAGAACTAAGTATGCCTTATAAGGATATAAATACCTCTTCTCCTAAGACGTGTTTTCCTATGGGTAGGAAGAGCTAAACCGTGAGGGGTTTGGCCTGAGGGGTAACTCAAATCGGACAATATCTATGAGCGGGTGGTCTGGGCTGTTTCAAATGGTATCAGAGCTATTACCTGAACTTTTGTGCCAGCTAGGCTGGGCCCTAAAAAGGGTTGTGCCCTGTGGGGGTTAAGAGTGTGAGATCCAACATCGTTAGTCTGTGAGCGGGTAGTCTGCGCTGTTACAAATGGTATCAGAACTGGCACCCAAACTTTTGCGCCAGCTAGGTTGGGCCCAAAGGGGGTGAAGAGTGTGGGATCCCACATCGGTTGGAAAGGAGAATGAAGTATGCCTTATAATGGTATGAATACTTTTCCCTCAAAGTCGCATTTTTTCAAGGGTGGAAAGAGCAAAACTATGAGGGGTTTGACCCGAGGGGCAACCCAAAGCAGACAATATCTGTGGGCGGATGGTCTGGCTGTTAGAAATGATATCAGAGCTGGTACCTAAACCGTTGTGCCAACTAGACTGGGCACTAATGAGGGTTGGGCCCTAAGGAGGATAGAAAGTGTAAGATCACACATCAATTGGAGAGGAGAATGAAGTATGCCGTATAAGGGTATGGATACCTCTCCCCCTAAGACGCGTTTTTCGAAGGGTGAGAAGAACAAAATTGTAAGGGATTTGGCTTGAGAGGCAACCCAAATTGGAAAATATCTGTAAGGGGTGGTCTGGCCTGTTACATAATTTATATTTTATGTTTCTTCCTCCCCCTCTCTCTAAGTGTTATAGAAATCAACAAACACTATCATATTTTACATAAAGAATAATAACATATTAAAGGTAAAATATTTCATTATAACTAAAATCAAATACAGAAAGTCCATTTATTTTAATAAGATAGTGAATTGATGTAACATAATTAATTTAATTATAAAAAAATTAAATCTAGGAGCGGAGATAACTTTTTCAATTTTCAAGTTGGACACAAACTTATTGACCTTTTACGAAATTTAATATTCATAAATTTAGTCATGGATATCACTTAAATGTTGAATTTAAAAAGGTAAAAGCAGTTGTGGTCAGGGCCATCCCTAACGTTTTATAGGCCCTGGGTGAAGTTAAAATTTAATACCCATATATAAGTGACTCAATTTACAAGTCTACATATTCAACAAAATATTAAATGATCGTAACATTAATTAATAATATCTTGCAAATATCAGTAATAATAAAATCACTAAAAATAGTAATATTAACAACAAAATAACAATAACAACAATCGAATAACAATATTAGATTGCAAAACACTAAGGGAATTGCACTAATAAATAAACAGATGATTATGATTTATGGAAAACAATTTCTCAGTGCATTTTTACTTGTTTTTGTTTTTTCTCCCTTTTTTTCACTTCAAAATAAATGTTTTTTAGACAACATAATATAAACCAAAGAACAAAAGCACTTGTATAGAAATGGAAGAAGTATACAGGCACAACAAAACACCAATAGCTTGACAATATATCACAAAGATATGTCAATGGTATTATATATGTGACAGAGGAAAAAATTAAAACTAAAATTCAATATCCTATATTAAAAATGAAAAAACAAAGAGCAAATTTTAATGATAGAGAAACACTAATTTCTAAAAATACAAGAAATTAACATCCTTAGGAGAAAATATAGTAAATTATATTCTAAGTTATTAACTATTATAAATTTGCCAAGTCAAATATTATCCTATTCTATAAGTTATTGAAATGATTGAATATTATTTTGTAAAGCAACTAGATAAATGTTTAAATTATTAAATCAAATATTTTTTAGTAAATTTTGAATTTAATTAACGTTAGTGATTTTTTTTTAAAAAAATTCTTTTATAGGAATGGTAAATGTTACTATATGAGGCTACTAACTTATTTATAAACAACCCTCCAAACACATCCAACTATTTAAGGTGTTATTTGATTATTAAATAAATTTTATTATTATTCAATTATCATGACATGTTTAATAAAATCATACGAATTTTTATAATAAAAGAAACTATTTGTGTAGTCTTTGAATTGAGTAACTTAAATTATTTGATTTAGTTATATTATCACTAAATTTTTGTGAATTTCTACAAGAATACAAATACAACAATTATTACATTACTTGTAGCAAAGTATAATGAAAATTACAATTACAAAAATTAAACTATTTATTAATGTTTAATTATATTTTATAAATAATAAGTAATCTAAAAATAAAAAGGAGAAACACAAATAAACAAAATATTATTTAATATTAATATTATGATTTAAAATGCTAATATAATGTCTACATTAATAAAAAATTACAAATTAATTATAATATAGTCAAACATTGAATAAGCTAAAAATGCATATAAAATAAAAAAAGTTTACCTTTAAATTATCAGTCAGAATTCATGACAGAAAATTGTGAAAAGTTTTTGCCTCCAAGTTCTTAGTTGAAGTATGTAAGATTCATATGTCGATGAAAATAAAAAAATATACGAATGTAAGAAATACACCAAAATGTTTCAAAAGTATTTATAAATATAACATCTTGGAAGCTACTATATTAACTTTTAATTTTGGAAGCCAAATAGCTTCCTTTATTAGCTGAAAGTTTAATGTACACTTTCCTCTTACTGACAACTATTAAATATAATTTACTACCTTCGAAATGAATAAAAGCAAATGGATTGAAGGTGGCCCTGGGCAGGGCAGGGGCCGGCACTGGTTGTGGTAATATGTTAGGCAAATTAAGGTGTCGAATGAGACTGATAATCGGATTATATAGACCTTCATTATGATATTTGCAATTTTCATGTAAGTACTGGTCAATCTGCAGACTTGTGCTAATTAAGGTTGCGAGTGCTATCGTGAAAGAAGGGTTCAAGATTTGTAGAAAACAACTAATTAATGCAGATATTTGTATGGGTTTAGGTTTTTTCATTGCCATAACGTGACTTTTTCAAATATTAGATAAAGTCCGTTTTCTCATGGTGGGGTGATAAAATTAACCTTCATTACTTCATTTATTAAATAAAAAAGAATTGGTCAATAACGTACGTGAGTCGCCTCCCCTTCTTATGGGACTAGCTACCATATAAGATCATTTCAACAGAAGTTTAATTAAAGAACATAGTGATGAGGCATGTAGAAGTCGTTGTGGAAGCATTCAATCAAGTTGTAACTCGATCGATCCATCGATCGGGAAGTTGTTGAAGCATAAAGAAATATTTCTTGTAATAAAAACTCCTTTCTCAAGCATACCAACTCCTTTCTCAGTTTGAACAGTGATTTATCTAAAACTTCAAACTTTTTGTTTTCCTTTTCCTTTTAAACAAAGTAAGGGCTCAGGCTCGGTCAAATGTTACTAAGATCATGATTTTAATTCAATTTTATATATGTTCGGATAAATTTATAGATGCTCGACTCATAATGGGTTTCGTCTAAAAACTTGGCAAAGTATTGATTTATAAGTTGCACTTCCCCTATAGTACTATTGACCCATTCAAATACCAAACAGAGACTGAAAAGATTTTGATTTCTTCCAACTTTTGGAGAATGACGACGAAGAAATAAGCAGCAGGGCACTGCATGCAATGCAAATTTTTAAAAATATTACCAACAGTTTACTTAGAAAAAAGCTACTCGCATTATTCCTATAAGTGCTCTCATTCTCATCAACCCTTTTCATCACGTCCTTGGAGACCACAAAGATGACTCCCTTCAATCACATTTCCTACTTGATATTTCTTTGGCTATTGCTGCTGGTAGGGAGAAGCCATGCGATGTTTGAAAATGAAGACCTCGAAACCTATATTATCCAATTGGACCATTCCCAGAAACCCTCTTCCTTCTCAATGCCTGAGGCATGGCACAGGTCCATACTTAGGTCCTTATCACAGCCTGTTGATGACCAAGAAATGCTACTCTACTCCTATAACCAAGCATTGCAAGGTTTTAGTGCCAGGCTCACAAAATCTCAGCTATCCGAGATTGAGAAATCTCCAGCGCATATTGCCACATACGAGGAGTCTTTTGGCAAGCATCATACCACGCACAGCACCAAGTTTCTAGGACTGAATCACCGGTATGGCCTATGGCCTAAAGCTAACTACGGTGATGGTGTGATTATAGGCGTCATCGACACTGGAATTTGGCCAGAAAGTGAAAGCTTTAACGACAAGGGTATGTCCCCAGTTCCGAAGAAATGGAAGGGCACATGTGAAAATGGCACAGCATTTAGCCCTTCTCACTGCAACAGGAAGCTGATCGGAGCTCGGTCTTTTAGTAAAGGACTGCGAGCTGCTGGCCTGAAAATTTTCCCCCCAGAAGAGGACTACGATTCGGCAAGAGACTTTGAAGGCCATGGCACGCACACGTCATCTACAGCTGCAGGTTGTTGACCTAAATTGTCTTGTGCAACCTGAATTGTTAAGAATGGTAGAAGAGTTGGCTATGTCAGTGAAAATCAAGA
>JANZLC010000008.1:17646284-17661076 GCA_026413385.1 Erythroxylum gracilipes | reverse complement strand
TATATATTGATTGATGTGTTTCAAGACTTCAAATATCTTGATAGTTCATACATATTTTGTACTTTATAAGCCCCTCTCAAAAAATATGGAGCATATATATGCACTCTTCGTAGGTGTCCGTGTCAGATACATGTCCGACACGTGGACACGGCTCCATTTTTCCGTATCCGTGCTTCTTGGAATAATGGCGATTTGCCTCATGTATCTCTAAATTGTAGGATTGTTCCCGAAATCTTTGGTTATCCTACTGACTAGAATCTAGTTCATTTAACGGTTTAACTCATTAATCATGTAAATGCCCATACATTATCATTTTCATCTTCTATGATGGGCAGAGATGATAAAGCAATGAAGATATATATTTTTTGATCCTTATCCTCGGCTTCACGCAACAATAATTGGACACCATTAGGTTGTGGAGATCATAAGCTAGAAGATAAAAAAATCTTCTCATTTCGGTCGTGAAACAATGCTGGATAGAGCATGTGTGCAATTGCTAGAGGTATTTTTCTGTTATGCTTCTACTTCCCGAATATTGTGAATAACATGTCTCTAGTTTGTTTATACGTAAATAATTTTGTGTTTTAAGATGCATGCTTCAGTTTACATTTGGTATCAAAGCCACCGTGCCTCTGCCTTGCATCTTAGTTGTTTGAGAACATACTCCCGTTATGCTTTGTTTCTCATTTTTATTTCTGTTGTATGAGCTTAGCATGTGTTGTTGACAAAACTCGACGTCTGTGTGCATGATGGACGTCAGAATTGTGTTTTGGTGCTCCATGTTGCACCCACTGGTGACAGGACAGTGAAGGGAGGAGGGACTACGGTGACTGTGCATGGCGGCCTTCGAACATCGCCAGTCATACAACATCGTATGATTTGTTTTTCTAGCATGTCACGCTCCTCAACTTGTCGTCGTCGTCCCTTCACTGCGATCCTCATCTTTCCGACGATTGTTGCGCACTTAGTTGCTTTCAGGTTGGAGTCGGGTCATGCCGACCTAGCTGGAGGTTGAAGACAATGATCCTTTTTTTAATTAATTAACAATTACTAACATTAACATAATTAATTAATTAAAACATAATTAATTAATTAATTAATTACGTTAATTTTAGTAATTGCTGGGTTAATTAAGCACCTAACCCATTTTGTTGTGATTTTAATTATAAAATCATTTTTGATATTAATATTTTGTGAATATTAATTTTTAATTTGTATGTCTAATATTTGATTTAAATTTGACATGCAAGTTATAATTTTTTAAACTATTTTCACAAAATATATGTGATTAATTGAAAATTTTATGTACAAATTTATGATCATTATATATGAAAAATTAGATTAAATAATTTTGTGCATTGTTATTTGATTCATTTTCATTATTAATTACATGATGCAAATGTTTAGCCTTTTTAGGCTTAAATTAATGTGAGTGGTCTATATGATTTTAATTAATTAGGAGTAGCCATAGCATCTCTGATTAATTAGGATTATGTATTTAGTTTTGAGATCACATTAAAATGTTAATTGTAATTAATGGTACGTGATATGATAAAACCTACCAATAAGAATTTTGTTGTATTTGTATAATTAATTAGGATGAAATGTAGCACCCTACTCTCTCAAGACACGTACTCGACATCTTGAGTGATGTCCGAGTGTGAATCCCGTAAGGGTGACATGTTAGAACGGTCAAACTCTCGAAAATTCAATACAAAATATTTTTAAATTTATTTTACATGTACGCGAAAATCAATATTCAAATTCGGGTCCATACTTTTATTTTATAAACATCGAAAACACAATTATTATTACACTTTGATCAATCTCATTTACAAATCTTCCCACTTTGAAAAGTTATTACAAAACCGAATATTCAAATATACCTATTACAAAATTATAGAAGACTCTATTTGATATAAAAATAAGAAAATATTAATGCAGACGCAAACTGATCCTTACCTCTACCTCTTACTTGAATGCAGTGGCTATACTCCCATTTTTCCAATAGGGTAACTCTTCTGAGCTTGAAAAAATATTGCAAATTTTGGGTGAGTTTTGCGAACTTAGTGGGTGACCATCATCGATGGCTCACTCAATCACATAGCACATACAATTCATAAAATCACATTCATTTCAGACATATTTCACACTCAAAAATCATTCAAACTATTTAAATGATACATATCGCATGCATATGCAATGCTTATAAGACTCACTTTTAATTTGTTATTTTTTTATGACCGAGTGCCTTTTTTACTGACCCATATCTCTTGCGGATACCGAGTTGTATCAGATAATGTCCCATATCCCTTAGTGGATACAAGGTACATTCATAAATGAGCCTGAGGCTCTTATCACATATCGAGCTTTAAGCTCTTTTTCATTAGGGACTCCGGTCATAACTGCCTTTATCTTTCATGCATTCATATAATAGAATTCTTCATTTTCTTATATGATCAATCAGTCACTTTCACGTCATATTTATATTCAGAATACATTTATCATCGGACCGTGGTCCGGTATTCAACATAAATGTTAAGAAACACTTTTTCAATCATATGTGTATTCGCATGTTTCTTCGGAATTTAACAATCAAGTTAGATATCACATATTTCATCACATTAACATACAAGTAGTACTTCAATATCACATTCATGCATCAAGTCTCGGACCTTCATTGTCCGACATCAACATAAGCAAATCATATTCACATTGCAATATAATCATAACCGTAATCATTTAATGTAGAAATTGAAATCAGAATAAACAATGAAAGGAGACCATCTAGGTCGACTCATAGTACACTCAATATTAGCATTAGCTTCCATGATCTGGAAACGTCTAAACACAGACGTTTATCCTGCACATCCAAATTATGCAATATACACATTGCACACACGTTACAACTTTGCACAATTATAAGAACTCATTTTTGCACAAATAGGTATATGGACCATGTACAATGCATGCTTAATGACATTCCCCTGTTTTTTTGATTATTCAAATCATAAAGTCATTCCAATATCAAAACTCACTTAAGTAACATTTATATTTAAGGTTTATGTCTCAATACAACCACTTAAATCTAATTTCATCACTCAATTGCTAATTCAGATTTTTTCCAAAAACATCATTTCGGGTCAACTTTACATGTTCTTTCTAACCCTGATAATGAAGTTATTGGGCAACACTTTCTTCTATAAACATGTTTCCCTACGTTTTAAGTTTCTAATGACACTAAACTCATACAAATTGGTCCATTATTTCGAAAGATATTCTCTAAATAATTTAGACTGTTCTTAACTGTAACAGTATTATGTACTTGACTTCAATCCAGAAAATTGAAATTCGTAGAGATAGAATTAAAATTCAATCTTTGCATACAATTTGTAACCTATGTTTCTAGTTTACTACAATTCAAGAATCATCTCATTTGGAAATCTACAGATTAAGATATAACCGAAATATCCAAGCATGCTCAGTGAAATCATACCAGTTCATACTATTCCAACAGATTCCCTCACTTTCATTGTATCAATATTTTCTAAATCAATTCAGAATGCTACCAATTTTTTTAGAGATATAATAATGTGTTAGAAACCCATTGGTTCAAGAATCAAGTCATTTGGAGGCCTAGAGAAGAAGTTATAGTCCACAGAAGCAAGTATGTTCAGTTTGCAAAAGGCTTTCGGGTACAGAAACTATTAGAGAGCACAGTGTCTTGATGTGACAATTAAACATTGTCTAGAAATTAACACTCAATGGCATGAGGAAGAAAACTCATGGGTGTGAGGAAAAAAATCACGGGTGTGACAGATAAGGACAAAAATGTTGGACTATTTAAGAGCACACTCAGTCAGACCCGTCCCATGTTTTTTTTTACTCGGTCTCTTCCAAATAATTTCAGATGGCTATGATATTTGGTGGAGAGGTATAGTAATGTGTTGCAAGTGCAATGGTTTAAGTCTCATGTCATTTCGAAGTCAGGAGAATAAGATATGGCTAAAATATTGAAGGATGTTCAATTTTTCTCCAGCCACAAAAGTCATGATCGTACATGAACACGATCGCAAGTTTTGACCCAATGTCACGATCATGCATAAGCACGATCGTGAGTTTCCACTCGAAGTCATGATTGTGCTCCAACATAATCGTGAGTCTTCTGACTTTAAATGGAAGTCGCGATCGTGCTTCTCCTTCTTACTAACTCTGTTGTTTTCTCTTCTTTCTTCTCTTCTTCTTCTTTTGTTTCACTTAAACCATTTCTAACTTATTTAAACCTCCATTTTTGACTTCCTTTACGCTCTAAAAATTCACCAAAAGTTTCATAATCATTCATTTTTCATAGTCATCAATCAAAAACAGAAAATCACACCCACACATATATTTCATGTTTTCTGCATTCTTTCATTGTCATGTTTCTGCATTTTCATTTTTTGCTTATTTTCCAATTTCTTCTCTAAAATCTATCTTTCTGATATCCAGATATCATCTAACATCTTTTCTTTAACTCTAAACTCACTTTTTGTTCATTTCCAAAAACATCCAAAATTTCACGTAAAAACCATGAAAACAGAGTATACATATATCAACTTTTCATAATTTTCTGCACTCTCCCTATACACCCTTTCAATGATTTTTCTAACTCAAAAATCATTTATCTTATGATATATTGATCATCAAATATGTAGAACAACATGGCATACCCAAAATTTACTCACTCACTTTTCAGCAAATATGTATATCACTATTTCCTAACCATTTAACAGTCAGCTAACGTGATGCATGCTTCATCTTATAGTGAAATAAAGAACCATAACAAGCTTACTTGTTTAAAGCTTTAACATCTTCAAAATCTCCAGAAACCTTAACTCTCATGCACCCACGTACACCATTGTAGAGGTTAACGAGTTTTGATTTTCCTTGATGCAAAAGAAAAAAACCGAAGTTAGGAAAAAGTAGAAGAAAACAAAATTTAACTCTGATGGATATTTGATGAAAAACTCCGTGTAAATGAAGAAATGTGAAGAAAAAAGCTACGAAGAAGATAAAGACAAGAGTACTGTATTTGATCTTTCAAAGCTAAGAAAAACGTGACTTTAGATTTAGACACTTGCCCAATTTCTATGGTCTTTAGCTAGTTTCCCAACTAACTAGTTCTCATTGAACTAATCTCATAAGCCCAATCTTTTTATTCCAATTGTCTCTAAATCTACAAAGTCCTTTTCTCACAAATTCTAAAGTCATTTATAAATTTCTCCAATACCATTTAACCCATTTCTATTTCCTTCGATCAATTTACTTACTATTTGGTATTTTTCCTAGTCCAGTAATACTCAATATTTTTGGAATTTTTTCCTAAGATTCACCAAAAAAAAATCTAATTCAGCAATTTATCCTCTCGACTTAAATTTTCCATAAATAAAAACCACAATTCTCAAAAGAAAAAAAGTCCACATATGTAAATCAATTATACCCAGAATATGTCAATGAATGAATGTACAGTCATAATAATGTGTGCAAAATTTAAATTCACATGTGTGTATGCTAACAATATGCCTAAGCATGAGATGCATCTTTTTTAGTCTATCATTGATCCCACATGTACCATATCTTTAACCCTTAATATGGGAAACAAGATGTTACATGAAATATCGGATTATATTTCTTAATTTACCTATAGGAATTAAGAAAAGGAATATAATTCAATAGTTTTGTCATAAAGTTATATATAAATCTAATTGAGTAGAACTTTAGCCCACAGGTAACTCTTATGTCACTAGATTCATGTATTAAAAGCATGAATTACATTGGTAAACTATGAATTATTATTGGTCTCAAATTATAAATAATAAGCATGTATGTTTGAACTTGTAGTTACTTAGACAGTTAATATTTCTGATATTAAGTGTGATATTCTTGAATTAAGGGGTGATGACTATAAGGTGCGGAAGGAGAGAGTTCTACTTCATTTGGGCTGGATGGATATAGATTATGCTATTAGGAAAGATGAAGCACTGAGTATAACTAAAACTAGTACTCCAGATGTTGTTGCTCTTTATGAAAAATGGGGAGAGATCTAATCGCCTCTCCGTGATGTTCATAAAGACGAAAATATCTGTTAGTATTCGTAGTCTATCGAACAACATAAAAAAGTCAAGGATCTATTGCAGGTCATTGATGAGCAATTCGCCACATTTGATAAGGCTCTTGCCAGCACATTGATTATTCAGTTGTCATCCATGAAGCTTGTTAGGATAAGGGGCGTACGTGATCATATCATGTGTATGAAGGACATAACGACTCAACTAAAAGCCTTGGAGGTTACCATATTGGAATCTTTCCTGGTTCATTACATTCTATACACTCTGCCCCAATAATACGATACTTTTAAAATCTCTTATAACACACATAATTAAAGACAAGTGGTCGATCAATGAATTATTGACCATATATGTGCAAGAAGAGGAGAGGTTGTTGATGGAAGAGGGTGAAAAGGTGAATTTGTCTATTTTAGGAAAGAAAAGACAAGATGATGCTAAAAAGAAGGGAAAAGGCAAAATTCCTCCTTAGTCTGATATAAAGAAACCATCAAAATGTTTCTTCTGCAAAAAGAAGGGACATATGAAGAAAGATTGTGCTAAATTTAAGAACTAGCTCAAAAAGAAAGGTACTACGTTTTCATTTGTTTGATATGAATCTAATATGGTTAATGTTAATCATAACATATGGTGGATTGATTATGGTTTTACAATCCATGTTTCAAATACTTTGCAGGGTAAGCAAAACCTAAAGAAGTCGGTGGGAAGTGAACAATGCATCTATTCAGGAAGTAAGACAAGTTCACATGTAGAAGCCATTGGCACTTGCAGTTTAGTTTTAAGCAGCGACTTTATTTTTTGTTTGGAAAGACCTTTTATGTTCCAAATTTCTCTAGAAATTTGATTTTAAGATTCTGGTTTCAGTTTTTGTAATGGATCTAAAGTTATTGGCTATGGTACACTATCTGATGGTTTTTATTTCATTCAGTTACAAAATGATGATGCCTATAATTTGATAAATGTCACTGCTGGGTTAAAACAATGTGTTGTGAGTGAAGAATCCTCTATGTTATAGCACCGTAGATTAGGACACATTTCCATTGAGAGAATTAAGAGATTAATAAATGAAGAGATAGTTAGTACTTTAGATTTTGTTGATTTTGAGACTTGCGTGGATTGTATTAAGGGTAACCAAACTAAAAAGTCTCGAAAGGGTACAAAGAGGAGAACAAACCTGTTAGAAATCATACCTACAAATATTTGTTGTCTAGATATGGACGCAAATAGTCTGAAATATTTTATCACCTTTATAGACGATTACTTGCAATATATGTATCTGTACTTAATTCGTTCCAAGGAAAAAGCTTTGGATGGCTTTAAAATTTTTAAGCCTGGAGTAAAGAATCAATGTGGAAAACTAATTAAAATCTTGAGGTTAGATAGAGGTGGAGAGTACTATGGTAGATACATAGAGAGTGGATAAGCACCTAGTTTATTTAAGAAGTTTCTTTAAAAACATGGGATTATTGCCCAGTACACCATGTCTGGTTCTCTAGATCATAATGGTATGGCAGAAAGAAGAAACCAAACCTTAATAGACATGGTGAGAAGTATGAGGAGTAACACAAAATTTCCTCAATTCTTGTGGACTGAAGCTTTAAAGACGACTATGTATATATTAAATCGAGTTCCAACCAATGTTGTCTCAAAGGCACCTTTTGAGTTATTTAAGGGTTAGAAACCCAATCTGAGGCATATAAACATTTGGAGATGCCCATTTGAAGTGATAATTTACAACCCACAAGAGAAGAAGCTAGACTCAAGGACCACTAGTGGGTATTTCATTGGATATACTAAAAGGTCTAAGGGGTATAAATTTTATTATCCATCTCATAACACTAGGATTGTGGAATAAAGAAATGCAAACTTTCTTGAGAACAACTTGATCAGTGGGAGTGGTTAATTTAAAGATATAGTTTTTGAAAAGGACCATTATGAAGCTCAACCCTCTGGTTCAAGTGATAAATTAACTGTCATTCATACCCCTCAAGTTGAAATAGGTGTTGGACAACCAGTTACTGAAGTTCCATAAGTTGTTAATACCAATCCAGTAGATCAAGTTGTAAATGAGGAATAACAAAAAAATGTTGAGTAACCTGCTGAAAAACAAGTTGAGCAACAGGTTCTTCAAGAGGATGATGATATAACATTGCGGAGATCTACTAGAGTTAGAAGGTCAGCAATTCCTGGTGATTATATAGTGTATCTATAAGAGTCAGACTATAACATCAGAGCGAAAAATGATCCTGAAATGTTTCACAGGCCATGAGTTCTAAAGAATCTAACCTTTGATACAATGTCATGAAAGATGAGATGGAATCTATGGAATCTAACCAAGTCTGGGATCTTGTTGAGTTGCCCAATGGTGTGAAAGCCATTAGATGTAAATGCGTATTTAAGACAAACAAAGACTCACAAGGCAATGTTCTAAGGAATCAAACCTGTGGTACAATACCGTAAAAGATGAGATAGATTCTATAGCATCTAACCAAGTATAGGATCTAGTTGAGTTACCCAATGGTGTGAAAGCCATTGGAAATGGGTATTGAAGACAAAGAAAGAATCACGGGGCAACATTTAGTGACATAAGGCAAGACTTATTACCAAAGGGTTCACTCAGAGGGAAAGAATTGACTATACAAAGACATTTTCTCTTGTATCAAAGAAAGATTCTCTTCGTGTAACTATGGCATTAGTAGCTCATTTTGGCTTTGAGTTAATTCAAATGGATGTGAAAATGACATTCCTCAATGGTGAACTAGAGTAAGAGGTTTACATGAAACATCCTAAAGGATTCTCCTCTAGTGATGGTGAGCATTTTGTCTGCAAGCTTAATAAATCCATATTTGGATTAAAGCAAGCCTTCCAGCAGTGGTATTTAAAATTCCATGAGGTTATCACTTCATTCGATTTTGAAGAGAATATAATGGACCAATGTTTATACTAGAAGGTCAGAAGGAGTAAGAATTGTTTTCTTGTGCTATACTTGGATGATATTTTTCTTGCGACTAATGATAAGGGTTTGCTATATGAGGTGAAACAATTTCTCTCAAATAATTTTGATATGAAAGATATAGGTGAGGCATCTTATGTCATTGGCATTAAGATCAATAGAGAAGGATCTCAAGGCATTTTGGGTTTGTCTCAAGAGACCTATATCAATAAAGTTTTTGAGAGATTTCAGATGAAAGATTGTGCACCAATTGTAGCACATATAGTGATTTTGAATCAATGCCCGAAAAATAATTTTGAATGGGAACATATGTAGATTATTCCATATGCTTCAGCTGTTGGAAGTCTTATGTATGCTCAGGTTTGCACCAGACCTGACATCAATCTGTTGTTGGAATGTTAGGTAGATATTAAAGTAACCCAAATGTTGACCACTGGAAAGCTACAAAGAAGGTTATGAGATATCTTCAGGGCACAAAAGATTGCAAGCTTATGTGCGGGGGAACTGAGAACTTGGAAGTAGTTGGATACTCCAATTCATACTTTGCTGGCTGCATTGATTCAAGAAAATCAAAATCTGGTTATATTTTCATACTAGCTGGTGGAGCTATATCTTGGAGAAGTGACAAGCAGATCCTGATTGCTACTTCTATTGGGCCCCGTTTTCGAAGCCCAACAATCACTCCGAATATCAAAAACATAAGACGTGAGCGCATTTCCTATAGGTTTATTTCCATGGAATCTCTTTATCCCTCAACGTTTCATCCTCATTCTCATAAATTCTTAAGCCATAAAGGCGAGCCCACACAACGAAATCACAACAATCATAATTGACTTCTTCAAAATGGTAGCTCTTAATCTCTAGTTTATATAGAAACAAGGAACACCTCATTCGGAGCTCTGTAGCTCAAGATATGCTTAAAAATCCAAAGTATATTCATGGCCCAATCATGCTAAAAACATGTTAGGAATCTATCGCTTCAAGAATCACCTTAATTAGAGGTCGGACGAAGAAGTTATGGCCAAACGAATCCAACATGTTCATTTCCTTTCTCAAATTAAACATGCCTTGGCGCAATCACCATAACTCGCACTACAAGTGTCTGATTGACTTTGTTTTTAGACGGTTGGAAAGAAGACCTCTAGATCTACAACTTTTGTGAATACCCCAAAATCAAATTCTGTCGTTTGAAGGGTAAAAAGACACTGGCCGTGTAACTCAACACGGGTAGGCCGTGTAACCTTCGGGTGGAATAGTGCTCCTATGCTAGAAACACATGGGCTGTGTGATTTTACACGGGCAGGCCATGTAACCTTCAGGTGAAACCAATTTTTCACCCTCCAAAACTCCTTCAAAGGGTCCTAAACCCATCCTAACATCCCTTTCCTCGTACTCTTCTCCAATACCACCTTTCTAGTGCCAAAAACCACTTCAAATCCATTTAACTACTAAAAACATCATTGAATCTCAACTCCAAACGATTCATCACATACAAACTTGACAAGCAGTCCTCCCTTAAAGAATTCGTTATTCAACCAATCTAAAAACTAAACAATGTTTATTATAATGTGTTTATACCCCTTGAAAGAAAGAAATCCTAACTATGTAAAAGGCCTTTAAATATGGGCTTCCCACTGAAATAACTATAGCTCAAACTAATATTTCTAAAATATAGCTTATTAAACTTAAAAGATTTAAATTAAATGAGCTTAAAGTTAATAAAAGTCCATCTCACTAGGTACATTTGAAATTTTGGCATCCAAAAATTACAAAATTTATACCAATTGAAAGCTAAGAGAATAAGCTACAACTTTTGTGAAGACACCTTTGTCTGATTCCACCTACATCAATACAGTTTATTAAATAACAACAGGATATAATTTTCGTCCCTGGTAGTGTTACAGCCTAAGCCAAGACTCAATTTCATACCAAATTTTGAAATTATTATAGGTAGAATTAAAATAGACTTCTTAAAAAAATGTAGACATATGTTTCAAGTTTAATCCGAATCAAGAATCAACTCATTTGGAAATCTATAGATCAAGATATAATTAAAATACCGAAGCATGTTCAATAAAAATATTCCAGTTCATAACGGGTGCCATCACAAGTGTCATGGTGTGATCGCAATTCGCAACTTTAGGGCCAATTCTAACATTTCCTCACGTGTTTAAATAAATGGTGAATGGTTAAAAGAAGTCCTCAATGTGCGAGAATGTGGGGGGAGCTGTTACAATTCAGTGGAGGTGGACAATCATGAGGGAATGCAGAAGGTAATATTAAAAGAGGAGAGGTGCAAAGAAACAGGGGAAGAAGGAGGAAGTAGGAAGAAGATAGAGGAATAGGAGCTCTATAAAGCTTGTAATTCAGGGCATATGAACATTTGTTTTCTTTTCAATTTATTTTTAGTTTCTTTATGATGTGTGCCTTCTAGTTTCTCATTCAAAGACTGTTTCACCCTCTATAATGAATCTTGTTTTCTAAACTTTTGCTATGTATGGTTGCTGTTCTTATGAATAGTTTTTATTAGATCTTAATGAGAATTGAGTTCCTTTAGAAAAATCATACAAATATAACTTGCATGCTAAGAGATTAGTGTCTAAGTTTTATTCCTCAAAGGTTATGCGGTTCATCTCTATTTCATTTATATCCGAATTGAGAGATTTGCATTAAGATAAAATAGAGTAGGTAATTCAAACTTGAGAGAGAAGAATTACTTCTTAAGAAACTTGGGGTAGTAGAATAATAGGATTCAGATTTACTTAGCAGGAGTTGAAACAATTTGTGGAACATTTAATCTTGTGAATTCGTGAAAAGCAATTCCATTCTTATAGATTAGTTTTGTCTTGGTAGTTTTGACATAGTTGATTTATTTATATCCTTTTCAACTTCTAAATCTTTTTATTATTAAGTTAAACAATCTGGAAAGAATTTAATTGGTGTATAGTATAGATCCTCGTGGGAACGATAACCGTACTATAATAACCCATAAGCTTACGGTCGAGATCCGACTGCGTTTCTATTTATAACTCATCCTTTGCCTTCACGTCAAAATACTTGGTTAACGTTAAAGAAAATTAAGAATTGATGTTTCAATAAATAAATCCTACTGATCTTTGAAAATAGCAAAAATTGTCATGAATGGATACTTGGTGATAGCTGCAATTTTAATTGATTGATAACTATAAATGTATGTGTAAAAGTTCTATAGGTAAATGATTATGATGTTATTTTTTCAATTAATATATATATTGAAATCAAAGTGCTTAATCATGAAATGAATAGATCAGTATGATGGCACAACTTGAATAATTAATGTTTATGGTTAAATTGAATTCATCAAGTTAAATGCCATTGGCTCATTATTGCATATTGCATGAATGTATGCTTATGTGCTTCATGTTTTGTTCTTTTTTGAGTGTTTTTAGTTTTTCTTGAGCACAAGTAAGGGTTTAAGTGTGGGGATATTGATAGGTGTAGTTTATACTATATTTTAATAGGTGTTTTAGTGTGTTTATAAGTGTTTATTAGATGATTGTTATAGGTATAGGCTTAGAATTATGTTAGTGTGAATGTTTATTTATATTCTAAGTGTTTGTATGTTTTAGAGCATGTTTTCATTCTTATTTATATGTTTCTTTAAGTGTTTGATGTTTTTTTTAGTTTTGGAAATCAGATAGGTGAAGAACAAGAGATTTAGATGTGCACGGAGCTGCATGGGTTAAGTCATGATCGTGATTCTCATGTCACGATTGTGACAAAAGAGATTTAGCCAGAGTTATGATTGTGACTCCATATGCATGATTATGATAGAGGGAAAATTCACTGATTCATGATCGTGACTCCAATGTCATAATCATGACAGAGGCTTCCTAGGCATGACTTTTCCATGTATTTTAGGGTTTTGGGGAATTTTTGGAACCGATCAAAGGGTGACAACCCTAGCTAGACCCCAAGACCCTCTAAGACTGTTTAAGAACCTTATGAAACCTAAAAAGTGTAGCTACCATCTTACAGAAGTGGATCAAACAGGGAAGATTGGGAGAGGCGCCCAGATTTCTAGTTTTCTAGCTCAAGCTCCGAATAATAGTTTTATTTTTTCTACTTTGTTATTTTCGTATTGCTTAATGTGTAAATTGAATTTCCAAAGGTCTATTAAGTTTATAATGTTCTAAATTTCATATTAGGGTTTATTCCATTGTTGTTTTGTGACTTTAATCTTTATTGATTCAATACATATTTTGTGTTGTGTTAATATTGCATGTTCATACTTTGGAAATAAATGAGCGAGTGAGTCAAAAGTAATCTGATTAATTTGCATAGCGAGTGTTGATAAATTAATATGTCACACGATTAACAAACCAATTATCATAAAAATAGAGATCATGTGTGAGAACTTGTTTATTCAATAGATAACTTTAGAACTAATTGAAAAAGTTAGGGAAAGAGTTATGAATTGAAAGATTGAAATTCTGGAATTTTCATATTCAATTAGGGTTAATCAACTAGGGTAATTGTTTAGGTCTTAAAAGAGAGTAATCAAACCCTTCAAAAATCTAGTATCGAAACATAATTGAATCAGTAATTGTTAGGGGAACAAAATAATGAAAGAATAAATCCTATACATTTAGACTTAATCATCCTTAATTTTTACAGCTCATTTGATATTCATTATTTATTTGATTTTTATTTAATTGTTTAAATTTTTTGTCATTATTTCACTCAAATCATACTTTATTACCTTAAACAAAGTTAGATTTTACATATTTCTCGTGGGATCGACACCTTTTGATATTACAAGTCAACAATTTGTATATTTGTAGATATTGAGAGTTTTATTATATATAAAATTTACTCAACACCAAGTTGTTGGAAATATTATTTTAGATTATAAAGGTCAATAACTTGAATCAAACGAACCTTTATATTATGCATATAATTTGATGATGAGTGCATAAATTGTATACTTTATTTATATGATTGATACATCTATATTGGATGCATGTTAAATTTTATGTTTTATATGTTTCATATTTTACATGCAATTTTATATTTGATGAGACAAACAAAATTAAATCCCTTGTTAAAATACTAATTATAATTTGACAATATGATTGTTTCCTTCCATTGTTATAATAATAAACTAGAGTTATGTTTATTTTTAGGCTTGTTAAGCAAACTCAAGACCAATTTAACCTGAATATGTTTAGTCTTATGACAGTGGGTTCTACTTAACTAAATTTGTGTGATTTGAATGAGCAGACTCATGATCATATGAATTTAGAGTTAGGGTTGGGAATAACATATAATATATATTTGGTAAGAGTTGTCACCTAACATATCTGGAAGTCACATGAGATGTAAATGATAAAGCTATTATCCACCTAATTTAAGTTTAGTTGGTTTGTTGAGCAAACTTAAGATCAACTATAATTAAATGAGATCCTAACCACTAGATTAGAGTAATCTTTCCAACTAGTAGTGAGAGCTATTATTTTGAATAAAATAGTAGGAGTAACCAAGTAAATGATTAAAGTCCTAATCTCATTTAGTAGTCATGGTGTAACACCCCACTCCCACAGGACACATACCCAACATCTATAGTGATATCCGAGTACGTACCCCATAAGAGTGGCATGCTAGAACAATCAATCAGTAAAAATTCATTCCATAAAACTTTTGTTTCTTTAAAACAAGGTTCACGTGAGCGGAAAATGACTAATCAAATCGGGCCC
>JANZLC010000008.1:17609995-17622292 GCA_026413385.1 Erythroxylum gracilipes | reverse complement strand
CCAATTTAACTGATCGCATACGACTCCAAAATAAAAATCATGCATCAAAATAAGTAAACTGGTTTGGGGTCCAACAGCACTTCATCTTCTTACTCGTCATATATTCTTTCCAATTCTTCCTTTCCTCCCAGTTCCTATGACTGTCAATTGATCTACTACGATTTTGGATTCTACTAGTTTTGTTAATTCTCTCATCCATCTCATCCATCCTAGTAGATAACTTCTTGAACTCATTCATGAATGCCTTATACATCATTTTCAAATCAGGCACATTTTCATCCTTCTCATGTAATGTTTCTTTTCCATCTCTTCTATTGGCCATTCTTATAACAAAAGGTTGCAAGAAAATGGTTAGCAATAAAAAAGATAACCTCTTAATTCACTTCCTTATGTGTTTCACTCAAAAGATGACACTCCATTTGTGTTTCACTCAAAATTGACTTTTACCCTCTTTTAAGCTTACACACGCGAGCCTTTTTTCACTCAAACTTGTTATCCTTAATTGCACTTCAAAATTCAATTGCTAGTTAAGGTAATTCACAAATAGAAAATTAAAATTTAGGAATGCAATGAAAACAACTAAGAAAGACCATAGGCACAAAACTAGAAGCAAGTATACTGAAATAAATGAAGGCAAAATGGGCACACAAAAGGAAAGGATATATGCTTTCCAAAAATACAAAATTTAAATTAACAAGAATCAATTTTTTAATTATGGTGTAAATGGAAACAAAAAATAAGAGATAGAAAAAATAGAAACTTAGATTAAAAGAAAATGATGAAACTAATGCATAAATGTGGAAATTGAAATTTTCCTAGTGGGAAAGTCGGATGCAAAGATGTAAAGACACTAATCAAAATAGGTAGCCATTAAAAGAAAATCCAATAATTACGCCAACTCCAAAGATGGAATTTATGCTATTTGACTTTTCTAACTATTTTTCCTAATTTAAGATATCACAAAATTGATTTTTTTCCTTTTTAATTTTTTTAGCAACTAATTTAAAAAAAGAACACCATCAGCTGACTTTTCGTCTTCTTTAACTCAAGAAACCTTATTTTCATTATTTTCATTTTTTTTGGTTCTTTTTAATAATTCAAAGAACAAACTTGGAAAAATAAAGAAACAAAAAAAATACAAGAAAAAGATGAATCCTAATTTTGAATTCTAATTAAACATAACAATGATAAAAACAAATAAACAAAAGATAAAAATAATTTATCCTAATCCAGGCTATGATATCAAATGATACGAAACCTCATGGCTAAAGAACCTGAAACTCCTTAAACACACTTTGGATAGGACAAGGACAAGGACAAGAAGAAATCTACAATCTTAATAAACCCCTAATTAATTATATGAACGGAAATGCATATAATAAGGATGATTTGAAAACAAGAATACAAATTCTCTACAAGTGATTGCTTTGATAAGAATTATATTTTTGATATAACAGAAAAAGACAAGCAATCCTCCGTTAAAGAATTCGTTATTCAACCAATCTAAAAAGTAAACAATGTTTATTATAATATATTTATACCATTTGAAAGAAATAAACCCTAAATATGTAAAAGGCCTTTAAACAAAGGCCTCCTACCAAATAACTAAAGTCTAAACTAATATTTCTAAAATACATCCTATTGAACTTAAAAGATTTAAATTAAATGAGCTGAAAGTTAATAAAAGTCCATCTCACTAAAATAAGTCCAAAATATAATTAATGGGCTGTCCAAAGTTATGATTCTAATTTAAAATAATTAATTAAACAAGAATAAAACTCTTCTTGCACTTTCTACCCAACTTGATTAGTTATAATAATATCATTGGACCTCAGTCTCTTGAAATTTCATGCCATCCACAATTCAACCCATGTAAGATTGAAGCATTTTTTTAAACTTCTTAACTCTTAGATTTTGTTATTGGTCCATTTAACATTACTAGTTCATCTTTAGTTCCATTTTCCTTGCAAAATGCCATGGTTGTGCTCTCACTTCACAACATGGGAGGATGGAAAATATGCATGTAAGTCAAGGTAAGAAAATAACCGCAACGAAAAAAAAAGGAACTTCCATTGCCTATACAAATATATGTATGTGCACACACCTTTTATCATCATGATAATACTTTATTACATTATGTTAATTCTGAGAACTGAATAGACAAGTAAGATAATCCATGAAGAGTTGGGACTCTGGAAATTCATCATTTCAGCCACGTCAGAGCTGCATGTGTTGTCAATAGGCCAAACCACCAGCAAATGCATCTCCATCATGAAGGAGAGACTCTGTCAGCCAATAACCATCCCATGAACCGCCGATTCTCTTCGGACAAGAAGTGAGGTATCAGTACAATGACAAACCTCGATTCTCAATTTTAACTATTACTTGCATTTCTTTTTCTTTACTGAAAACAAATCCTAATAGGATAACTATAATACTGTTTAGTGTGTGATTTGTCCCATTTTTCTTCTGAGATGGGAAGTTTAATTACACACTTGGAGTAAAACACAGTTTTATAACATAAAGAGAGCCGTAGGACTTGTGTTTTGTGTAGAGAATGGGCGTTGGATTGTATCTAAATCTTGATGTTGTGGACATAAAGTAAAGAACAATAGCAAGAGAGCAGTGAAGATTGAGCAGACTCTGGACTTATTTTGTAATCTAAATATTCAAGAGTAACTTCCATCGATTTCTGCACATAAACAATTATGCCAAGAAGACCATTTTCAAGTAGGATCAGGATCATAACACCATCCAGGAAAAAAAAAAAACAAATTTGGAGACGAAAAATGTATGAAAAGCAACTTCTAACCTCTATTTTAAGCTTACTGTGCTTTGAAAAGGAGTAATTACCTGAACCATAGTAAACTGAAATATTTCTTCTTCCTCTGGGCGATTACCTTGTATCCAAACCCGTTGCTTGAATCGGTTCTATTTCACAAAAACTAAGCAATTGAGTGGAGAACAAGACAGCAATTGAGATTGAATATCTTGTCAAGTTCAGGGTGACCCATATATTAGTATAAAATTCATACCTCATTCGCTAACAAACTGCTTAGGATCCTTCTATCCTTGTGACCAAGCAACACTCTATAGGTTGAATGGTGAAAAATCCTTCTGAACCTTTCAAACTGCAACATAAATGAATAACAGCTTGATATGCTGATTTTGCCATCAAGCGAGTCTTAAGACATAATTTTGAACGCACTGACCTGTCCCAAATCGAAGAAAGGGCCGAAGTAAGGTGATCTCTCAAAAGGATCAAAGCCAGCAAACTGTAGTACAAAAACACATACTTTTCCTAAAAAGAAAAAGGAAAAGAAAAAGAAAAGCCTTCGACTGGAATTATAAGTACCCTGTACATAACTTCAACCCCATAATCAGGACGAGGTTGATCGTTGTACTTCAAGGCATCAAGCTGGTGCTGCACAGCTTCCTCTGCACTAAACTAAACGAGGGGATTTGTTGCAGAAACAAGTGGAGAAGATGACGCTGAATGATAAATGACGGAAAGACTCACCAGACATTAGTAAAAAAGACGAAGTACTGCATTTCAATAAGCATTCAGGACTGTAATGTTGGATAAGAGTATACTGAATAGTTGTTTGTCTGTATTTAAGCCAACTTATAACGGCTATACTGACATGTAAAACCATATGAATGTTTTCTCTTCTCTCTCTCGACATCGAATGGATTCTATGTTTCTTTCTCTTGATGTTCTTCCCATTTCTCTTCTAACAAAATCGTAACTGAACAAACGCAATATTCTATTATCTACTCTTAATTTACAACAATTGGTATCAAAGAAGTCGATTTTGTGAAAAAAAAAACTATGGCTGAAAGCATGAGAGGCACTGAATTTCGAAGAGTTGAAGAAAGCTTGAAAGGTTTGATGGAGAGGACGTTTTTGGAGTCACAAGACAGGAGTCGGAGATTCAAAATAGGATGGAAAAGGTAGAGTAGGAGATGAGTGAGTTAAGGGCTCTATTCCTGCATAATTCCAGAAACAAGGAGGAGAGATTGGAGTGATAGAACCTATGCCGCAGAGTAGCCCAAGAAGTCAAGAGCGAGATGAAAATGTGACACCTACAAGAATGAATCGGAACGAGTTTCCATCGTTTGACAATGAGAACGTTAAACTCTGGCTTTACTGGTGTGAGCAATTCTTTCTCTTGGATCAAACCCCTAAAAAGACGAAGGTGAGTGTGGCAATTTTACACATGGACGAGCGGGCTTAGGAATGGTATCAATTATATATTCAAAATTGTAATAAGACAGAGATAGTTGAGTAGGAGGAATTCACGAAGGCCCTTAAACAACGATTCGATGCAGAAATCTTTGATGACATAGTGGGTGACTTTAAGGAGCTGAAACAACAGGGAACAGTCCTAGATTATTGCGCACAATTCGATCACCACTCCAATAGATTGACATTATCTGAAGAATACTTGGTTGGGTTTTTTATTAAGGGACTTAAACCTGAGATTGGTGTGACTGTGAAACTACATGAGCCTCATTCCCTACATCAAGTGGATACACTAGCTAGGAAACAGGAGGCAATCCTAAGATCCACTGGGAACACTGTGTTAAACCATGGTAATGTAATGAAGGGCGCGAATAATAGCAGTAATTTCAACTTCAATTCACGAGGCCAACAGACAACAAATATTATTTGTAACTCGCAGTCGGATGGAATACTACCTACACTAGCTTCGACATTACAGTCGTCATCATTAGTAAGAGCTTTTGAACCCCAGAAACATTTTGGTAGTAAGGCTTTTGACGATAAAAGAGCAAGAGGTCTATCTTTGGTGTGATGAAAAATATAGCATAGGTCACAAATGCAAGAAGTGACAATTACAATTTTATGTAGTTACCAGAGAAGATGACAGCGGGAAAACTTCACCCGAACTAGAAGAGGAGGAATCAGAGGGAAGTCCCGAAGAAGAAGATAGTCTGATAGTTTCAATGTAGGCCATGTTGGGGTTGTCTGGGAATACGGAGTTTAAACAAATGAGGTTAGTAGGAATGCATCAGAGAAGGAAGATACACATACTGATTGACAATGGGAACACCCATAATTTCATGGATACTTTTGTAATAAGAAAAGGAGGGTGTGATCTCCAGGAGATAGATCCAATTTTCATCATAGTAAGAGGCGGGTTGCAGCTGAAATGTCATCAATATTGCAAAGATTTTACTTGGACGATGCAGGGAGTGCAATTCACCATGGATGCGTTGGTGCTGGAGCTAGGAGGGTGCGATTTCGTATTGGGCGTGCAATGGTTGAGTGGATTGAATGAGGTATTATGTAACTTCAAGGACCGAACGATGATGTTTAAGTGGGAAGGACGTTTGGTCACATTAAGCGGAAATCTAGAAGGGAGATCCAGAGTCATTTCCAGCAAAGAATTTAAGATAAGATTACATCGCTCAACAGGCGGTCAGTTGTTCATGACGCAGTTGTCAACGCCCATTGAATTCTAGTTGCAGCAGATGAGAATGACACCTGAGCAATGAAGTGTGTTCGACGAGATTAATGTTATTTTGTCAGACTATGCAGAGGTTTTCCAAGAACCAACCCATCTTCCTCTGGACCGCAAATACAACCATCAGATAATTTTTAAAGAAGGAATAGAAGCCATTAACATTCGTCCGTATCGATATTTGGGGGCACAAAAAGATGCAATAGAAAAATTAGTTCGAGATCCCATGAAACAGGGCTTCATTCGACATAGTTACAGTCCTTATACCTTGCCGGTGGTTTTAGTCAAAAAGAAGGATGATTTATGGCTTATGTGTGTGGAATACAGGGAGCTAAAAAAAATATACAGTGAGGGACAAATTCCCAATACCACTGCTCGAAGAATTGTTAGACGAATTACACAGGGCTAGTTGGTTCACCAAGTTGGACTTGCGTTCAGGATACCATCAACTCCGGATGCAACCGGAAGATGTGACGAAAATAGCCTTCAAGACACACGAAGGTCACTATGAGTTTCTGGTTATGCCATTCGGTCTAACGAACAAGCCTTCAACGTTTCGAAGATTGATGAATGAGCTATTTAAACTGTATTTGCATCAATTTGTTCTGGTCTTCTTCGATGACATACTGATCTACAGTTCATCATTGCAACTACATGTACAACACATTTCAACAGCAATGAAGACGTTGAGGAGTAATCAGTTATTTTTAAGGGGAAGTAAGTGTGTGTTTGGGATGCGGCAAATTGAGTATCTGGGATATACAATTTCAGAGATGGGGGTAGCAACTAATAATCGGAAGGTTAAAACAATTGAGGAGTGGTCGGAACCCAAAGGAATTAAGGAGCTCCAAGGGTTCTTAGGAATTACGGGGTACTATTGGAGATTCATTAAATGATATAGGTTAATAGCTAAACCATTAATAAGGCTTTTAAAAAAGGAACGCATGGCTAGTTGGGATTGACAGCAAGAAGAGAAGGTCGCTTTGAGAACTTGAAGAAGACAATTACATCAGCGTCGGTGTTGCCATTACCGGATTTTTCAAAAACATTCGTGATTGAGGCAAATGCAAGTGGACAAGGGATTGGAGCAGTACTACAACAGGATGGCCACCCCATCACCTTTCTCAGTAAATCATTGGCAAGAAGGCATTACAGATTATCAACTTACGAAAAAGAATTTCTGGCGATAATTAAGGCTATCAAGTACTGGCATCACTACTTGAGCTACAAACCAATTATTGTTAGAACAGATCACGGAAGCCTCAAATATTTGTTGGAGTAGCATCTGTCGACTCCTTTCCAACAATCATGGTTACCTAAGCTTCTCGGATATGATTTTAAGGCATAGTACTATAGTTGAAAGGAAAATAATGCCGCAGACGCCCTTTCAAGAACCACGAGTGCAGAGGTGATGATGTTATCAGTAACACAATTACATGGAGAATTATTGGAAGAAATCAAGAAAAGTTGGGGAGAGAATCAAGCAATTAGGGAAATTATCATAAAATTGTAGATGGGAAGTTTGAAGTCTAGCGCGTATGAATGGAAAAATGGATTACTAAGGTGGAAGGGTCGTTTGGTAATTGGCACTAACAAGGTGTTGTGACAGCAGATAATTGGAATTAGTCATGATGAGGGTATTGGGGGACATGTAGGTGTGGTACTACCAAAAAAGTTACAAAATAAGTTTTTCTGGAAGGGATTGGCACGGGATGTGCGGAATTATGTCCAAAAATGTATGAACTGTCAAAGGAACAAGCACGACAATTCAGCATATCCTGGGTTATTGCAACCAATTAGAATTCCGGAAGGTACCTGGAGGGAGGCTAGCGTCAACTTCATCAAAGGACTCCCTATATCTAAAGGGAAGTAAGTTGTTTTTGTGATTGTCGACCGATTCACCAAATATTCTCAATTCGTTTTGAGTAAAACATCCTTACTCCACTTGTGAGATTGCGGAATTATTTCTCAATAACGTGTTTAAACTACACGGAATGCCGAAATCAATTATTAGCGACTGAGATCCAATCTTCATGAGTAAATTTTGGCAAGAGTTACTCTGATTGTTAGGAGTTCAGTTGAAAAACTCTACCACCTACCATCCTCAAATAGACGACCTCACAGAAGCGGTGAACAAAATTTTAGAAACATATTTACGTTGCTTCTGCAATGAAACCCCTCAACGGTGGAGTGAGTGAATACCGTTGGCTGAGTGGTGGTACAACACAACGTATCGCCCATCCATTGACTCCATACCATTTGAAGAGTTATATGGCTATCCCCCACCAGTTTACACACCATACATAACAGTAGATTCAAAGGTGACAGAAGTAGACTGAGTTCTAAAAGACAGGGAAACAATGACCAATGAAACAAGATTTCATTTGTAGAGAGTTCAAAACAGGATGAAGCAGTATGCTGACTCTAGACATTCGGAGCGTGAATTTAAAGTTGAAGAAATGGTGTTATTGAAGTTACAACCATATAGACAATACACTCTTCAGAGGAGAAACAACCACAAGCCGTCTCCACTTTATTATGGGCCATACAGAGAGATGCAGCAAATTGGGAAGGTCACGTACAAACTCGAGCTACCACCAACTTCCTTAATACATCTCGTGTTCCATGTATCACAATTGAAGAAAGCGCACATGGATCAAGATAGAACTTCTTTTGCACTGCCAGAGTTCATCACCCCTATTGAGCGTGCCTCTGTGGCAGTACTGGAAAGGTGTATAGCAAAGAGAAGTAATGGTACAGTGACTCAGTTGTTAGTTCAATGGTTAAGCGTTAATGCAATGTGGAAATATCTTTTCGACCTTCAGAAGCGATTTCTAAAGATCAATTTGGTGGACAAAAATGTTAAGGAGAGAGGAATTGTTGCAAAAACAAGTGGAGAAGATGCTGCTGAATGATAAATGACGGAAAGACTCACCAAACGTTAGTAACTAAGGCGAAGCACTGCGTTTCAATAAGTATTCAGGATTGTAATACTGGACGAGAGTATACTGAATAGTTGTTTGTCTGTATTTAAGCCAACTTATAACAGCTATACTGACATGTAAAACCATATGAATGTTTTCTCTTCTCTTTCTCTATATCGAATGGATCCTATGTTTCTCTCTTTTGATGTTCTTCCCATTTCTTTTCTAGCAAAAAACGCAATATTCTGTTATCTACTCTTAATTTACAACAGGATTCAACCTAACTTGGCATGCCACAAAAGATAAACCTAACAACGACTTGATCGGGAAATTACATTCAGTCTGGGTCCAAAGGGTCTCTTCCTACGCGATTCCAGCCTAAAACAAATAATAATCAGTAAGCTGCTCATCCAATTAAAATTAGTAAAGCCCGGAGAAATACCAGTCTGCAGACAGAAAATCCGGCACGTCAGCTGAGGCTCTGACAACGGAGAAAGCTGACGGCTTGTGTTGGCCGTTGAACTTCGATAAGAGGAACACCAAGTGCGGTGCAGGCAAAGATGAAGACAACAACATCGTCGCTCTCTCTTCCAGTTCCACCTCCGAACAACCTCGTAGGAAATATATAATTGATTATTATTTTTTTTCTCTCTTTTTTCTTTTTACTCTTCGAACTTTCATCTTGACCGTCCGTACTTTTTGTTCATTATATACGACGCCGTAATATATGCATCCACTGAAATGGAGCGTCAAGTGACCGCAAAAGTCGAAAAGTAAGTACTGTCCATGAACCGTCCTGCTCGTGCACTCCAGTTCCTAGTCGCCGTATCAAACAACACAACTGCCATGGCGTCTCGATCACGTGTACTTTCTTTCAGCTTCACTATTAACACGTATTGTGCGTATATGATTATATGAGTTGAGTGTTGTTACGGTGTAGTGAGTTTCGTGGATTTTTGCACAGCACCGAGGAGGAGGAGTAGGAGGAGCTCGAAAGCAATGGGGGAGAGGTTTCTCCCACTACACTGCAGACGAAGGTGGTCAGCATTTGGTGACCGGAGATTCTCATTTCCAGTCAGTCCACGACACTAATTTAGGTTTCCGTCAAGAGAATGGTTTCAATCTTCATCATAACCGCCAACAGCTCCGTCACCCCCAACGTTTCATTCAATCACAGTCGTTGGATCATCGTCCCCGTCCTCGAAAGCCGTTGCCGTCGGATTATCGCAATTGGGAATATGCTAAAACGGCGCCTCCTCCTCATGCTGGTAGGCTTATGGTAATGTCTTTCGAGTATTGATGAATCAACTACATGAATGCAATTCCAACTCTGGTGTTTCATTGCAGAGAAATTCATAGTGCTTTCTTATAATATACTAGCCGACTATCTTGCCATAGACCACCAGAGCAAACTTTATTATCACATTCCTCGTCACGTGTTGGATTGGGACTGGAGAAAGAGAAGTATACTTTTTGAACTTGGCCTTTGGTCTGCCGACATTATGTGCCTTCAGGTTTTTACCCTGCTTTGTACCGATTGTTTTGTACTGAATCTGGGTATTTGTATTCTTAGGAAATGAATTTCCTTCTTGTGGTAACTTTTCCAGGAGGTTGATAAGTTTCAAGAATTAGAAGAGGAATTGAAGCCAAAGGGTTATAGTGGCATTTGGAAGGTCTGTTTTGAATTGAAGAGTTGTTTTATTAATGTTTTATCTAATCCAGGTCCTTGTATTTTTGCTTAATTCTCTTTTTCTTCATCTGCAGCTGATGCATAGTTGCACTTTAGATATCATCCCATGTTATAGGTTTGCTCTGTTTACTCTGATGTAAAATGAGAAGGACTCGACCTTAAAACTAAAATATGTAACTGAATTGAGAGCCTAGTTAGATTCTTAAATTCGATTCTATTGTCAAATGTAAAAGATGGAAGGTAATTTGATAAGACCAACCTTGCATTCTGAAGCTGTAAGTTGCAATTCAAACTAATCACTCTTCTTGAATGTTTCTTGCATCTTTATTTAAGATTTCATGGGCCTCTAGAACATCTTCTTAGTGAAAATGCTTATCTTTTTTTCTTCTTATCGATCAGTTACTGAGACTTACAAAAGAAACATTGCCCTAATCTTCCCTTCGTTTTGGTGCATAAGTATATGGGTTGTTGCAGCCATCTAAGTTAAATAAAGAAGAAAAGGTCTGCGAGCTGTGCAGTTCATATACACCACAAGCTCCTTATTTTGTATGATGTAATTGCGGAGTTGAACTAATAAAGCAATATAGTGTTGTTATTCTTCTGAACTGAAGCAATCTCAAAATGTGCTTCTTCATCCTTTGATTTTGTGTGTGACAAATAAGGAGAGAGTTGAGATGTCTTTGTTTTTGTTGTATAGATGCGGACTAGTAAGGCAATTGATGGTTGTGCAGTCTTTTGGAGAACATCAAGGTAAAATATACTGGCAATCAAGTGTGTTGATTTGTGTCCATAAATGCATCTTTGTTTTTGCTGTTTGTTGTTTGATAACTATGTTTCTTCTGAATGTTATTGAATCATCTTCTCTTTATATTGCTTCTCTGATTTGCACCTTCAAAAACACAGCCTTTTTATTCTTAAGCACTATTGATTTTGCCTTCTAGAGGGTGCACTGATAGATGATGGTGTTTCTATTGACAAGTCATTTTGGGACTCTTATACAGTGATTTCCGAGAACTAACTTCTTCAGAATAGTCAGCTTTGTCCTTCAATATTAGGTTCCTCTATTATGTAAGTTTCTCATGGCATGGCATGGCATGGCTTCCCTTTGGTACATTCTTCACCTAACCGCTCAAACTCTACTCCAAACAAAGATCTTGCATTTATATTTTTTTGGGGATCCAATGTTTAGAATGACAGAAAACATGACAATGGCTAGTCTGGCTTTCCAATCGAAACATTGATGACAGTTTGGAAAATTGATGTCCTAATGATGCCTTTGGGACAAATTTGAGATTTGCATCATGTCACTCGTGTGCACTTCCTAGTCTTTGATTCCAGTTGCTCTGAGGTTATTGGCTTCAAATCCGGTTCCTATTTTAAAGAAAGACCCTGGATGTAACCTTTTCTTTATCACAGATGCAATAACTTCAGCTGTTGGTCTTCTGATGTTGTGACCAATTAAAGTATATCTTTATTCTATCAGATGTTACTCTTTGCCAAACCTTATATGTTGTTATAGTTGTAGAACTCAACTAATTTACCTTTATGTTAGATTCAAGTTGCTCTACGAAGAATCAATAGAGTTCAATAAGCTTGGACTTCGAGATAATGTGGCTCAAGTATGTGTGCTAGAGGTACATCATCTATTCTGGAAAGTTCATCTGACTTGCCAATATTAACTGCGACTACAGAAGGTCTGAATTTTGAGTTGTATTTTTCTTGTTTTTCACCTTTAATAACTGGTGGATGTGATTTCAGTTAATAAATCAATTTCACTTATCTGACACATCAGCTTCACCATCAAGGTATTAATTCAAAACTTATTTTTCTTATTTTGTTGTTTGTTGATCTTGTCAATGCCATAGGACATAGTCCATATAAAGTTTGTACTTTACTTTGCATATCTCACCCGATTATCATTTCAAACATGGTGAAACTTGACATTTTATTAATTTTCTAATAAAATTAAAGATTTATGTGCAGTTCATCATGTTCTAACAAAGTTGTCATCTGTAATATTCACGTGCTTTACAATCCTAAAAGAGGTGAAATTAAACTTGGTCAGGTATTTATCACACCACTTGGTAGTCTGTTACGATTTTGTCTGAGTTAAGCTACAATGCTCCATTAGTTATGTATGTTTTTACTAGCTCCATAACTCCCTCCACCTCAGCCACCCCCCCCCCCGCCGCCCCCC
>JANZLC010000008.1:17514931-17540507 GCA_026413385.1 Erythroxylum gracilipes | reverse complement strand
GAGCATCAAAACCCCTCAAGAATCTTGTAGAAAAATCGCAGCCTTCATCTTCTTTCTTCTTCTCTTCGGTTCTTCTCCACCGACAAGCTTCCCCTCTTCTCTCCTCTTTGTTCTTTCTTTCTTTATTTTGCTCAATTTCGTGAATCTGCTGCTTCCTTTGAGTTTAAAATGACATCAGCCCAAGCCTTTCATTAATTGAGTGGAGAAAGACCAATATGCCCCTTCTTATTAGCCTTGAAACATAAGAACTTAAGTGGACTTCCAAAACTGCCCTTGAAACTTTCTTGAAAAACAGCCATCTTGTTTCCTAATTGTGAGCAGGTATATGACATAATTTGGCAAAACGTTCTTCTCAAAAAATGTTCCCCTATGTATCATCTTTGAAAAGACACCAAGAATTCTCACATCGGTTAAGAAACAAAGGAGGTATGGCCAAAATACCCGTTCAGCTCTTACTAATCTGAGACTGAACATTAACCCAACTTCAATCCAGAAATTGACAATCTTAGGGACTAAGTTAGAATTAGATCCTTTCACATAATTTGTATCCCCATGTCTCAATTTTATTTTACCTCAATAATCAACTCAATCGGAACTCCGGAGCTCCCAAATTTCTCAAAATACTGAACCATGTTCAGAAAAAATATCTAACTCATAAACTTTAACCAATCCTCTCACTTTGGATTAATCAATCTCTTTCCATTTAATCTCCTAAAAATCTTAATTCCCCATGATAATGTATCTAAATGTCTTAAGAATCCAATGCGTCAAAAATCAAATCCATCGAATTTCGGACGAAGGAATTGTAAGCAAAAGATTGAAAAAGGCGGATCAAAAGCAAAAGAATAGAACCTCAATTATAAATATATAATCGAATTTTTCAAAAATCGTAACTCTTGATCCCAAAATTGAAATTTTACAAATTTGGTATCAATAGAAAGATAAAAGGAAACTATACAACTTCCATGAAGGCCATAAAAATCAATTTGGCCTCTAAGGGAGTCAAATTTCCAATCAAATCCACTAATAACCATGCTAAACAGTAACAGAAACTTCTAAAAATCATACTCCACTTTCCATGGTTCAAAAATTACATACTTTATATCAATGGAAAGATAAAACGTCATCTAAAACTTTCATGAAGAACTTAAACACAAATTCAACCTCTAACTAGGTAAATTTTTCACTCAAAGATTCTGCTCTGTTATTGTCATCCTATATTAACTCGAAACTTTAAAATTTCATATCTCCCAATTCTCACATCTAAAATTTACATAGTTTATAGCATCAGAAAGATGGACAGACAAGCTACAACTTTCATATAGACCACTTTCTCCAATTAAGAATAAATCTATACGACGAGTGGCATCAAAGCAGAGTACTCGCAAATGTACACTTATGGTCATTTTTACAAAACGAAGCTAAATAACACTTAACTTCGGAAAATCATATCTTCCACTCCCGATATCGAAAAATTGCATACTTTATGGAGACAGAAAGCTCTCAACAGAAACTACAAATTTCATGTAGATCATTTTTCTCAAACTTTGCCTAAATCAAAAAGTCAACTTTTATCCCCAAAAAGTCAAACTTTCCTTAATTTAACAACTTTTTACACTTTCACTCTTTATTTCTCAATTTTCAACTTCCATTTCAAACAACTCATTCACTTTACTCTCATAATCCATACAAATTTGTTCAAATATCAAAGTCCTCAAATCTTTTCTCATCAATTTTCCTTAAGGCACAAAACATCTATTACACAATTCATATACAAAAAATACTCATTGAGTTTCATTTAATATTTCTAAATTTCCACTTAAAAAATTCGAGGTCCAACAGCTTAGATTTGACACTTCTTGGACTATGATGTAAATCTTTAAGTTAAGGGAAAAGCGATAATGGGAAAATAAGCATAAGATAAGGAATAGAAAAATCATATAGCTATTGTTTGATTATTAGAGTAAGTTAGGACCTCTACACCTATCTTTTAAAGCTTTTCACTTTAGACATATGCTTAATCTCAAAGTAAAGGTTAAGGAGCTAGTAAGAGGCAATATATGGCACATCAAAATCAAAGGATTCTCTATTATTCAAGACAATTTACCCAGGTATGATCCAAATCAATACCTAAAGGATAGTATTGGGTGGTAGACATTTATTAACCCTCTTTACCAATGAATATTGCCATCAAATCTTCAAAAATTCTCTACCTAAGGTAAACTAGAGGAAATTGGTATGGTTTAAGCAAAACCCTCCTTTAGATATCTTTTATCTTCTGTATTACTTTAAAGAGCAAGTTTAACACTCTTGATAGAACCAAGAGTTCGTGAAAATAACCAATTAACAAACTCCATAATAATGAGACTATATTAAGGGACTATCTCTTTTTTAAAGTTAACTACACAAAAGTGTCGTAGATGGAAATTCAGCCTCATTCTAATCATCATTGTTGAGAGGATGAATAGGATAATATAATAATAAAGAGGAAACAACTAATGGAAAAAGGAATAAACCTTATTTAAGACAACTTTAGGATATGGTGTCTAAACTATTTAGAGGGAAAGAATTGAAAGAATATTTAAAGGAAAGGGTTAGGACCAGATATGTTCAGTCAAAGCTCATTAGCTTGAATAAGGGAAATCATCATGGCTAAACTAAAATCAAAATCCTAAAGCAAGAGTTCTCCATTGAAGATGGAACCTAGATAAAGGCTAAATAGAAGGAATCATGTGACTAAATAATTCTCTAAAGTTTAAATTTAAAGTAGTGATGAAATTGGTGCTAGTTAGGATTTAACACAAGCACTAGGATCATCTTTAGAACTAAAATAGGCACCAATAATACTCTTAATACAAGCATCAAATATTCAACATATCTAAATGAATATTATGGTTGCTTTAGCACTTATATTAGATTAGGCCACTTTTCTCTTTAAAGCTTAAGAATATATTCTTTAATTTTTTAAAAAATATAATTATTTTTTGTTCTTTTTAAGTAAAATAAAATAAATTAATCAAAATACCCAAAGCAAGTGTTATGCATTGTCCTACACTATTCAAGGTACTAAGACCTTCAAAAGGTCTAACTAACATATAGTACTACAAAGCATAAGCCTTGCCTATATATTAGCATCAGACTTTCTTTAATATCCTTCTTGGGTTTTCATTTTACAGTGATTTTGAGATAAGAATCTATCACCATTGCTGTTTTTAGGATTGCGTACTCCTAATTCCACTTTCCTATAACAAATTTTCTAGAATATGGCCAGTAACCTACTGTCATTTTTATCCATTAAGCTCATTGTTATCAACTTCCTTTTCCCCTTTATTGTCTCAATTTTAAGTAGAATAATTATTTTATCCACTTTCTTAAAACAGTTCACATTTCTTCCCCCGTTGTTTATAGAGAAAAGAACCAAAGGTAATGAACAAAAGTGATTTATTTTCCTATAGGAGTGCAGTGGAGAGAAACTATAACATTGTCTTTTGGAATTGATCATTAACTATATCTAGATAGCATAATTTCTCAACATAATTCCATACCTTATAGTAAAAAATGCACCTAAAGAATATGTGATCCATGGATTCTACATTCATTTTACAGAGGAAGCAAATATTGTTCATGTTTAATAATGTAGCCTACTAAGTGAACTTAGTCTTCCTCTAGCTATCAGTTGCATATGGAATGATAATTTAGGTAGTAGACACCTTTCTTAAACAATTTTGATCCATTCTTTATATTCTCATTTGATCATTGTTGAGTACTTGTATAAGCCATTTTTCTATTTCCCTAAGCTCCCACCTAACCATATATATTCATCTTCCTTATTCAAATCATATTGATATTAAGGTTTAAATTGCACTACTTCATTAGGAACTAGTTTCCCCTTTTCTACTCATCTACCTCAGCATTACCTAGTAGCCTATTCAATAAAGGAATAAAATGTTGAATTCTAAAAGGGGGATGTCTCTGGCACCAGTTATCATAGAAAAATGATGCTAATTTACCATTCCATATTTTTCATTTGATATTTCCTTATATAGTTCCACTTAACTTAAGTAATTGTTAGATATACCAAAAAGCACTTAATTTATTATAAATTGTTTCCCTTAAAGGTATAAGTGTGTGTCGACCTAACCTAAAGAGCCTATTTATCCACCATTAATCTCTATGGCTTCTTCCCTAACATTACCTTATTAGAAAAGCTGATTGAAGCAATTACCATAACCCTTTCAACAATACGTATGCGTACCTCCTTTCAAGCTACCTCGTGACTCTTCCTTTCCATAACAATAGTCTATAGGAACTTCCTACTGTTCCTACCAAGTGTTTTGATTACTCCTTTGGCTTAGAAGAAATGAGAGGACCAATAAATATGCAGAAGGTTGATAACTGACTTAATTAGTTTTAACCTCCCTACGTGTGACAGCTTCTTGTTGCACCATATACTTAACCTCTTTTGTATCTTTCATTTAAAGGAATGCATTCAAAATAATGCAATTCTGGTAGCTAAAAAGAGTCTAAGGTACTTAAAGGACACTTGTGTAATCTTCAGGTTAGTCATCTGTGAAAGGAGTTATTAAAAGTTCATAGAACATACTAAAATAAATAAGTGTCTCGTCCCTTTATTCAGTTTTAATCTTGATAGCTCTTTGAAGGTTTGCAAATAAGACATAAGGGAGCTCACTAAACTCGATAGGCTCTAGATAACATGTAAATGTCATCAGTGAAAGCTAAGCATGTTATATTGAGCTCTTTACATCTGATATGGAACTTGAATGAGTGGTCATTCCTAATGTTAAACATCATTAACCTTTTGAAGGTCTCCATACGCAATATGGGCACTTCAGGCCAGTTATATGTAAAAGCAGTTGTGAAAAGCTAACTATGTTTGTTCTTGCATATTAGTAATTGATATTTGAAAATAACTTTTTCAAATTGTAGTTCATTTTGATTAAATAATTTATATATTATTATTAACCAAGAATAGTAAAATATTCTCCTTAATTATTTTAAAGTGATGAATTCCTTATTAATTTACTTAACTATTTTTATATGGTTCAAAACATATCTAAATCATACCAATTGGGCTATCCTAAATAGACTAAAATATAAGTAACATAAAAAAAAAATCATAATCCCTATATATGATACTTTGATAATCTCAAGTCTTAAGAGGAGTTATAATGTAATCGCGATAAGGACATCCAAAGACATACTTATTTTCTATTAAATACCCAAACATTTCTTTAAGCATTTCCATACTTTAAGTTTACAAGATCAACAATTTTTTAATCTAAAAGAAAGATAATGTATGCTTATTTTAGTATTCCACCAATATCTCATTTTGATGAAATTATAATTAAGAACAATTTAAAAATGACATGTAAATATTATTTAAATATCATAATTATGATCATATAGTAATTTCAATTGTATACTAATTATTCTAAAAACTTTATATTTAGTATTAAGCCTTATAATGTACATAAAAATGGAAAATACATTTATCAAATAAGTGAATAATATCATATATTTTTAGTCGACATAAAGTTATAAGTTATTCAATAGCTGGTATATAACCATAATAATGCTGTCTCAACACCCTATGATTGCTTCTTAGGTGTGTATGCTTTGTGATATCATATCTTTCACTCTAAAATATTTAATCATGTTTTAGAAATTTGTGCGTTTGGGATTTTGTACTCGATTCTTGTTGGTTGGTTTCACAGACAACATATATTGCTCATTTCTTCCCAGGTACTCGGTTTGCTTAATTATTATCATTCATTGCTTGATGTTAACGCTTGGCCTATAAGAACAATATAAACTATATAGAGATTGTTATTTACAGTAGACTTCTGTACAGTCTATATATATTTAGAAGCTATAGAGATAAGTCTAAACAGTTATAAAAGATTACAGCAGATATTGATAGACATCAGATGAGATCCTTATCAAGTATCGGATAAAGGAGAGATTAAGAATAGATATCCTTATCACCCTCCCACAAGTTGACTATGGGGTGAAACAATAGATAACTTATCTCGTAAATGAAGAAAACGGGTTTTGGGCAAAGGTTTTATGAATCCATCAGCAAGTTGATCTGTAGTAGATATGTAGCGTACTTGTAGTTCTTTCTGAGCACATTTATCATGCACAAAGTGAAAATCAATCTGCAGATGCTTGGAACAGGAATGGAAAATTGGTGTAGTTGTTAAATATATGGCATTAAGATTGTCATAAGAAAGTAAGGGAGTCTGTGAACAAGATTGTCCAATTTCATGAAGTAGAGATTGTAACCACTGAAGTTCTTGGACAGCAGAGGCAAGTGCTCGATACTCAGCTTTTGTGGAGGATCGTGCCACTGTGCGTTGCTTCTTGGAAGAATAGGATATCAAATTACATCCCACAAACAGAGCATAACCACTAGTTGATTTTCTGTCATCAATGGAGCCACCACAAGATGAACGGCCACCATGACCACCACGGCTAGTACGTGCTCCTTTAGAAGTACTAGATGCAATAAGCGCTATCGGTGCAATATCAGAAATAGATGAATCAACGGCAAGTGAAGCCTTTTCACTTAGAAGGAGTCCATATAGATCATCAAATGAATCAAAATCAAGTCTGTTTTCAAGAGACCGAACAAATGGACGATAGATAGGGCCAAGGCCATTTATGATAACCTGAACAAGATCATCCTAAGAGACAGGACTTTGTAATGCAGCTAGCTAGTCGTACATTGCCTTGGCGCATTGAGTATAGGTAGCAATAGTCTCTGTGTTGTCCTTTTTCAGCCTATAAAAATTGGACTTAATGGTTCTAATTTGTGCTTTAGAACCAGATGCATAAGTAGAAGACAGTTTCTCCCATGCTTGTCATGCAGTTGAAGCCCCAATAACTTGTGGAATACAATTTTCTGAAATAGATGCAATAATCCAGCTAAGGAAAAGCTAGTCCCGTCGAAACAAGGATAAAAAATCAAGATTAAGTAGATCATTGTCAAGGGTACATGAAGGAGCTATTGCAGTCCCATCGACATGTTTTGCCAAGTCATAGTAATGAAGTAAAGGCATAAGCCGAGCTTGCCACGACAAATAATTCGTGGAGTTGAGTTTGATAGGCAATTGAGTGACAGCATGTAGTAAAGAGGACATCGGGAGTTGAGATGGACAAGAAGAAACAATTGTTTGGTGTGGAGTTGTTGACATGGTGAAAGAAATGAGAGCAAGAGAGCTATTAGGCTTTACACATGCTCTAATACCATATAAGAACAATATAAAGTATAAAGAGATTGTTATTTACAAGCTATAGAGATAAGTCTAAACAGTTATAAAAGATTACAACAGATAAAAATTACAGCAGACATTGATAAATATTAGATGAGATCCTTATCAAGTATCAGATAAATGAGAGATTAAGAATAGACATCCTTATCATGACCCATTTGCGGTGGTAAAATCAAATTTCTTTTTGGGCACTTACTGAAATTGGAGTGAGAAGATCTCTTTATTTGATTGTCTACTTTCATCATTGCAAATGTTTTTCAGTCATGTTAATGGGAAATTTCGAGATTACAGATAGTGAATTTATATATATTTTTTAAAGTACGAAAAGTTATCATTCGTATTACAGTGTGGAAATTAAGATGTCGAATTTTTATTCGAGGTATTTATGCGTATATTGATGTCATGCTTCTCTAGCATAGGTTGAGTGCGTGATCGCAGTCAACATAATTATTGTTGAACGTGTTGATATCCTCATAAATCTGATACGACTTTTTTGCTTGAATTAATATCCATTAGTCGCATTTCAGGTTTAAGAACAGGGGGATTAGTTTCTATGTTGACCTTTACATGTGCACATTAATAGTAGGTCCAGAGTAGTAACTACTCACAACACTTTTGACGTAGCAGTGTCTGAAGATGTGTTTGACTTTTTATCCCACTCAGATCGTTCATTGCCGATGTGAAAGATGTCTCTCAAGCGTAGGAGAGTTCATGATAATAATGACTACAAATGACAACGTAATGGATCAGCTGACATATATGCGTACGTTTTAGGAAGTACTTGAAGAAAGTAAGAGATGAAAGGTTAGACATTTCTTCGTCGGAAATTGTCAAAGCTGTATATAACGTACGTCGTAGGCATCCTGGTGCATCAATTAATATTCTATGCTCATGAAACGTCCAGAAGGTGAGGCCCATGCACACAATATTAATGTAATTGAGAAGTTCGGAGTTAAATTGAAAAGTTGAGTTGGTATACTTTTATGTATCATTACAATGACGAGCAGCCTCATTAAATGAGCCCAGCTTATAGTTACAGAAAAGTCAAGTACATAAATACATCTAGAACCAGAGGCAGTTGGGTCAGCAAAAAGTTTCGGCGGGCGAGTGTTCAACCGGGTGTTAGTTACACGTACGGATATAATAAAGCCATCACACGATTTTTCCACATTTGTGGCTGCTAGCTCATCGCATCTCTATTAATTTTGGTCTAAACCAAACACTCTAGAACATTGTTTTAAAATTCGGATCAGATTGACTAATTTGATCGGTGACTAGTCAGTTATTTGGTCTAGATAATTCTTAAAAATTAGTCTCTAATTGAATTAGTGAGAATTGATAAAAATAGGTCAATTGATCAGTTAAATCGGTCTGGTTGATCGGTTTCGACCACTGATTTAATAATTTTTTATTTTTTATTTTAAATATTTTATATTATTTGATATATTTTTCTATTTTTTAATATTATTAATATTATATATAATTAATTATAATTATTACATAATTATAACTACACATCAATTCGATGGATGATTGAACCGATTAAACTAATATTCAATAAAGCCTCTTATTCGACGTAGGTTTCAAAACCTTGCTTTTGAATGAACAAAAGATTGAGGCTTCGCGTCCCCATTATGTAGTCGCGTTGTGATATCCAAATCATTTTACAGGTGGACTCCATACGCTTTAAAACAAAAGAAATTACAAGTGCATTCAGATTTGGAAGGTGACCAAAAGTCAATCAATCTAAGAAAATTGTTTATTGATATTGCAAAACAAATGCATTCCACTACCTGGCTCGATATCGCCGATTGATTCTGGTTGGTAGGGTCAGATACAAGTGAATACAAACTGTGGAAGGGTAACATGCTAGTGATTTTTGTTGCATACCACAATCCATGCCAGATTTCATGCCATATTCAACTCTGTCCAGAGCAAGACTCCATGTACGCTCATATGATTTGGTAATCACGTCGTCTACAGATGACTATTTCATTCGGCCTCCTCTAATCAATAGGTCCATTGTAGTCCCAATATGAAAAGAAAAATATGTAATTAGATGCTTTTTTTTAATCATGAAATTTCTTTTTTATTATTTTAAAACGTATTCAATTTATAGAGTTTATTTTTGACATTTTGATAATCATATTTAACTCTTTAAACGTTTGAATTTAGTCTAAATTCATTAAATAATATCATTTTTGTACTACTTTCTTAGGGTAAACTTCATTTCTAAGTTCATCATATTTTTAATAGAAAAGTCATCAGCAGAATTCTAATGGAATATTGGCATTGCATTTTACACAAGTCATAATTATAAATATAACAAGTCTCGTTTGATTGAATTAGTTAAACTTGTGAATGTAATACAAAGTCACAGTACTTTCATGATTTTCACACAACTTCCAATTGAGAGAGAGAGACCAGACAAAGCATAAGTGTAAGCAAAGTAAAGGATAATATTGTCAGTGATTTGAAATATTATTAATATACCGTCTTACTTTTACAAATTACCAACAACGGACTTACAATTTTGCTTTTATAATACCTATTCCCTTACCGTAAATTTTTGTTACAAACTTTAAAATGACGTCATGTAATATCTCGTGTGATAGTATCATGTAATAAAAATGACAGCTAAATTTGATATTGGTAAGAGGACGAATGTTATAAAACTAAAATTATAAGAGATCTATTAATAATTTTACATTAATAATGTGTCAAATTGTAGGTCTACTGAATTTAATCTCAACATGAAACTATTAAAGGATAGAACTTTTCATTGCCTCTTTCAAATCTCCAGAATTATATACAATAAAGATATATGAAATAGATTGTCAAAAGAAGATGTATAGAATATATTTGATTCGTTAATTGATAATTTTACACCTTTAATTTAATTAATAGTGCTCAAAAGTACAATAAATTGGAGAAACATGAATGGAAAGCACGTCGACTTGAAGCCTTCAAGTTCTAGAGATCGTCACCTCTCATCACACCCTGCATGCAGAAATTGACATGTTTCAGTTTGCGAAGGACTAATAAGAAATTGAAAATTACGTGTAAGGCTAGTAGCAGAATGTCATCAACGTTACAAGGACGTCGGGAGCCGGACTACCAAAAACTGTAAACTTTTCAACTTAACTTCTTGTCATTTCTAGTGCTTCAATTTGTTTCGTTAAGGAATCACATTGTCAAACAATACTAAGTCATGATTAAATTTCAACATAAAGATTAGTTTCTCTGCCTTTTTGTAGATTGGAATCAAGGAAGTCCTAAAATATGTCATGATTTGAAGCTGATGGAGTTAAAAGTTTTAAGACAAATCGTAGAGGCAAAACAGGTTGGACTAAATACCCTGTTCTATTAATAATCTACTCGCGACAAAATTTGCTGACGACTGAACGTAATAGGTAGTTAAACTCCCAAAGACAGAAGGGAAATATACACATCGAGAGATTCATATGGAGCATATTATGTTTTAAAAAGAAAAAGAAAAAGAAACCTACTGCTGAAATTCAATGTTGATGGATCTGGCGGAAATAGCAGCAATTGATCTAAACGCTGTAGTTGAAAGGACTATCGTAGTACCACCCATGGTAGGCCTTGAAACTGCTGTTTGAGCACGATCAACAATTCTGACCTGAACTGTTCGACCTGGAACGCATGTCCTAGGCGAAGCTGAACTTATACACCTCACCACGTATTGCCTGCCACAAGCTGCACCATTATCCCATAGCCCCTCGCTCACTGCTGCGAACAAATTGTTGGTTGGGAATTGCGATGCATCACCACCGAAACACGCCGTCGCTACATTGTCACCACCGAAACAAGCGAATATTTCATATTTCAGTTCATTATTTAACTACCCATTTCACTGCATGTGCTAATTAATGTTAAGAAACAATTACATGATCGAGTTGAGACGGCTTACGTGTGTATGGGGGACCGTAGTGAGATGCTGTGCCAACATCAGCATGCGAAAAGTGGAAGAGTGATGCCAACAAGAACAGCTGTAGAAATGAAGAGGAAGAAGTTTGCCGATAGCTAACCATGTTAATTCCCTGCAAGGAAACTTAGTTAATATAAAGGTCGAAGAATGTTGTGTCTCACCGAACTCCTTTCAATTATGAAACCGGAAGTCAACGCCTGGCGATTAGTTTAAAGTTTAAACTACAATAATAGAACACCTACAATATCTGAAGCGCATGCTGCTTTGAACAAAAGCTCGGGGTCTCACGTACATGCGTGTGTTTTATATGTAAGATATATGTAAGATATCTATATATAGATAGATTACATAGTCAGGTTGAGTTTTGCTTGGTCAAATTATAGATGTTGCCCCCGACAAGACTTTTCAATCCATCTTTAATCGTACGCGCGGCTGCTCCGTAATTAACTACACTACACCAATTATGAGCTCAAATTACAAACAATCTAACAGATTGAGGCAATTAATTCCCTAAAGGTCGTCTCCAGTCCAAACACAGTTACGAGCATTCGGTGCTATTAGATTTATGGTGGTGCATAGCTGGGTCTTTGTTCAAGGAATAATTCTCGAACCTGGACTTTCTACAATAACTAATTAAACCCTCATGCACAGGCTCATTTTAGAATCATATATATAAGTGTATACATTTACATATATAACCATGGGATATGGACATAGAACCAGCGACAGATAATTCCATAAGCACGAATACAAAGCAAAGTGCGGAGGAATTGGGTCTTGGCCAAAGGGATTAATGATTTTGGAACTGGGCAAGGGATAATGCAATCATTAGTCCCTCTCCGGGCATGATGTATGCGTCGTTCTTGCAATTCGATCAGCTGGCCTATGCCCAGTTATAATATATGCAGAAGTACAAGAAATGCAAACATAAACTCAGCTTGGGAGTACTGAGTAGTCATGGATTATATTATATATCCCAAAGCAAGTAATGTAAAACAAAGCCAATTAAATTGTGCTAGCGGAAGGTACAAGTAGACTACGGATTACCTCTCTAGTTTATGAAATAAGAGCGGAAGAAACATTAAAAAACAATTGATCCCAACGGACTAAGAAGATAGAAAGAGGGGTTACCTCTAATGACTTGCGAATTCTCAGAAAAGCAGAATGAAGGATTTAATTTAACTTGCTCGATCAAGAGTCTAAATGAAGGATTTAATTTTAGGTAATCCCTTCTGTTGTAGTGACAGATAGATGCTTATCTGTTATAAATGATATTTATGAGTACACAACAATAGTTGCTTGAGTTGATTATCTAATCACCACCAAATATAGGCATCTAAGAACAGATGGATCTATAAGTGTCTTCTACGGCTCACAAAAGACAAAACAGGATTTATATTGGTGTCCACGATTCTTCATTTTAATATTTTTTGGAGAAAATGATATATTATTGTTAACCAAAGTGTGGGACATCAGAAAGGTTATAGAGCAAGCTATGTCTTATTTGAAAGGTAAGGAAAAGGAGTTATATTTCAGTTTCTAGAGATAGTTATCGCTTTGGCCAAGGAACTACTTTATAGAATCTTCACAATACATTTTCTCAAACTCCAACTGGCCGTTTCAAGGAACCAAAATACCAAAGGTTGTTTTCTGTACGTGGAATTGGACTTTTATTTTATTTTTGAAATAATTAGAATTTAATATATACATATTATATAATTATAAACTTTTATGATAATTCAGTAAACACTAAGCTTTTTATAATTCGATTTTCTCTCAATTTTATATTATGAAATGAAATTCAATAACTAAGTAAATTTATTGGAATCAAGTGAAAATAAAATTATATTTTATATCATATTTAGTGTTATAGGTAAGCAATAAATTAAGATGGACAATAATAATTTTAATTTCATATTACAATGATAAGAGTTGCTAAAAGTATGTCTGATATTAACATTGGTTATTGTGGTTGCAAAATTTGTAAAGGCACACTTTACTTACATATTTTGGTCGTTTTTATATATTGTTGTTGAAGCAAATATATGAAGGTCAATATTATTGTAACTTGATAATTAAACAAAATAACATTAAGATTACTATATTAGAGTTTAACTACTAAATCAAACCTAATATTCACTAAGATAGCATGGCATTTTTTTCTTAGAAAGTGAATAAGTTTATATTAAGAGGAGGAAATTAACAAGAACAAAAGTTCAAAATCTCAAAATGGTGCAACAAGGCAATTTGAAACAATGTTAAAGCAAAACTTTACATAAATCCCTTAATTGGTCTCAACTGGTCAAAGAAACAAGGGCAAAAGTTAAATAACACATGTAGGGCAACAAAAGAACTTGAACTAAAGTAACCTGCGACAAAAGAACTTAAACTAAGGGAAATAGGTTAAAAACATCCCAAATAGGCACTAGAGTTGAGCACATATTAGCTTGGATGTCATGTGCTAGAATGAACTGCCTTATTCAATTAATAGTACAATATAACAATGCATTGTCATCATGAGATTTTCCCTAAAATATATGCATAATCATTTCCTTTTAGAGGGAACACATGCCAGAATTCAACACTAGCTTAAACATATTTAGATCGCTTTGATGAGTGAATATAATACTCTTAGCCCATAACAAAAATTCAAAAGAAGAGGCTTGGTAGAAAGCTCCGTACAAGGAGAGTAATTGAGACCAAAAAGAGATGGAGAAATGACAAGTGGTTGATGGATAATAATGAAGTGATTTTATTTGCTTTAAATGTAAGCTCATAGTATAGTTGTGATTAATACTAACAAATATGAATCAATCCCATGAGTATTATGTCTCTAACCAATATTCAAGATGATATTGATAAATTATATTTAAAATAAAAAAATAAACCGAGGACAAATCAACCAAATCAAATAAACTATAATGGAAAAGAATGAAAAACTAACCAATAAACCAATTATACTTAGAATTCAACTCTCCTTTAAGACTTCTGTGTAATTATGATTTCACTAATCAATCTAAAGTTCACTAGATAGTGAAAATTATTTAATTATGCTAACACCTTTCTCAAGACTATTAACACTTAATTCTAGGTTGATTGATTGAAAACTGTTTCTAATTAAAACCCATATAATCACATTAATCAATTTATGAAGTTTACCGTTAGGTTTGACCTTAATCTAGAAGATTTATATCGCACTATCTCTATGTTTGGATTCAAATCCTTTTAATTATACTAGATCTATTCAAATATTGAATTTTGTAATCTCAATTGATTGAAATCATAAGTGAATCAACATGTCAGCAATATTAATTCAAGAATAAATAAAAATTAAGTCCTCAGGCATTCTTTCATAAAAATAGGCTACCAACATTAGACAAAATGAACTAGATAAGAGCAAAAAATTATATTCTTTGTAATTCATTTCTTGAAAATAGGGATCATATGTTCTTTACTTTCACTTATTCCTCTTACCTATGGCAAAGAGTACTGCAGAAACTTAAACTACAATTTAAACCTGCCTCAATTGAATACACCATTAAATTGGTATTGAAGTTAAAACTGACCAACACTAATGATCATATAATAGTGAAATTGAGCATCAATACCCTAATCTATAAAATTTGAAGGGAGAAGAATTATAAATGATTTCAAAATGTTAAATAGAAGGATAGACACTTGGACATTTTATTGTCCAATGCATAAGATAGATCTTGCTAGTAAAGAAACTACAACTAACTACACATTAGTTGTAGTTCTATCTCTAGAACAAGTTCGATCATTCCTAATATGAGGTACTCAAGTAGTTACTTTAAGACCCAAGCATTGAAGCACTAGTAGCAATGAAAATAAGTAAGGAAACATATATGAAAGAGAACTCAAATGGCATTTTACCTGGCTTATATAGATGGAGAATGTACAAAGAGAGTCGAGGAAGAAGAGAACCCTTATCAATATTCAGATCGCTATTTAGCTACAAAGTAATAATTAAAGAAAAAAGAGGATTAAAAATCAGATTGTTAACACATAAACAAGTGAGAAACAAAAAAAAACCATACCTCAAGTGGATTAAATCATATCAAAATAAGAATTAGGAAGAAAGGGAAGCGAGATAGACTTAAAGACGGAAGCAAAAAGGGACATATGTCCAAGGTAAAAATACTAGAAGACACTTATTCGGGTGTCTATCAATTAATTTCTCCTTTTGTAATAACCGCTCTTGTAATTATATTCACTCCTATTTTAAATAAAACTTGCTACTTGTAGCTTTATTTGTAATATATCTTTACCTTATTAGAAATATATATTTTATTTTAAAAAATATATTAAAATAAAGTCATTACAAGGTCCATCTCGGTGTTCATCTAATCAAGATGCCAAAGAGAATTTATCTTATATATATAGAAAACAAAACATCAAAACTAAAGAAAAAGTTGAAAATCAAAGATGACATGATTTAAATCCCTAAAATCTAAAAATACATCAATTTAGATTAATGAAAATCCACTCTAAAGGGGCACTGGTTGTTTCTTATGCTTTGTGGCGTTCCAGGGTTTCACCTTATACTTTCCCAACCTTCTCTATCTTCTATCACTCAATATTATATTTTTAATTTTGAAATTTGAATTTTTGAGGGTTATAGGAGTGTATTCATAGTCATGTTCTTTAAATAAATATGTGACACTTTTTAGAACTAGCATATGCATACGCGCAACATCTACTATCAATATGGCCTTCTTTCTACTTAACATAGGCATGTTCATAGTCAACACAGGCGTATTCCTAATGAACGCATATGTGTTTTATGAGAAACACTCAATATGCCTCCAAACTCTCTATCATTGTAATATACACTATCATGCACTCCGCAACTCATTTAAAATAACTCCAAATTAACTTAGCTACTAAAATCAATAAAAATACTAAAAAGAATAAGTAAAATGTTCTAAATATGTGATTAAAAGAATGACTAAAACGCCACTTATTAATGGATCGAATGATATCTTTGCAAAGAGCACATTGATTAGTCAATATTGTTATCCCTTTCAATTTTCCAAAGGTGTTTAGTTTGTGATGGTAAGCCAAAAAGAAAAAGAAGATTTATAGGAATTCCCTTTAAAACTAAACTATTTTCCATTAAGAAGCTCTCTAACTAGAACTTCCCAGTATGTTTAGACATGATATATTTGTGAAATTGTTAGAATTATGTCTTGACTATGTAACTTTATCCTTTACTTCTACATTCAGGTTTAATTTGGAAAATTTTATGATCTGGTTGTTTCCTTTAAGTCTACATCTCCATTGCCTATCAACTATAATGAAGTTAACTTTGGCATTAATAAGGATTAAGAGCCTGAGGTTGTTGTGCCATTGGATAGAACATGAGGGGCCTAATTTATTCTAGTTATTAAACCATAAATAAGTACTATTTTCATTCCCTACTATATTTTTCATATAAGGGTGTAAAGAATCTCTTAACCTCAACATCTAAATAAATGTCCAAGAGGTACTCTTATAAGGCTTGATAAACCAGAAGCTATGATCTTTAATAATGTAAAAGTGAACCCATTTAACTTAAATGTATTCTTTGTTTCCATGTTCTCTTTTCTAGATGCATCAAATTTATAAGTTTGACAGAGCAGATGCTAAGTTCTCCCTCTTCCTTCAAAGTGCATATCTTAGGTTATCTAACTTTTGCTTCATATGTATTCTTAAGGGCCCCTAACCATAGGAAGTTATTTAAGGACCTCAAAATATCCTTAATAATCTTTTGAGGCATATAGAAATGACACATACGATAGATAATAAGATTTATTAATACTAATTTAATAAGTTATAACCTACCAACATAAGAAAAGAATTTATTATTCCAATGTTGTGTTCTTATGACAATTGAATCCAATAAAGGCTTGCAATTAAGATAACTTATACCTTTTTGAATAACGGGGATCCAAAAATTTTTAAAAGGAAGTGATTGAAGGTTGTGATCAGTAATATTAGAGAGAAAACTTGAAACTGCTTGTGCATCAAAGGAGATGTATAAGCTACTCTCAAATTTGTTGATATAAAGGCCAAACATTAAACTAAACTTATCCAAGTAAGATATCAATATTTTCATAGAAATAAGATTATCATGACATAAAAAAAGGGATCATGTCAAGTAATTAATGAATCTATAAAAAAATGTTTCGAATTCATCTCTATCTCTTTTATCTCCCATCTAGTTTCTTTATTTATTCACTAGAGCAATTATGATTTGGAAGTTGATCTAAGGAAAGAGTTTGGATCTATTATACATACATGTAGGGCATTTTATAAAGGTTCAATCTCATATATTTATAGTGAAACTTGAATTTTGTCCCCTGATTAATTTTATTAGCTATGAACATGCAAGATCTCTACACAGATAGTGAAGAGGTAAGGTGAGATTGTTTCAAACCTTTGGCATCCCTAAATGAACAAGAGGGCTCTCTATGAATTAAAATGGCATAAAATGTAGATGACAAGCTCTACTTTGATTAATCTATGGAAAACAAGAGCTTGAATTGTTTTAAGTAGAAAATTCCAATTTACAAAATCAAAACTCTTTAAGAACTCAATTTTAAGGGAGTAACTTTTAAGGTTTTCTTTTTTTATTTTGTATGCTAAGGTGGTCCTAATAAAGCTCCTAAGTAATAAGTAAAATGTTTCTAATGCTTATGTCATAAATAAAAGCCCCTTCATTTAGGTTGATTAAGCTTTTCAAGGCGTCCTTAAATATGTAAGCTAGTAGTTTAGAGATAATCTTACATGTAATATTACAAAAAGGTCTAAAATCATGTAGGAAACTTGGATTAGGCGTTTTGGGACTTGATCTATCAAAAGGTTTGTTCAACTCCTTAAGTATAATTTCTAAATGAAATAACTCCAAGATAGTGTTTGAGATTAACTCACTTGTTAATTTCCAATTTTTTTAGAAAAAAAATCATTAAGGACATTTAGACTTAGAGACTTGTTAAGACTCAAATTAGAAAGGGCATTCTAGATATCCCTTACCTTAAAAGACTTCACCAACATTTTCTTTTATTGAAGAGATAATAAGTTAGGAATAAAGTTCTTAATCTCAAGTGCAATGGAGCTTTGGTGATTGGTAGATCTTAACAAGTTTTTGAATGATCGAAAGCCAATATTTTCAACTCATTCTAACCCTACATAATTTTACCTTTATCATCCATTAAAGAGTATATCCTATTAATTTTTTTTCATACAAAGAATAGCATTATGAAAGAACTTCTAGTTTCTATTCTCCTCTTTAAGCTAAATGGCCTTGACTATTTTCTTTATTAAGGAGTAATGATTCTACAAATAATTAGAATAGGAATTCAAAGACTTTTTTTAAATCAATGAGAACTCTATCATTATTTTTCCCTTTTTCTTGAAATAACTTCCTAGGTTCCCCCTTACATTTGAAATATTGAAAATAATCAATCTCTACTTTCAAACTATTAATCATAGCCTTTTCGTACACTTATACCCCGGTCAGGAAATTATTAAACCTAAAAGGAAAGTTAAGCTTTAAAGGTTTTTGGCCAACAGAGATTTTAGCTAGATAATGATTAGAACAAAATGGGGTATTAAATTGATCCTTGTTATTAGTGAAGGAGGAAAGCCAATTGGATTGAATAAGGCTTGATCTAATTTTTCCTTATTAGCTAAGAACCTTCATTGTTATTGTTCTAAATGTATAAAAATCTATCATATGTCATACCTAAAGTCAGATAAGGCACATACATTAATACACAAAAGTCCCCATTTTGTAATTTATAGTTGAGTTTTTTCCTTTCAAATTATTACGAGAGGAGGATAGTGCTGAAATCTCACTTACAACTTAAGGAGATTGAATTCAGGATTTTATATTCTTTAGATCCTTCAACAGTTGAGCCCTCTAAAGCTCATGATTAGAGATATAGATAAGAATTGATCTTTAAAGGACAAGGTAAGTAATCTATTTTGACAGTTAGATGGATAAATTGATCGTATATGAAGTGATCTAACATCATAGCTTTCTCATAGGAGAACTGTATTACAATTCTCTCATTGTAATGATGATTATGGTTTAAAATAGATGACCAATTATTCCTAAAATTCCAATTGCATGATTCACAATTATTATTTTTAACTTTAGTTTCTAAGACCTAAACAATAGTAAGTTTCGATGAAGATAGGTAGGAGTATATTATCTATCTTTTGTTAACATTCAAGATATAATCACTGTCAAGAATTTGGGGAAAAAGTCCCCTTTTTCTTTATTTCCCTACCTAACTTCCTTTTCGTACTATACCCAAATTATCTTTAGGAGCAATTAGGGCACTAGTTACAAAGTCTTATACATCTTAATATTAGTGTCTTTGCTTGTAAAAAACATTAAAAGATCCCTTTTATCTAGATATTAAAGGCGCCACATATCTAGAGACTATATATTACTTTAGGTTCAGCTTACTTGGAAATTACTTATGAATTATGAGCTTTAACTTAAATATTAGGTGTGAATGCACTAAAGCTTGCATCATTCTTGGAGGCTTTAAATGTAGTTTGAAACTCTTCTAAGGGATAAGTTCCTCTGAAAGACCCTGTGTATATTTTTCTTAAATAGGAGTTTTGTCAAGTTTAGATGATATTTAAGCATTAGACATTAGCTCCTATCTTTCTCATAAATGAACCTTTTTTCTTTCATTGATAAGACACATAGATCTCTAACTCTATAAGGCCTCCAACTTCATTTAGACTTATAATCTTGATAAAATCAAGGCGTTTTATTGAGGGATTCACTTCCAAATATATCTTAGTATACCCAATTCTCTAGAGTCTAGCTGTGTTTTTATCCAAACATAGAGTCTCCCTATAAAACTCACGGGATAACTTAATCCCATGGGAGTTTAGTACTCAAGTGGGATATATGAAAATTTAGTCACAATGGAATGTTCTTCATGTTAGATTTAACAAGGATAGGCCTTAGCCTATATCTTTGAATCATTAATGGCTTCCAATTAATGTGTCAATGACCCAATTCTATTATTTTCTAGATATTAACTTAAATTATGAATTTAAAAATAAAGAAGTCATCCATATTTGTTGAAGTCTTCACCAAACTTAACCTTCCTGAGGTGGCAGAAGCCTGAGATTGAACTTGAGGAAGCACTAGTTTTTGGTCAATAAATAACCCTGTTAGAGAAGTATTCTAACTTATAACTCTAACTTAAAGTATTTCAAGGAGAGGACTAACCATTGAGTCTTTGTTAAAAAGATTGGAGGCTAAGTAACCTAGAGCACCCAAAATTGAGTGATCGCCTACTACCTGACTTTTGAATTTTCTAAGCTGAGAGTATAGGGTAGAATATGCTAAGAAAGGTTGTGAAGAAGGGGAAACAAGGATGGGAGCGACAACAAGAAGTGGAGGAATCTGAGTTGAGTGGCAAGGAGTGAAGAAACCCCCCACCGCTAAAAGTTGCGAGGACAAGATTGGAAGAGATAATATGGATTTTCAAGGGGACTAATAATGAAGGAGAATAAGAGACAAAAGGATCAAAAAGAGATGGAGAGAAGGGGAAGCAGAAAAGATGAAAAGAAATGAGGAAATATAGTTTGAAAGTGGGGAAATAATATGGATCAAAGGAGCGAAGGATGGTGAAGAAGAAGTTTGGTTTGGCAACGAAGGGAAAAAGAGGGGTTGGCACTCATCAACCATGTGTGGTTCTTTTTCAAAAAAGAAAAAGAAAAAGAAGAGAAGATAACGAGGAAATTCTCATGAAATAAAAACAGTAAAAAAAACGAACAATAAATAAAGAGAAAGAGATCAAGCATATTGATTATAACCTTTTAAAAGTAACGTTTGCAAATATGGTGAATTGCACATCGTTCTACCTTGTCTAAACGAATAAGTTGAATAAATTAATAAATTATTACTTCCTGATACTGTTTTTAATTATAGTCCACAATTACAGTGGCCACGCAGTAATCTATACTTCATTGGATGAAAATAAAGTAATAGTGATGTCAGCGTAATCCAAATGCAAGCGATCTATGGCCCGCAAGCGAACGTGTAGGCTTTAGTTGCATTAGCATATTTGTGGCGAGAAATATGTTTATTGACAGGTGGAGTCAGAGGCTTATGAGTTGGTTAACTGAATCAGAGAACGTTTCCAGTAAGACAAGGAAAAAACGTCAACCAGTTTCGCTTTGTTGTTAGAAAAAATTGTGCTTTCTAAAGGTTTCCCTTGCAAGCGAAAGATGGCTCAACTCCTGCAACAAGTCCTCGTGTTGCCTAAGCAATAGTATTTCACTACGTCTCCTCTTCTTAGAATGAGTACGTGTACTCCATGTATATGATTTATGACCATATGAATTGAAACCCTTCCTATCTTTTTTTTTTTGGGTAAAAAGATAATTAGTTTTATATCAATATTTAAATCCATTCTTAAATCTTAAACATGTGTTCATTCGATTTGGAATTTCATTTAATTAGAGAAAAGTTTCAAGTTCAGAGTTAGCCAACAACTTTTACCAAGAAGACTAGTCCATTAAAATAGTCCTATTTACGCAAATTTCTAAAACTTTAATCCCAATATAACTGAGGCTGAAGACTCTCAGATACATAAATATAAAATTTGTGATGGCCTCTATTACCTATAAGATAAGCTCCTCTTCTTACCCATTGTCACCATTAAATATTTTGTTTATTTTTCTATTGAGTTTAAAATCTTTTTTTTATGTAGACTCAATTAAATTGTTAATTATTGATATAAATTATATTTAATCTCTAAACTCACCTATATTGTGCTTGAGTAAACATGAAAGAGATTAGTTTAAATTTAAAATTTTTACATAAATCTCAATTCAACCAAACATAATTAGGATAGATGAAAAACTTAAGTTTAACCAGTACATATGTATCTTCTCAAGCCCAATGCTTTGAATTTGATTTATACTTCAAGGATAATAAATAGAAAGGTGATTATTATAGGTTTTTAAAAGTGAAATATAAAATAAAACTAAAATTAGATAATAGTCAAGAAAATAAATTATAAGACAATTAATCAAAAGAGAATTTAATCAAATATCTATATTTAGACTAATACTTCTCTTAGTAGTTCTTTTGACTTTATGATTTAATTAATTTAGATTGGATATATTCTTTAGACTAGTAGAAATTCCTAAACACTAAAATTACACTCTCTCAAACTACATACACGTACTCTCTGGCTGGTGAACTAATAAACCAACCATAGCTTATACCCCTTTGAATGCATTAAACTCTATGAAATCGATGCATTAAACTCCACGAAATCGCATAAAAAGTTACATCTTCTCTTTATCGTCTTCCTTATTGATGGAAATCTCTTTGGTTAGTAGTTTTGGGTAGAATAGTGGTATCAGAGCTCAGCTATGGGCCTGAGGCTTAGCCCCACGTCGTGAGTTCGAATTCTAAAAATGGATTGGCCATAAGGTCTCCCATGTACTCAGAAATGACGCCGGGAGACGTTCGCTTCTAGTGGATGCGTGGTGGACTTAAGTAATTTGGTTCTGCCCTACCTTCAACCCGAATTTTGGGTAACAAAGTAGGACTTAAGTAATTTGGTTCCGCCCTACCTTCAACTTAAGTTTTGGGTAGTAAAGTAGTATCAGAGCCTAGATCTCTTAGACTTTTCGATGTATTTATTTTGATAAAATTATTATGTTTATGTTTTTATCTTATTAGTATAGAGTTATGTTTTATATTACTTCAAATATATATAGCAACTTGGGCAATAATGAGTAATGGATCAAGAATTTAGGATATTAAAGGAACAAGATAATTCTTTAAAAATAGATAAAGATATAATTGAACTTCAAAAAACAATAATATATTATGACAAAAGATAATACAACATTGTGAACAGATAATTTTATATTTAGAATCCATAATCAATCATAAGATAAATAAAGACAAACAGATAATAGCTATAGAAGAAACTGAAATACTTAAAAGTCCTTTTATTAGTCATCTAGAAAAATTAAAAGATCTCCACAAGTAGCTCTGATAATGAACAATATATTATACTTGAAGTAGATAATTTAATAACACAAATTGGAAATCTAGATCTTCATGATAATTTTGTTAATATTAAGCCAATTGGAATAAAAACAGAAAATCCTAATATAACAGATATACCCAGTTCAAGCAAGGATCCATATATACGACAAAAACTAGGACAGAGTTTCAATAGACCAATAACAGGATATGCAGGATTGATGCACAGTGGACAGATAAATATACCCCTTATGAAAAAATGAAAGCTGATACTATAAATCCTTTTGGAATATATTTAGATTTAGACTGCATTGCTAAAATTAAAGAAGCAATATATAAATGGGAAACTGCTCTAAGGATAGCTGTAGTAGTAAATAAAATGGATTTCGAAACTACTAAAGGATTTATAGAAAAAACATTGTTAAATAGTGCACAAAGATTTTGGTAAATTTTAAATGAAAATACTAAGCAAACGATATATTCTGATCCAGATAATTTTATAACTAGAGTTGTTGAAACGTTTAGATTAGAATTTCACGGTGAAGGAAAATATGTTAAAGATCCTAATACAATAACTCGATATACGACTGCCTTAATGAGATTACAATTATGTGATATATGTGAAATAGAAAAATATATCTATGTTTTTCAAGATTATTATTACCATATTTATAATCAAGTTTATGATACAAGTAATTATTTACCTTTATTTTTTGCTAAGATTCCAGACCCTTGGGGATCAAAGTTAATAGATACATATAATCCAGACAATATAGATACTTTAGGAAAAAAGAATTGAACATGTTAGAGATAAACTCAGTAATTGGTGTGCTGATGCGATATTAGCTAGAGCTAGTAAAGGATTAAAGAAAAGAGTTTCTTTATGTTGTGATAAACCTAAAATGCCTATAATGATTGGATGTGATAGTTCTTATTATTATGGAAAGATAAAAAGAAAGTATAAAAAGAAAAAACAATATAAATATAGAACACCTTATTTTAAGAAACGTAAAGTTAGATATTATAAACGAAAAGGATACAAGAAAACCTATAAACCAACATATAGGAGAAGGAAAACCAATCCAAAAGAATGTAGATGTTATTACTGTAGGAGATAGGTCATAATGCTAATAATTGCCCTATAAGAAATGAGAAAAATAAAAAGAAAATCGAGATAGATGAAGATATTGAGGAAATGATAAGGACAGGAGAATTTATTAAAATAGATAATTTTAACGTAGACTTTGATGAAAGTATTTTTATTATTACTGATACAGAAAACACATCAGAAGAAGAAATTTCAGAATAAATGGAAATAAATAATATAAGTCAAGCCGATACTGAATCAACAATAGATAACCAAGTAGAAGAATTAGGAGAATATAAACAATAAATTTTAATAGATAAGAAAAATTAAAACATATTCAAAATGAAAAATTTTCATTATCAAATTATTCAGGATTTAAAGTAAGTACTCTACAAAGATTAGGAATCAAACCTAGAAATCATAATTTATTCTATGGATTAAATATACAAGAAAGAGCTTTAGAAGTTTCATTAATTTCTAATAAAGTAATGATACCACTTTTAGCCAAAAAAGATATCCAAGAAAAATTACAAAAGATAAAATTAGAAATAAGAAATACACTTGGATGGATACATATTGGAGCTATATAGATTATAATAAAATCAACATTTAAAGAAGGATTAGATACTCCTATAGAATTAGCTATTATGGATAATAGAATCATAAATAGAGAAGAAGCCTGTCTAGGACTTCTTAAAGGAAATTTGTAGTACGGTAAATTAAAATTTAATATATATCCTCAGATATCCTATTACATAAAAGATAAATATTTTGATAAAATATTAAGTTTAATTCAAGACTTTAAAAGAAAAGATTTCTTTAAAGAACATAATAGACCTTATTCGACAACATATATTATTTCTTATGCTATATCTAATACACACCATTTAGAATGTTTTATGGTTAAAGATACAATAGATTTTTCTTATTTATTTAATGAAGTATGTCAGATACAAATGCCTAGACTTCCTAAAATAGAAGAAATAGAATCAAGAACACTAGAATTAAATTTACAAGATAAACCTTTAATGATATCAAATAATAGATCACCTAGATTATCTTTTACAAATACTAGAGTTATTAGTCATCCTATAACTCGACAATTAAGTTTAAATAGAGATAATAATAAATTAATTATGGCTAAAAATGATAATTTTAGAAATTACAAAATAAATGGAAAATATTATAATGGAATA
>JANZLC010000008.1:17482088-17498655 GCA_026413385.1 Erythroxylum gracilipes | reverse complement strand
ATTTGTACTTTTTCAAAATATAACTTTGCCATTCAAAAAAAAATGTAACTTAGGGTTTAAGAATTAGATTAGGATTTTTTTAATTTGTAATTTTTCAAAATGAAACTTTGGGTTTACTAAAAATGTTAAAAAAGGAAAAAATTTTATAATTAAAAAAATTTATGTTAAGCATTTATCAAATTATTGTAATATAAATTGTGATAATTTAAACTGATTATTAATTAAATCAAAATTTAAGTTTGAAACTCACCTAATTATTCTTTTTTGGTTAATTCTAAAAAAAACTAAAAATTGGTTTTGAAAAAAGCCAAAAGGCAGTTCAATTTTTATTCCCCAAATTGTTAAAAAATAATTTTTTTTTGTTCTTTCTTTTTCATTCGATCTTTGTGAAGATGAAAAAATTTTATTTACGAATTATATGAAAAATATAGAATTTTGCATACCCCAAATCTCCCCCTTGTATTTACTAAAAATTCTTATTGTCGGATTCGATTGAACTAACAATTAGGATAAGCACGAAAATGATTGTAATATACATTAAAAAATTATATAAAGAAAATGCTCTTTAATATCCAATAGTTAGTTATCTAAAAAGTTGTTATTTTAGTATTTATAATTCTACAATATATTCTTTTAAAAATTATATTTCTAACACCGAGGATTAAGTTGAATATAATCCTTATCCTTAATGGTTCTCTTTGTACTTGTGGCAAGCCCAGTCCCATTGTCTGCCACCGCAAACAGCTCAACTGTCGGTTACTGCAACGTGCAATGCAAAAACTTCTACTTCCCTTCCTTGCCTTGATTTTATTTCCGCTAACCCAAAAATTAATACCAAAAAAAAAAAAATGATAGTATCTAAAGAAAAGCAAACAAGTAGTAATGGAATTTGCAAATTTGACCTATTTGCTCTGAAAGTTATTCTATGTTTGTCTCCTATATTTGTACCTTTGTTTCAGGGCCTCATGTTGGTTGATTCTTCCTGTTACATTACATGTCCTTTTTGTTTTTAATTTTGTTTTGCTTTTCTTTGTTTTTCTTCACTTCCATGTATATTCCCCCATCATCACATCGCCGAATGTAAATCATTTCTCTTTTCTGGGTCAATATTCAGTTTCGATAATTGGGTTTTTCCATACGCCGATGGGTACTGCAGCTGCTCAGTGCCCACATAGAATCACCAGTCATTCCTATGGAAGATTGGGCCGAGAATTGGCTTCAGTCTCTAGCTTTCCTCATAAATTAGAATTATCAAGATTTAACTTTCGACCTACTTTTGAGTCTGCCGCTAATTCTAAGGTACCACCCAAACTTCGCCTTCTTTTCTTCATCTTTGTTGAGTTAAATGGTCTCGTTTATCATAGAAACAAGTGGCCGAGAAAAGAACAGAACTTTTGGACTTGTATTGGTCTTTTATAAGGAAAGTTGAGCTTTACCTTACCGCCTGAGATACCTAATTGTGACATAGGAATTTCTGTTTTCATCGGCTGGAGTAGATAATTGATAAACGAAACTGTGGCGGTGTAATTCTTATTTTATGGTCAGTTAGTGAACTTACAGGAAAACTAAGAACCGTTGTATTACTTATAAAGTTTCAAAGGCTCCTTTCCACTACGAAAGTAGTTTAACATGGCTTTGAACGGTTCATTTTAAGGTGTGTAGGTCAACCAAGTGGTAGGACGTGCAATTTTGATATATCAAGGAATTCTGGTGATCAAGAAATATTAAAAAGAATGCTAGGCTGGATGTTTGGTTATAGGAGTGATCAATGATAGCAAACAAGTAAAATGTTGAAATCATTAAGGATCTTTTACTTTGGCTTAAAGAAGTATTTAAGTGAAAACTTCAGTTTTGAATTGGGTTATTAGATGATTTATTTGATCCCAGTGGTTCTAGTCTGCATCCTAAATAAGATGGGTAACTTATTTGATAAACATTGAATTATATGTAATTATTTTTTGAATGATAGTGAACATTTAGTTAGCATCTAATACATTTGGAATTTCGTTACTTCTTTAATAAAGAGTGAATTATAAGTGAGAGTACTGTTGTAATAACCATAACGTTGATCATTTAGTTAGCATATGAAACATTTAGAATTTCAATGACATTAATGGGTCTGTGACGAGGTGAGGATTTGTGCCGAAGACTTCTTGGCCTAAGAGAGTTTCTGTGTGCCAACCACTAGGCTAATCCTTCGACCTCGAGTAATTATTTCTATGACAAACACTTCATTTTAGGTAAAGTTTTGTTGATTGAGATATTGACTGCTTTTCTTTTCTCAATTAATAGGGTTTGTATTAATGTCAAGGTTGAAGGTTGTTTGTGGCATCGTCCTTGGCATAAATTACCTACTTGGGTGCATTTTGATTGTCAGGAACTTACAATTTATGAAGTAGAAAAATCTTGTATAATCATCGATAGCCACTGCCAGTGATCTAAATGCTTTGTTTTTGTAGGGATTCACTGGTCGAGTTCATGCTCTACCAGATATTGATGATATTTTTTGGGAGAAAGTACCTACACCTATACTTGATGTTATTGAAAACCCTATACACTTGAAGAATTTAACCACCAAGGTTAGATGTATGCTTTCAATGTTTCAATTTCTACGTTGGGTCATAATTGTTGTTCTCACGGAATTTTCTTTGTGCAGGAACTTAAACAGTTAGCTGGTGAAATAAGATTAGAGTTGGCTTCTATAGTTTTAAAGAAAGAAAAATATTACAAGGCTAGTTTAGCAGTGGTGGAACTAACGGTTGCCATTCATTATGTTTTCCATGCTCCAATGGATAAGATATTGTGGGATGTTGGAGATCAGGTAAGGTAGCTTTGATATTTGTAATCATGAGCGCTTAAGCATGTAAAGGAGACAGAACAACATTTAAAACTTGCTCCTTGATCTCCTAGCAGGCATTTCAAGGTGCATATGGGGGTTGGATAGCTATTGTTCATGATTCTGATTTGAGAAGCTGGAGTGTGGCACATAGCTAGTGGATTTACATTTAACTCTTCTTTCTTTACAAATCTGTTTATTATTCATTGATAGGCATACGCACATAAGATTCTAACTGGAAGGCGATCCCATATGCATACAATGAAAATAAAGAATGGTCTCTCTGGATTGACATCTCGCTCAGAAAGTGAATATGATCCATTTGGGGCAGGACATGGATGCAATAGTATTTCTGCTGGACTTGGTAAATTTTTTGTTCTTGTTATTCTTGTTTCAGCTTTAAATAGCTATTTCAAAGCTTTTTGGTGGTAAATTCCCTTAAGAATTCTTTGTGAATGTATTTTGCACTAATTTTGATTAGCTTATTTTTCGATAATTTACCTTTTAATTTTTTTTGAACATATTGACCTACTAATGGTGGTATGTCGAAACTGTAATACGTGTTAAGCATATGAAATCAAATACTCAAGTTTTCTCTTAATATGCTCTTATACGTTTCCACAAGTTCCATAACTTGTAAAGACATTTACTTCACTATTTTCTTAATGAAAATTCATAACATTGACTATAATTATTTTGTCACCAGGATTGGCAATTGCGAGAGATATAAAAGGGAAACGGGAACGTGTAGTCACGGTAATTAGCAATAAGACAACTCTAGCTGGACAAGTATATGAAGCAATGAGCAATGCGGGCTATTTAGATTCAAATATGATTGTGATTTTGAATGACACTCGTCATTCTTTACATCCGAAGATTGAAGAGGATGTGAAGACTCCTATTAATGCTTTATCTAGTACCCTAAGCAGGATCCAATCAAGTAAATCTTTTCGGAATTTTAGGGAAGTTGCAAAGGTACCCTATCATTTTAATTTCTTCTTGACTACACTTATAAGGAACTGTTGATCGTCCATCTTTAATATAAGCTGAGAACTATTTTCTTTCATAAGTAAAATTGTATACTTTGTGCACAATATAGGGTTTTCCCACGTGTCGGCATCTCCTTACACCAAAAGGTTGTCTTTAAGAGTTAACTGTTTGTGTGTGTGTGTGTGTGTTTTTTTTTTTCCTTTGCTTCCAAAGGGTGTCACCAAGCGGATTGGTAAAGGTATGCATGAATTGGCTGCCAAAGTTGATGAGTATGCTCGTGGTATGATGGGTCCCAAGGGATCAACTCTCTTTGAAGAACTTGGTCTATACTACATTGGTCCTGTTGATGGACACAACATGGAAGACCTAGTTTGTGTTCTACAGGAAGTTGCATCTTTGGATTCAATGGGTCCTGTATTTGTACATGTGATAACAGAGGAAAATCAGGTGGTGCAAGATGAACATAAAAATGAGGCAATGGAAAATCAACAGGAAGGTATGCTCATTTCATACATTTTATCTCATTTACTATTCATGTCAAATTTACTCATTAATTCTATGAAGTAACACTTGGTATAGGTGTTAAATGGGCATATAAAACATTTTGGAGTTGCTTGATGGATGTCAATAGTGATGAGGTACAAACTTCATGACAATTTTTAAAATTGGCTTGTAGAATGGCTGGGTTTTCCATGGTTACATATAATAGAAAGAGAAAATAAGAGTTGCTAGCTATGCAACAACTGGACTACTAAAACTTGGGATGTAGTTATTTCTTATTCGTCTGCTACTACTAATTCAAACAGTGTGCTTGAGCTAGCAATTCTTTCCTAATGCACTGCCATCTCTTTCTTAAACTTCATCTTCTTGGTTGAGGCTTATTGCACTCAACTTTGTTTTTCTTCCATAGGAAGTCCTCCCCTTTTAACGACCTTGTCTACGAGGTTTGCTTCATGAAATCTTTGTAGTCGAAAAGATATTCCCATATTGCATTTTTAGCTGAACCATCAACTCATTGCAACAAAAACTAAGTTGTTGCTTATTATGCCTTTTTTCTACTCTCCTTTCCAAAATGGCTATAGGTGTATGATCAATTGTAGAGAGTTGCTTAGGGAGGTTAGGTGATGTAGGGACTGGTCATGATGTGCACCTTTTTAGTTGAGACTCATGGAATTTAGGATGTATTGAATTTCCCTATAGTAACTGTGATTTACAAGCTACCCATAGTACGGAGGAGAGAGTTTGTGATGGGTTCTTCCTTGAAGTGAGTGTTGCTTATTGGGTTGTAGTTTGAGAAGTACCCACCCAACTAAATTTCTTTGTCTATTCTTCTCTTATTAGCATGTTGTTTCATCTTATTTTGAGCTCTCATCAGATGAAATCTTGTCATTGCCAATGTTGTTTCCCTCACCTTCATAGCTTGATCCATGTCTAAAAGCCTTGACATCTCCTGTAAAATATGGGACATATAATGGGAAGGGGTACCCAAATACCACCTCAAATGTTGTCAAGTTTATAGCTATGTGGTGGTTCTTGTTGTACCACCATTCTGCTAATGAAATCCACTCAACCCACTTCTGTGGAACTTCACCCAAAAAAAAACACCTCAAATATGTCTAATATTTTTTTAATGGCTTCTGTTTGGCCATCAAATTGAGGATGGGCAGTCGAGCTTCAAACTTAATCCTTCTAACCTAAATGTCTCCTACCAAAAAGTGCTCAGGAATAGAAGGTTCCAATCACTTACAATGGACTCGAGCATTCAATAAAGTTTAAAAACATGATTAATAAACAATTGAGATAATCCAAAGGCAGAATAAGGAAGTTTTAGGTCAATTAAACGTGCTAAAATTTTCAACCACCACTTGTATGACTGAATTACCTTTTGAAGGTGGAAGGCTCTCTATAAAAGCCAAGCTAATTTTCTTTGAACCCCTGTTAGGTACCAAAAGAGGTTGAAGGAGTCCAGGATAGGCCATATAGTCACGTATGTTTCTTTGGAGTTTGGCACAATAGACATTGTTTTATGTAATTTCTGACATCTTTAGCTAACATCTTCTAGTAGAATAGGTTTTGTAGCATTTTTGTGGTTGACAAGATCCCCGAAGTTCCTCCTTATGCTTCGTCATGTCCCATAGAAATAATCTTGGTTCTTAACTCTGGGTTAGATCCTATTACCACCCTCCCTTTCCACCTTAAAAACCCATCTTTCCATTCATAGGCGTCAGATTTTGTCGTCCCTGATTCTAACCACTTAGTGAGATCTTGTATCGAAGGATCAAACTTCCATCCTTGTTTAATTTCTTCCAACAAATTAGTTCGCACTTGTGATATTGTCATAACCAGCAATTTTGTGCTTGGGGGCCTAGATAATGCATCTTTAACTATGTTCTCTATGTCACTCATATAGTGCACCTCGAAGTCGTACCCCAAGAGTTTGGGGAGCCACATCTGTTAGAAAAGAGTAGAGATTCTTCATTCCAACAAATAGTTTAAGCTTTTATGATTTGTTTGAGCCTTCCATTGACATAATGATGTCAATAGTTAATGGCCTGATCACCGGAAGAAATTCCTTCTCATATGTCGATAAGCCTATATACTTTACTTTCAAGATCTTACTTAGGAAAGCTATGGGATGTTTATCCTATTAAAGGATTATTACAATTCCTGCTCCACTAGCGCCAACTTCAATTACAAAGTTTTTAGATGTCTGGTTGGTAAGAATGGCTACAGAGGTGACAACTTTTTTCATTTGATCAAACGCTTGTTGTTGTTCTTCGCTCTAACCCAATTGACAACATTTTGCTTCTTTAGTATTTCTATGGGAGGCTTGGCTATCATTCCATATTGTCTGATAAATTGAGGGTAATACCCTGTCAATCCTAAAAGCCCCCTTAATTCTTTCATTGTTTTTGGCAGTGGCTAGGTTTGTATCGTTCGCACTTTCGTAAAATCTACTGCGACTCCATTTTTTGAGATTGAATACCCTAGGTAGTCAACATGTCATGCTCCAAAGGTGCAGTTGCTCTGTTTGACAAACAACTGGTTTTCTTTTAAGGGTTTCCATTGCTTTTCTAATATGTTCCAAGTGCTATAAAAAGGAGCTACTATAAATTAGTAAATCGTTAAAGAAAGCTAGAATGAGCCGCCTCAAGAATGGTTTGAAAATATCATTTAAGAGCGTTGGTAAAGCCCAATGCCATAACCAAGAAATTGTAATGACCTTTATGTGTTATGAACGTTGTTTTGGGTGTGTCCTCAAGATATATCCTTATTTGATGATATGCTGATATGAGATCCAACTCATAATACCAACTGGAACTATGTAATTCATCTAATAGCTCTTCAATGTGAGGAATAGGGAACTTGTTTCTGATTTTGTTTTTGCTCAATTCCTATGCACATCCTCCATGAGCTATTCTTCTTCTTGACAAGGACCACTAGAGAAGCATAAGGCCCTATGCTATGGTGGATGAACCCTTGCTTCATCAGTTTTTGGACTGAGTTTTCTGTCACATTCTTTTGTATGCCAGAGTAACGGTACGGTCTTATGTTCATTCCCTCTACCCCTTCCTTCAAGTAAATTTTGTAGTCTTGTTTTCTTTTTGGAGGTGAGTGAGTACATTGCTGAGAAACATATCATTGATTATTGTAGCTTGTATTATATCGGGTATGTCAGTTGAAGCATGTAAAGCTGCCCTCTTCTTGAGCACCTTATTTAGGCTTTTCCCCAAAATCATGTTAGGCACTTTACAAGGATTATGCTCGAGAGTGAATAGTTGGTTATGCCACTTGAAAGTCGTGGTCCTGTTCTTGAAATTGCATAGCACATCATCAAGCCCCACCAACCATTGCATCCCTAAGAGCACACCCAATCCACCTAATGCTATAACCAAAGCATTCATGGGAAACTCCTTTCCCTACATTCACCACTGTTAATCCAAGCAAGATTGATGACAATCCGACTTCAATCCTCTTTCTACTGTAAATTGGAATGGGGCTACTTCTCTGACATTATATCTGCTTTTCTTAATTACAGAGACATCCATAAAGTTGTGGGTATTCCCATTATCTATTGAGATGTGGATTGTTCTCTTTTGGTGAATTCCAGTGTGTCATGAATCTGGTTGAACTCCCATTCCCCCTCTATTCCAACCATAGCTTGCAAGGCGGGAAAGTATTTTCAGTATCTTCATCGTTGGTTGGTTTTTCATCCCCCATACTTGATTCTTGTTCTTCCTTAAGCAATGTGGCTGTATCTTTTTGCATCTATGAGGCCCTTGGCCCTTTTTTTGTTGAACTCTCTGCTGCTTATTGGTTTTGGTGTTTTTTGGTTCTAAGGTAACCTATCTTCTTGTGTTGGTTAATCAGGGTGGGAACGACTCCTTCCTGTGGGTTGATTTTAGTGATATTCAGCCCTTGAGAATTTCCTTTGGCAGAGAGCTACCATTAGAATTTAAAAGAGTGCTAGGCAGCTTGACCCCTCACCCCCTAATGTACACAGCTACATTGGCAGCCACCACTACCTCTTGCTTTCTGGCAAGCATGTAAGCTTGCTGGACACCATTTCTGGCTTTGGTTTGAGTCCTTTAAGGAAGCACCCAATTGAGTAATTCTCCAGCATGGATAATTTATATGAATATCGATCAAATTTCACACATTATGCCAACACCATTCCTTCTTAATTCCTTCGAATCTCCCACGGGATCCTCAAAAATTTCCTCATTAAATCATTGATTGCACGATTTGGTAAACTCCTTCCATTCAACAGGTGCCTCCTTCACCTAGTTCTTCAAATCCTATTGGTAGCATTCTTATGCTTGTTCTTCTAGGTGCATCACTGCCATTTCTGCCTTCAGATTGGCGGTTTTTACAACTAGGTCTTGATGCTGCTCCATCTAATGTTGGGAAGTTGATTCTGCTGAGTCAACGATAGCTTGATCACCCCACTTGAGCTCTCCTTTCTGCTCATCGCTATCCCTTGGGTTCACTCCTGCTTGTTGCAAAAATTGAGTAAACATGGATTTGAGCCATCTCATGTTCCTGCTTATCGGCCATGGTCTTAGTTTCTCTAAAATCTTTTCATTTCAAACCTGAGCTTCCAGCCAGATCTTCACATTCTCCTCAATCTGTAGTAGTTCGGCTGCATGCATTCCCTCTACCATTTCTAGTTGTTTCTGAGGTTCGACCACTCTGATACCAGATTGTTTTGTATTAATTTGTCTTGAACGGAAACACGTAGCTTCTATTAGACGTGAAAAGTATCAAGGGGAATAGAGAAAGAGAGAGAGAGAGGAAAATATATCCTATTATTGCCTGAAGAGTGTCCATTGTGCAATGGTTACATGTAACAGAAAGAGAAAATAAAAATTGCTGGCTATACAACAATTGTACTACTAAAAAATTGACATCTGGCTATTCCTTATTCATCTACTACTGCTAATCCAAACGGTGCGTTTGAACTAGTAATCCTTTACCAATACACTGTCATCTCTTGCTTGAAGTTCATCTTCTTGGTTGAGGCTTCCAGCGCTCAGCCTTGTTTTTCTTCTGCAACAGTAAACATTTAGATAAAACTTTTCAATAAGAAAAACCAACTATAGTGCGTATGATCATCTATAAAAGGGACAATACTTAAAGCCAAGCTGAGACTAATTGAGCTTGGACCCCAAATATTGCAGTGATCAACAGAGAAAAGTAAAAAGGCTCTTGTAATACTATGTGGTAAGTGGATAGATAATGCTTAACAAGGTGGATGGATAGATAAGGTATTGACTATTGTAAAACAGACAACAAAAGGTGATTAAAACAAGTATGTTTTTGGAGAGGAGAGGAAGTTGCCATACAAGGTTTGGGACATGAAGGTGATCCAGGTAGATAACACATTCTAAAGTGCTCACATTCAATATCTACTCTTCAATCTTATATCCAAACAGATGGAGAAAAGTTTAGAAAACAGTATAAAGATCGAGCTAGGTGATGATAGAAATAAGATTAAATGATCAATAAGGAGTATATAAACTTGAAAACAAAGGTAACTGTTTTAATGCCACCTACTTGTGTGGTAAATCCATCAGCAAGAGTGACATTGGTAGAGTACTATAGGTGTTAAGAGAAGGCCAATTTGAGATAATTAGCATCTATGTGGTCAGAAGCACCTTAATAAAAATCCAAATATTAGGTTTGGTATTTATGAGAACAATGAATGACAGAGGTAGTTGGTTGAGTCCCATGGAAGGACAAGACTGGATTGAGTGAAGATACTCCTCAATAAATGTGTGACTGTAGAGGGGGGCACACATGTTGGAGGATTTGTATAAGTAGGTGTAGGCTAGAAAGGCGGTTGAGTCACAATTGCAGTTTGAGGAGGATATCCATGTAGAGAATGACCCTCTTCTCCGTCATGCCCTAGACTTCTGCAGTATATATAAATAAATCATGGCTTCCAAAATTATCATGGCCTCCTCGATGACCAGTACCCTTAAAAAAGGTGCTACTTGGAGGAGCCACGACTGTACCTTGTGAGGCAGTATTCACTGGAACCGCTGAGAGATCGCCAGAGTAGCTAAAACATCCAAGTAGAAGGGTTGATGAAATGGATTATGTAACTTGGAATAGTCAAGCATATACCTCAAATTGGATGTTGCAGTCTTGACATGAAGTAGTTGAGCGCAAGTTGACTACAGTTTATGATGAAGGCTGGATTGAAAGATCATGGTGAGGAAAATGTTTCTATGATAAGCTTGCTCTGTGAGATCAGGAGTGAGGGCTATCAACTCATAATAGCCTATAGTAACATCTAGAATTGCCAAGATAGGTGGTAAGGTCCATAATGTCTCTGCCAAAGAGATAAGAAAGTGTTGATAGTGTCAAATACACGAGTAGAATCTCACATGAACATCTGAAATGTCTAGTTCCAAACAACATAATATGAAATACATGCTTGAAACAGTGAGATCAAGTGCTCACGTACTGCCATAAATTAGACAGTATTAGTGCATCAACCTGGGTTCAATGAGAAAGGTCATTAAAAGAAACATTAGAAATGAGAGTTGTAAGATGATTCTCAACTCCTTGACTATGGAATCAAATGAGAACAGTAGTGGACCAAAAGGAGTAATATCGATCATTGAGATGCTTCTTAGTGATCACTGGTATAGTTAAAACTATATAGAGGAAAGCAGCTTAAAGAGTAACTTTGTCTTTCTATAAGGGGAGAGGGATGGCAATCAGCATTTGTGGCAGAGAAGATGTATTGTTACTGTTTTCGTTAGTGATAGTAGTGCTACAATCGGGAAAAATTCTGAGAGAGAGAAATGATACAAACAGCTTGGAGAAAAGGAAGGAAAAGAAACATCTAACTTCCAGAAAAAGGAAAGAAGAAGAGGATAGTTTCTTGCAGGAGATAAGATTGCTGGAAAGAGGATAAAGTTGCCAAAGATGATAAGAGGATTTGGAGAAACTCATTGGGAAGAGATGATAAGATTGCTGGAGAAGATAAAATGATTTGGACGAAATCGTCCGTAGGAGACGCTGACGGATAGAGTTTTGATTTAGGTTATGACTCTCATACCATATGAATTAAGGGAATTGGGTGAGTTAGGATCATTAATGTATTTTTTTAATTAGAGAAAGGTAATTTAGATAAATTCTCTTGTTATACATTATTATCAACAAATTGCATTAAAGTTAGCATGTTATCTGTATTTTATTGTTATTATTGCATTCTAGGAGGGACCGTATACGGAGAGTGTCATTTTTACCACATAAATGGTTAGTGTTAATTTCATTTTGTGGTATTTTGTTGTTATTGTTGCATTCTAGAAAGAATCTCATCTCTCTGTATATGGATGGTGTTGTTTCTACTACATAGCGTTAATTGTTTTGTTTTGCTTGAAGAGACTTATCCCTGATGTAGTTCACATCTTTGATGCCAAGTTATCCTCTAAAGCAGTGAAATGTGACTCTTCCAATTTTCCATCTCATATTGTACCTAATCTGCCATCTTTTGCAGGTTCAGGCCCATCTGATTCTTCGCTGTTTGGTATTGATACTCGAACATATAGTGATTGCTTTGTGGAAGCCTTGATTATGCAGGCAGAGAAGGACAAGGATATTGTGGCGATTCATGCAGGAATGGAGATGGAACCCTCACTGCATCTATTTCAGGAAAAATTCCCAGATAAATATTTTGATGTAGGAATGGCAGAACAACATGCTGTGACATTTTCTGCTGGCTTATCATGTGGGGGTTTGAAACCATTCTGTGTAATCCCATCTGCTTTTCTACAGAGAGCATATGACCAGGTTGTCTCCATCTCTCTGTCTCTCTTAGTGTGTGTGTGTGTGCGTGTGTGTATGGGTGATTGAGGGAGAGAGAGATATGTGGAGACACGCATGTTCTCGTGGCATTACATGCTGGCATGCTTAAAAAAATTGCTTTAGTGGGTTGCATCTGTTTTGTCCTCGAGTAGTGGAGAAATGTCATTGTCAAAAATGATCTCTCATTGAATTGACGCTTGAATAAACTTCTGAATGAAACCAGGACATGTTGGGCATATTGAGTTAACATTTTTTTTATTGTGCTTATATGCAATTGGGAAATAGAAAGTCTAATGCTACAACATTTTTGGTTGAGCCTGTTGTAGGTGGTTCATGATGTAGATCGACAGAGAATTCCAGTTCGTTTTGTCATTACAAGTGCAGGTTTGGTAGGTTCGGATGGACCTATGCAATGTGGTGCATATGATATAACATTCATGTCATGCTTACCAAACATGATTGTTATGGCTCCATCCAATGAAGATGAGCTTTTGGACATGGTGGCTACTGCAGTCCACATAAATGATCGTCCAGTTTGTTTCCGGTATCCAAGGGGTGCTATTGTCAGGACAGATCATTACATACGCAGTGGGATTCCAATAGAGGTAACCTACTTTGCAGGTTTCACCTGTTCAAATTTTGGGTCTTGTGTACTGTTATCAACACTTCTTTTCCTCAACAAATAGTGTCTTGCTCATTTCAGTTGATATTTTTCTTCTCTCCTTTCATTCTTTGCTTCTCTATGGTTGTTTGAGATTTCTACTAATATTCTGACGGCCAAAAGGGAACTAACAAAAATTGAGTTAGATCCATTAATTTACTTCTCTTTGTTTTACTCCTTGTGTGTATACTAGATCACATTTTACGAAGGACTATATACAACTGGTCTAAAGTTTCCAATTGCCTAGTCTTCCCTAAAACTTCTAATGGAGTTTGTATAGAGTTTTGTTGAAAAGGAACTTCTGTTGAGCAGATTGGGAAGGGAAAAGTTCTTGTAGAAGGCAAAGATGTTGCATTGCTTGGCTATGGGGCAATGGTCCAGAATTGCATTAGAGCTCAGGCCCTTCTTTCAAGACTTGGTATCAAGGTAACTGTCGCTGATGCAAGATTCTGCAAGCCCCTAGACACAATCCTCCTCAGGGAACTATGTGAAAATCACAGCTTTTTGGTCACAGTAGAGGAAGGATCTATTGGAGGATTTGGATCCCATGTTGCACAGTTCATTGCACTTGATGGACAACTCGATGGTAGGATCAAGGTATTGTATCTTATGATATGATGCACTTATTTATTTGGTTTGGAGAGAGACAGAAGAGTTATGTTCCTGAACCACTGACTGCGTCTGGGTTTTCACTTTCTGATCAAAAGGTTACCTTTTCAAACGCTTGATCATATTACCTTTACAAAAGCTTGTTCATCTTGTGATTGCAGATCTTTACCTTTTCAAAAGCATGGTCATATTAGCTTTACAAAAGCTTGTTCATTTTGGGATGGCAGATCTTAGAATCAAAATCCTGTTACTTTTGTTCTTATTCTGATAACTTTCTGTTATAACTTTCTGCTATAACTTCCTGCAGTGGCGACCAATTGTGTTACCAGACAACTATATTGAACACGCATTGCCACAGGAACAGCTTGCTCTTGCTGGACTAACTGGACATCACATTGCTGCAACAGTTTTAAGACTTTTAGGTCGTACCCGTGAAGCTATCCTCTTGATGTGCTAAAATTTCGTATTCAAGCGATAGCTCAGGGAAGAGGGCCCTAGATGAAAGCTTAAAGATGGCATTTAGCCAGCAGGCTTTTTGGTATATATGATTCTTGCTACCTGTATATAAACTCCTGTTAGTCTATAGGTAATGCAAGCTGCAGGCTACTAATCTAGTAGTTGGATGTAAAGCAGAAACATGCGTGTAAACAACTGTGATTTTCTCAGGCTGGTCAGCACTTTGGTACATTTTTTGTCTGTCGTTTCTATTAACTTTAGGTTTCAATGCAATTGCTTCTTTACAGTATATACAGATATACAAGGTTGCCTGTTTCTGACGGTGATTTTTAACGGAAGTTTCGCATTTATGGTTATAAAGTTGAAACAGTTGGTCTAGACAGAAGTAAGAAAAAAAAGAGAATAGAGAGATGGCCAATGGTCTTCATTGATTTTAACATTTTAAACTTTAAAACTGTCAGCTCTACAAAACTGCTAGCATTGCAATAATTGAATGTCACTCGTTCTCGGTCGTACTATTGGTGTTCTTTGTTTCTTAGGGAGGGTGATGAAGAAGAACAAGGAAAGGAAAAAATTATTAGAAAGAGAAGCAAAACATTATCTTAATATTGCATATTTTGTTAAATCTGTTACATTAAACATAAAAAAGGTTAAACAACATCAACTTTTCTTGTAGTTTTACTGATCTTACAAAAACATAAATTTATTTAAACAATTTTGTGAAAAGTCTTCATATTTACTTAAAATTTTTCTAGACTTCCATTCATTAACATTTTTCGTCAAAAGTTCAAACTTTCTTCATATGAATATTTATGGAACAAGAGATGATTAAGAATTTATAGATCATACATAGGTATGTGTCAAAGAGGTTGATTTATTGACTTATCATATTTACATATTATTTATAGTAAAATAATAATATATAATATAATATCATTCCATTTTAATAATTAAATATATTTACTAATCATTGATAATATATTTATTAGTTTATTTATAATATATATTTAGAAAAACTTAAGAAAAACTTTTTAATCTTTAAAATTTTCAAAAAAAATTATTTTAATTTCTAGTTTTTCAAAAAAAATCCATTCTCTTAGAATTTGGTTATAAAATATCAATGAAAACACTCGATATGAATATCATATGTAAAAAATTAAATCTCAATGACATGGTAACCCAAGTTAACTTTTAAACTTAACTCAAACTAATTAAACTCCACTTAAATTAATAATTTAAGACAATTATAATACAAATTAATTTGAGTCGATTTTAATTAGTTTAGTTCGAATTTAAAAGTTGGGTTGAATCTTCATATAAATAACATTTGGTTGGTCCATATATGATATTCATGTCATGTAGTATTTCATTGTTATTTTTTGACAAAGTCTAAAGAAAAGGAGTTTTTGGGAAAATTAATAATTATAAGAATTTTTTTGATAATTTTAAAGATTAAGAAATTTTTTTAAGTTGGTTAAACTACAAAAGAGTTCTCTGACTTTTATTTTAAATTTTTTAATTTAGTGACTAACCTTCCGTAACTCATACAATACATATCAAAATTCATTAATTATTTGATGATATATATGATAGAGCATATTTTTAACCCAAGGGCACGTTATTGAGACACTTAAAAGGATTTGGATCCAAAATAACTCATCTCACTCATAACTCATAATCCACGACCATAACTTATAAGAAAAATGATTGAGATTGATATAAGCTATTTGACAATTATGAAGCAGACAAAGGGGCACGAGTATGAATTAAAACCAACTTAAAAAAACCAGTTTCTCCTCCTTTTTGTAATCCGAAGAATTTGATTTTAATTGACTCAACCTATTGGAATTACCTTTTTCTTTTTCTTTTTCTCTTATGGCTCTCATTTCATTTCTCCCTCCCCTCTTTGTACATTCCTTTTTGTTTTTCCTATTGATGCTCTTGCTATTTTTTGTTTCTTTCTCAATTTCCTCTCTCATAGATGTTCTTTTCCTTTTTTGTTTATTCTCAATTGTTTGATTATTTACTTGGTTCCTTGTTTATGTTTTTAGCCTCTTAGTATTATTCTCTTTTGTGCATTGGTTCTATCATTTTTTTTCCTAGTCTCTTATTTGTTACTAATTCTTTCTCAAATTCTCTCTTTCCTCTAGCTTAGTATTGTTAACATAAAGTTGATTTACAAAATCTTCATGTTATTTCTATGAAATATAATGTATTTATTCACTAGGGGAATTTCATTCTTTCAACCTTTAATCCCCTAGACCTCCACAAAAATTTTCTTTTATTTTTTGTTTCAATTAGCTATTTGTCATTCCCTCTCATTCTTTTTAAGCTGGTTTTTGTTTTTGTGTCATCCTTGCTCGTATTAACAAGCTTGTGAAGTGCTTCCTTAAATTGGCTAGCATACCAAGTACAATTTCAAATCTTTTTCTATGGGTTATATAACATCCCGTCCCCATATTAAGGGTTAGGACCCGAAATCTTGATACATGTGAATTCAAAGGGAAATTAAGACAATGCATTTTCTTGTTCATGCATCATGTTAGCATATATGCATATAAATATGGAATGTTATCGTATAAAAAAAAGTAGTACATGCATTCATTGACAATTACTGGGTATAATTGATATTAAAGGTGATTTTACTGAAAATAAAGAGTAGATGGAGCAAAAAGAGTGATCTTGGAATGGGT
>JANZLC010000008.1:17469719-17481988 GCA_026413385.1 Erythroxylum gracilipes | reverse complement strand
TTGTATTTTGAAATGACTTAAGTATTTTGCAATTGTGAAAGGGCCTGAATGGCCATTGAAAATTGTGTTAAGTGAAATCGTGTATGAATGAATGAGGGCCCAATTGGCCATACGGAAAATTTGGAAATTTCATGGTATGATTGAAAAGGGGTTCTGCCCTATTTGATTTATTGACCTCCGCATATGGTGTTTTGTGATTCAAAAAAAAATATAGAGATTTTCGAGTGATTGAGTGCTTTAACACGCCACCCTCGCGGGGCACAGACTCGGATATCACCGTCGATGTCAGGTTTGGGTCATCGTGAGAGTGGGGTGTTACGGGTTATGAGTTATGGATTATAGGTTATATGCTATAAGTTATTTTGGTTTCAAATTTATTTGGGTATTTAGATGTCCACTAAAAGTCAAGTTGGCGTCTACTTGTCACGTTAAAAGTGTGTTACGTTAGCCACATTGTCAAATAACTAATAGATATAATGTTTTAAAGTAGGTTGTACAAGTTTTGAAAGGTTGGTTAAAAAATGAAAATTTTTAAAAGGTTAGACATTTTGAAAAATATTAAAAGGTTAGATACTTTAGAATTTATTATCCTAAAAGTTAATAAACACTATCACTAAGTCTAGTAAGCAGTATAAAAAGAAAAGTTAATCAACATGTTTTAAGAAATGGAATGATCAACATTTTTTTTAAGAAATGAAATAAATTTGATTAATAAAAAATAATGACCAAAGTTATACAATAGCCTTTAAAATGGAAAACCATAGATTTATAGGCAATGAAAGTGATTATCATGTGTCATTCAAGCATGAGATGAACGTACTCATGCTAAATGATTAACAAGTTAGCTTTTGCAAGGATATTTTAAGCCCTTTATGGGAGGATTACTTAGAGCAACCCCAGAAATAAGGATAGTCTCTAATTTCCTATTGATGATGGATCTTTATCCTTGTTTAATATTTTGATGGAGAAGTTGAATTCTAATTTTTGTAATGAGATCCTTTAGAAATGTCTCTTTACTAATTGCATTGTTAAAGAATATCATGTTGTTTTGTTCATTCCATATCTAATAAACCATATTAGTAAGTGAGATTTTGAAGACCAAATTATCATCTTTATATGTAGTGCGTAATTGGCAACTTCATTCAATAATTTGTGTCCAATCATTAGAAGAGAAAATTAGGTTTTGTTTTTGAAAGATTATTAATTGTATTGAAAAAATTAAAAGGTTACAGTAATACAGGTTTAGGAGATAACCACTAGTTCTACTAGCTTTATTAGAAAGGAAATCATACACTCTTAGCCAAAGAAAATTTCATCAAGTACTGAAATATGGCCATTAAAAAACTAGAGAAGCCTGCAGTTGTTGAAAATTGTAGGAGACTAAATAGGATGTAGATTACTAGCTATAGCTTTGGATTAAATATGTTAGGTTAAGGTACCAAAATAGACTTCAACATTTGTTATCTTAGAGCCAAATATTTTATTGTTCCTCTCACGCAAAATATTGTATAACAATGTGCCAAAGGTTGGTTTAAATAGTTTAACATCTCCTTGACAATAGCCACAAAATGAAGGAATGACAAGGGCTAATCAGTAAGTCCCATATCAACTTAAAACCAAGAATTGGAGTTCTGTAATATCATGGTAACTTCCTACAGGATTTGGTGGTGAAATTTTCAAATCCTTAATAAAAGCCTAAAATTTGATGTTAGATGGAATTATAGATTTTACTAGTTATAGTTTAGGTAACCGAGAAGACCCCTATTATGCTAGTAATCAGACTAGAAGGAGATACGGCTTCCAACTCCAATCTTATTGCACAGGTGCACTAATGCTTGCAATTTCAGGATTTAACTAAGGGTCCAAGATATTCTAAGTGTTGCTTTAACATTCTAAATACTTGAACCTTAAACAAATGTAGTTGTGTCCATCTAACCCAGAGGTTTTCACCCACTGAACATAATCTCTATAGTCTCTTGATGAGCAATATTTTGCTCATATTTCTAATTGAATTGATACTTAGTCTACCATGGACTTTAGCTTGGCAGACTATAGTCCACTTAACCTTCGAAATATTTTTTATTATTCTCTGATCTGCTCTAAAGGAAATTCCTTAATTGTCTATCAGTTTCCTTAATTTCTCCTTTAGGTAAAGCAATATATGAGATCCATTATGTATATCAATTAGAAATTATGGAAAGGATGAGTGAAGTCTTCCTTTATAGGATAGACATTTATTGCACTAGATAACAAATCTATTCTTAATGGAGTTTAAGAAAGGAGAACAATCCCTTTTGGTGAGTTTCTCCACAGAGATGGGGATCCCCAAGTATTTGAATGGGGGTAGCTATTGGTTCAAGCCTTTAAAGGTGAGAGTTGTACTTACATTTGCATCAGAACTAGAAGAGGGTATGAATAAACTTTTGCTAAGATTAAAAGTTAGTCTTAAAATTATTTGAATTCCTCTAGATATTTGATAAGTAGATCTATTGACCTATATATAACGACAGAGTAGAAACAAATCATCAGTAAAAGACAATTGAAATATTTTCAATTTTGAATCTAGGATCTCTTCTAATTCTGAACATGGTGAGTCTATGAAAGACTTCTATAAAAATGAGAAAAATGTAGGGTGATAGTGGATCACCCTACGTTATTCCCCTCCCAATTTTAATGATGTTTGAAGGTTCTCCATTGATGAGAATTATGTGATAGAAGTAATACAACTCCTTATCCATGTTATGAATGTGGTAGGCAATCTCATAGCCTGTAGTGATGTTATTACAAATTCTCAGCTCAAAAAATCAAAAGCCTTGATAAAATCTATTTTTAAGGAACAACTTTTAATGGACGAATTAGAGTTATATTTTTTGAATAATTTTTGTGCCAACATGATATTGTCACCAATGTTCTTGTCCTATACATAGGCATCTAGTCATTGATTGGTGTATTTAAGCAATATTATTCTCAATCTCTTAGCAATAACCTTTGTATTGATTTTGTAATTCACATTGCACCAAGCAATAGGTCCATAGTCATTAAGAGTTGTAGGATTTGATACCTTTAGAACTGGGCATATATGAGTCTTATTTAACTCAGCAAGCATTTTACCAAATTTTAAGAATTCCATGACAACATATGACAACATATGTTACTAGTTCACTAGTTTAATTCCAAAAATTTTAGAAAAATCTAGCCTTGAAACTATTTGTTCCTACTACTTTGTCTCAAAGTAAGGAGAATAATGTTGTCTTTATCTCCTCGAATGTGAGTTATTTGGTAAGATCATTATAGATGTTATGTGAGATTAGAAACTTAAGGATGTTCGTTAGCTCATCAAATATAGGAGTTATTTTATAATTGGTACTTAGTATCATAGTGAAGTGATTATTTGCCAGTTCCCTTAAAATGTATTGTCTAATGATGATATTTCCATAAGGGTCAGATATTGTTAAGATTCCTCCTTGCTTAAATAGATCTAAAGAAGAATTTGGAGTTCTTTTCGCCTTCTTTCGACTAGTTTATTTTGGATTGCTATAAGAGTTAAGAGTTATATACTTAAAAAATGCTTATGTATCTTCTTAGCTCTTGATAGTTTTGTAACTTGTGCGAGTTATCCTAAGGATTCTCAGTTAGAAAATCCTAGCATTGGTTTAGAGCATCCAAAGCTTCTCTTTTCTGTTAAGTCATTGGATAGATTGTTAATTTCCTGAAGTCTAATTAGTTCTCTTTTCACAGCTTTTAGTTTGGTTACACATTTATATGTGGTGAAGCTCGTCGTAAGCTACCAAATAACAAAATACCTAACTACGTAGCTAGGGTGAGTCCGGGTCGAATCCTCAGGGAGATAGGGTGAACTGCTATCTCTAATGTTGCAAAGCAAAGGGAAACAAAAAAAACTTGGAATGATGAAAGCGGAAGAAACTAAGATTTAACAAACACAAAACAAAACACGAAAAGACTACTAACAATAATAAAGAAGTGGGCCGAAGATATCATCGGGATTCAGGAATGACTATTGATCTTTGAATCTAGATAAACAGTATTCTAGCTATGGCGTTAGCCTATAGGTTCGAACAAGTTCTCAAACCCTCAGTTCCTTTAACTTAGATAAATCTAACAAGCTCTAAAATACCCATATCTCCATCTATAACCTAGAGTAAGCTCTCTAGATTTAATAGTGGATAAGTTTTAAATACTAAGCAACGACTAACTTAGGCCGCTAACACACAAGCTCAGAAAGTGTAACCTAAAGGTATGGAACCCTAGATTAGTTGATTAAGCATCCTAACAAATCCAACTAACCTATTGCTACTTTTAAGAATCGTTATGGACTATTACATATCACATGCTCATTCCTAGTTTTAAGATTAGGGAATTACCTAAAGGGTGATCAATCCTAATGATAACACCTAATCCATGGCATTTTACATAAAGTATCAAACCAAACTAAGTCTAGAAACATCAAACTAAGGAAAACCAATTCTCATAAATTTCATCCTTAATCCTTCCTATACCTTCAAGCCCTTAAGCAACTAGCCAACCATTATTAAATTAATGAAACAAAGACTAAACAAACATAAACCATACTTAATTAAATTAAATCAATACTGAAAAATTAAACCAAATCCATTCAATAATCAAAATTCCAAGTTCAAACAATAAAAATATAAAGACATTAAACTAAAGAAAGAAATAAACTAAGCATTAAACTAATGAGCCAGAAATTAAAGCATTCGGTCATGGCAAATAAACATAAAGCATTTGGATATGAGAAAGGAAAAACAAGCATTTGGTCAGAAAACTAAAGCTATAGTAAACACAAAGCAAAAGGTGGCGAATGAACGGTTCAATAATTGAAATTAAATCTAAAAAGGTTTGACGTGTTGCATCTCCTAGAAAGCAAGGAAGGCTCTAAGCTCCACGCCAACCATCTCTAAGTTGAAGCCATCATCTCTCCTTTCTCTTTTTCTATCGTAATCTCTATTCTCTGTTTATTTCCCACGCTACTCCCTCTCACTATTCACTTGATGTAAAAATTAATTTTGGTGGCCACCTTACTGTTCACACAAAAACCACCCTTGCAAACATCTCCGTTTCGTCCATACTAACAACTGGTGTTTTCCACTTCTGCTACTATCCTTTTGTTCCTTGGTGTTGTCCTCCTGTGCTATGTCGTTTTGGCGTGGATAAAGGCTCCATTAAAACTCCTTTCCAGCTGTTGCTTGGCGTGGACTCCTGCACTGCATTTCACCTTCTTTTGCTTTCCTGTTTCATGCTTCTGCCATGCTCTTTTTGTCGTTTTACTGCTCTTTACCTCCCTTCTTTTGCGCTACTATTCTTATGATTTTGTGATTTATTTTCGAGTCCACTAGTACTATTCAATCCCCTTAAAACCTCACGCATTACACACCCTTATTGCTGCTTCTCACTAAGTCTGCATTTTGCTGGCTAAATGACGAAGTTTCTTCTTTGACGGTGATGTCATATTGCTGGATTTTAAAATCCAATTGAGCTACATTTTGAAGCAAAAGAGGACCTCCAAAGATGCTATCGTTTGGTGTGCAAGGAAAGCTCCAAGGGCTGTCGTTTTGGACAGTTTTTGGCTCTCCATTAAACACATTGGACTGTCATTTTGGACAGCCTCTTTGATGCTTCTCGAAGTCTTTTTTTTCACTTTGTTAGTTGCATTATGGACAGCCTTCCTAGCTCCTAATGGCTTTAAAACTTCATGCTTGTATTCCATCATTAAATCTACATGTAAAGTCAATAGGAACACAAATTGAGCAATTAAACACAAAAATAGGAATGAATTCAAATGAAATAACATATAAAAATATAAAAAATCCATTCATATCAAATACTCCCACACTAGAACTATTGATTGTCCTCAATCAATTTAGAAACAACCAAATTATTCCATCAATTCGTTTTCAAAGAAAATCAAGTGTATGCAATCCTTCAAACTTCGGCAAACTCAAGCATCAAGGTACTACACATATCATAATTTTTTCATCAGTACACATAAACAAAGTCAAAGGTAGACACCATTGATCAAAGATAAGCATAAAACTAAGATGGACTTTCCTCACGATGTTCGCTCAAATCACTCATGTATGTGAGGGTTGGTGTTTCACTCAAAACCCCCACTAGGAGATTATAATACCATAGGTTGCAAATAAACCCATTTCCTCTACATAGAATACATGCCATCATGGATCAAAAGGGCTTTTACTGGTTATAATGAGGATTGGGTTAAGGTAAGGCAAAAAGGGTAAAAGGGTTACTCATAAGTATATACAAAGTACTAAGTAAGAGGGACACCCAAATACTAATTATGAGATAAGAAAATAAATACAATGGACTATAACTACTCATCACAAACTAATGATACTCCCTTTCCTTCAACAGCAGAAACAAAGACACTTTTAATCAATAATACCAAAAACAAATATGCTTTTCTTTTTCTTTTTCTCTTTTCTTCTTTTTTTTTTCTTTTTCCTTCTCCTTTTTTTTGGATAACACTAGAACAATAAGGAAATAAAAACAGCAAAAATCAATAAAAACATAAGTAAAAGTGTCTCTCAAAACTTCTCAGAATCGAATACAAAAACAAAAGTCCCTAAATCATATACATCAAATGCTCACTCATTACTTTATTAAAATTGTGACAAGGTAAGGCTAATGGGTTTTAGGTTTCAATGTAAGGTGATTAATTCAAAAAACAAACAAGGTTAAAGGCTCAAAGGGGTTGGCAAGGGAAAAATGAGTTGGTGGGTTATTTAAGCTAAGGGTTCAAAACAAAGAAGGTCTTAATCATTTCCATAAAACATGATATCGTAGTTTCAAATTGGTTCAATGCAAGTTCTAAAGCTATTCTTCCTAGGGGAACATCACACAAAATAAAGAAACATAATGACTATGAAATGCAGTCATATAGACTTAAAACCTTGCATGTGCTTATAAGAAAATCCATTAAAATTTCATACATTTCCTAATCACTCAAGTATCAAATTATTGGGGTGAGTTTATGCAACTAACTAATTCAATCAATCCATATGATTCACCTTCCACTCAAGCTGTTTAATTCAAATTCAGGTACACAACTCAATTCTCAATCCAACTACTATGACAGAATGACATTGGTTTAACATTCATCATAGTTTAAGTGCAAAAATGCAAAAATTTTAAACCTGGCCCCACCCCCACACTTAAATGGGACATTGTCCCCAATGTCCTAAAATCAATAAAAATATAAGGGGATGAGAACAGAAGGACTCCCTTAGATCATAGAAGGCTCAACGACTTGAAAGCGGAATTCACAGCTCTGGTCTTGCATTCTTAAAAACAAAACATACAAAAAAAAACAAATAAGGTACTCAAATGAAAGCAAACTGAAACATCAAAGAACTAAAATGAAAGGATAAGGTTAGGATGCCTCCCAACAAGGTTTTGGTTAGGGTCACAAGCTCAACCCCTATCAACAGATATTAACTAATGTATGTTGGATCTTTAAGCTCCATCACCTCCACGTTGTGAATCTGAAATCCCTCAAAGTAAGGCTTAAGACAATGTCCATTGACTTTAAACTATTTCCCCATCTTGACACTTCTGATCTCCACTACTCCATTGGCAGCATAACTTACCTGGAAAGAGCTTAAGGCGTGAATGATATAAAAGTACTTTCTTTCCCAACACAAATTTCTTCCTAGAGATGTTACGATCATGGAATGCTTTATGTCACAACTCTTCAAGCTCTTGTAACTATAATCGTCTGTGGGCACCAACAACTTCTAAGTCCTTGTTACACTTTTTGATTGCCCAATAAGCCTTATGTTCTAGCTCCACTCGAAGGAGGCATTGCTTCCTAAAAACAAGCCTTAATAGTGACATCCCTATTGGAGTCTTGTATGTAGTCCTGTATGCCCATAAGGCATTGTTGAGGTGTAAACTCCAATCGTTCTTATTGGGATTAACCGTCTTCTTTATGACGGACTTAATCTCTCAGTTAGATACCTCAGCCTGACCACTCGTCTGAGGGTGATAAGCGGTTGAGACTTGATGCATCACTTGATATTTCTTTAGGAGGGCCTCGATCATCTGGCTGTAAAAGTGAGTCCCCTTGTCGCTGATGATGGCTCGCGGAACTCAAAACCTTGAGAAAATGTTGGATTTCAAGAAATCAGCAACCACTCGAGAATCGTCAGTTCTGGTGGCTTTTGCTTCCACCCAGTTCGAGAAGTAATCAACTGCTAGCGGAGCATATTGAAATCCAAACAAGGAGGGAAAGGGACCCATGAAGTCCATGCCCTAAACATCAAAAATCTCAGAAATTAATATGAGGGTTTGAGGCATTTCCCCACAGGAACCTAACGTACCTGTGTGCTAATAGTTGTCATAAGTACTACATAAATCATACACATCTCAAAATAGAGATGGCCAGTAAAACGTACACTCTAGAACCTTGCGAACAGTCCGCTTTGGGCCAAAATGACCTCCACATGCATAAGAGTGACAAAATGTCAAAATAGAAAGTAATACACTATCAGGTACGCACCGTCTAATGACTTGATCCGCACAAAATTGCCCCAAGTAAAGGCCATCCCATAATAAAACTTTGCTTGGCTCTTCATCCTCTCCTTCTGTGCCTTGGTGAAATCTATAGGGAATTTAGGAGAAACTAAAAAAGTCACCATATCAGCGTACCAAAGAGTTGTCGACTGTACTGCATATGGTTGCTCGTCTGGAAAATCATCATTGATAGGGTTCGTGTCATCACTATGCTCTACTAAGTGGTTTAAATGATTTGCTACTCTATTCTCTGAGCCTCTCTTATCCTTTATCTCCACATCAAACTCCTAAAGTAACAGTATCCAATGGATGAGCCTCGATTTTGCCTCCTTCTTTTCCAGTAGGTACTTCAAAGCTGCATGTTCATATTAAAAAATAATCTTACTACCTAATAAATAAGACCTAAACTTATCCAAAGCAAAAACTACTGCAAGAAGCTCTTTTTTGTAGTGGTGTAATTTGCTTGGGCGTCATTCAAGGTTTTTAAGGCATAATAAATAGCATGAGGAATCCGCCCCACTCTCTAACCTAAAACTACTCCAATGGCATGGTTGGAGGCGTCACACATTGATCGTGGTTTTCCGATATGAGTAAGTTTTAATATTTAACCTCGATATTCTGTAAGTGTAAGGGTCATTCGCGTAGTACCTAAGGTGTCGATCCTAGGAGGAAGGTTAATCTAATCCTAGAATTTAAGGTAGAAAACTATTAAACAGAAATTTAACAGACAATGAATTTAAACACAAGAACTAAATAAATCAAACAAACCAAACCAAATAACAAAACAATAATTGGCAATTAACATTTAACGAAAACAATCAACGAACAACGATTAACAATTTCATATTAAAAATGAATAACAAATAATGGAAATTGATTGATTTGTTGAACGATGATAGTACACCCTAGAATTCAACCCAGTGAGTTAACCAAAGGAGAGAAAAGAAAAATTATCTATCTTTAATACTAACCTAACCAATTACAATTTATCGAATTAATAGTTCTAAATGATCCTATGGCTAATTACTCTCTCTCAAGTTATAATTGAACCCTAAAGCATAAACCTTAATCAGATTATGGGAAGTTGTAATCTCTCAATTAACAACCTATCCAAAACCTAATCAGTTCTTAAGTTTTCTAATAAACAATTGGAAACCTATATGTGATCTCTCTACACAAGATTTGCCAACCTGATTTAATTCTGAATCTATTAAATTACCTAACTCTCATTAGCCCAATTTAATCATTTTTTCTCGATTCACCCTCTCAGTTTATTATCTAGATATGAAGTGCATAATTAAACCACAATTAATTCAATAAACACATAAAACAATCATATTTAATTAAATCAAAAATAATATTCCAAAGGTAAGTATAGAACATCAATCAACAATTCAATTCAATCATCAAACTATATATCCCAATTCTACAATCTAATATAATTGAAATATATAGGAAACATAACTCGGATGGACAATAGGAGGCCGCGACTTCAAAAAGCTTCTTATTCTAGGAAGCACGTCAAGTTTGCATTGTCTTTCTTTTCTCTCTTCTTTCTTCTCTTTCTCGGTCTCTCAAAGTTCTCTCCTTTAGGGTTTTGTTGTGGTGGCTGATCAAAAGCTCCTTCTTTCTATTCTTCTTGTTCTATTTATGTTCTTTTGTGTTTAGGGTTAAACTAGGGCTTTTTTGGAGTTCAAAAGGTCCAAACAATTTCTCGAAACGTGAAGTTTGGGAGTGGCCTGTCATGATTGTAGGCTAACTTTAGTGCTTCTGTCACAATCGTGGCCTATTGTGCCATGATCGTGGGTCGTTGTTTCATCCTGAATGTCTCCAAAACTTCTCTGTTCTTCGATTTTGACCTTAAAACACTAGCAAACACATCAAAGTACCTCAAAAACATAATATTTAAGCTCAAAGACTTGTAGTAACCTATAAAACACTTAAAGCACAAATAATTAACAAACTAACACAATTCGAACCTAAACTCATACTAAATGATTGAATTAATAGCTAAACACATATCAAACTATGTCCTAAAACATAATGCAATTTACACTTATAAACATTCCCACACTTAAACGTTTGCTTGTCCTCAAGCAAACAAAAAAAATCAAACAAATCAAGAAAACACAAAACACGCATATGCAATAATGAGACAATGACTTTAACTTAGCGAAACAAATTTAATTACAAACACAATCCTTCAAGTCGTTCTAACTTATTAACAAGCGAAATCTACGTCTAAGCACCTTAGACTAAATATTCCAACTAATCAAAATTTTAATGTTAAGTCTAATCACCTCTATCACTTGCACACACACATTGATAATCATTCAGTCAAAACAAAAGTGTAGCTATTCCTCAGTACGGTTTCATGAAAAAAAAATCAAGCTATTAATAAGTTTGGTAGGTTTTTATTTGGAAACATTATCTTTTTTTATTTTGTTTTAAGGACATAAACCTAGTCTTTTTACGTGAAGGCAAACATTTATGATGAATGTCGATCCGGTTACTCAATTAAGTTATGTTGTTATTAAGCTGCTTGTTTAGAATGCCATTACAGTCTTTTTACATGAAGGCACAGATTTGTGATGCATGTCGATCTGGTTACTTAGCTACATCACATTCTCAACTGGCTACTAGCTCTATTCATAACCCGAAAGCAAGCAGAATAGTTATTTTAGTTAAAATTATACAACCTTTTTTTTAACATAAAATTTTGCCTACTTTATTGCTTTAGCTAATCATTCTCATAAAAATGTACTAATAATGTCACTTATTTGATTGACCTAAAATTATAAATAAGTATGGAAAATTCCTAGGGTGAATGGACTAACATCATATCCTAATTAACCAACATATTTAGCCCTCAGTAACTTAGTTACTGATTTCACAAGCTAATAAATCTTCATAACCTAAAAGACTATGTTTAAGGCTAAATCTATCCCGTTAAGTCCCAGTCATTAACGCATTCACATAATTTCACATCATGCAACCTAAACAAACTATCATACAATATGTAAAATTCACACTCAAGGTAAAAACACATAACCCTCCCCACATTTGAATAACACATTGTCCTCAATGTGAGAAGGGTACACAAACAAACCAGGGGAAATAAAACACAATATACAAAAAACATAAAAAGAAAACACTAACAAAAATGGAAAGAAAAGGGTTAGAACATGAAACCGTCAAGGTGACTGAGGTAGTGACGATGTCAAAGATGGAGACCAAATGTGCTTGATGTCGAGCTGGATTTCTTATCTTATAATTGATTCAGAAAGAGTAAGAGAGTTAGTAATCCCAAATCATTTCAAATCATTAAAATCTTATTTTTGAAACTTAAAACAAATCTAACTACACAACAATTTAAACCTAACTACCAAACATGCTAATTTATGGTCATTAGCTTGACCTTGAATTATAGGAAACTTGTTGGACCCCATTTCCGAAGCCGAACATTCAGAGTCAGAAACCCTGAGCCTATATTCCTGAAGGATCGTTTGTTGTCATTCCAAAAAGGTGGTGAGCGCACACTAGTCAAACCCCAAAATCACAAGTTGACTTCTTCCTGGTACTTGTAACCCTAGGCCTCAAGTTTGTTTTGAAGTAAGAATTACCTCAATTGGAGCTCTATAGCTCAAGATATGCTTAAAAAGCCTAAGTGTGCTCATACCTCAAACATGCTCTCCTAA
>JANZLC010000008.1:17448882-17461491 GCA_026413385.1 Erythroxylum gracilipes | reverse complement strand
GAATAAGGATAAGAATCTGATTAAATATTTGAGAGTTTTATAAAGATATTTCCGAATGGTTTTAAGATGAATAAGATTAAAAAAAATTAATATCGGGATTTTCAGATTAGCCAAGTTTTTAACGCGATTTCAGATTAAGTAGTTGGGTTCCGAAAACGGGATCCAACAATATGTCCTTTTTCTCGTACATTAGAAGCATTTGATATCTCGAATCCTTGAATTTGAAGAGAAGTTAGCCTTATTTTTCTCCCCTTGATTTCCTTTCATCTTTGGTATTTCAAATTTTTTATTTAGAGATTTATCTTCTTTTTTACTCGATGGCTTGCTCCGAGAGGTATTTCTTGCATTAGAAAAAATTACATAACTAGTGAACTTCTTTTTAAGTTGTCTCTCAATATTCATTTCCATATGAACTGCATCCTCTAATTCTAAATAATGTTGCAACACCATAACATTGACAATTTTGATTTTAAGACCACATATAAACTAAGGTAAAGTAGCTTCCCAAGTTTTCTCCATGTTTGCCCGTGCCACTGCTACCTCCATCTCTTTGTAATATTCCTCAACAATTTTACTTCCTTAGGTAAGATTCTACAATCTTTTGTAAAGTTCCCTATAGTAGGAACTTGGCATAATCCTCCTACACATCATAAATTTCATCTCTTCCTAGGTATTGATTTGTGACTCTTAGTTTATCCTCTTAGCTACAATATGATGATCCTACCAATTAACCACGTAATCACTAAATTTAGAGGCTACCAATTTGACTTTCTTCTCTTTGAAAATTTATGGCACACAAACACTAACTCCACTTTCCTTTCCCACTTTAGATATACATTTGGGTCCATCTTCCTATCAATGACAGGAATTTTCATCTTAATGCTACCTATGTTATTGTCTAATCTATCCTCAAGACCCTTCTCATTCTAATACTCGATTCTTCCCCCCACCATTACAAACCATTCTTCCTCTAACACGACCACCTCTACCCTTCTAAAATTACCCATATCTCCAAAGTTACTAACCTGGTAATCATCATCGTCAAACTCATCATGGGTGTTTTTAGATTCAGGTGTCCTTTTCTTCAGGTTGGATTAAGAATTTAACCTTAATGACATCTCATCATCTTCTCCCTCATGTCCATCATCTCCCTAAACATCCTTTCAAAGGCCAAAAGTGCATTTTAAACCTCAACATTTACAATTGAATACAATTCAATCCCTAACATTTTGAAGCGTTCAAATTGAACCCTAATGTTTTCAAAACGTTCAAAACATACCCTAAATGGAAGGAAAATTTGACGAGGATCACACTATCATATAATTAACTTTTTTACATTAATCAAAAAGTGGGTCATATTTCCACGTGGTAGTGGCGCCTATTGTTACATATTTTAGACAATATAGGACCCAATATTGTACATTTCAAATAATGGGTCTCATTTACCATGTGGCAATAAGGTCCATTTTAAATTTAAAAATAAAAAATATCACATCAACACTAACATGACATTTAACTAATGGAAAGTTAATCCTATTAAATTTTTTATTTACTTAGGGTCTATTTTGAATGTTTTAAAAAGTTAAGGTTCGATTTGAATGCTTCAAAATGTTAAGGTATGTTTTGTATTATATTGTAAACATTAAGGTTGACAATGCACTTTTAGCCTCCTTTTAAACAATATTTATGTTGATTTCATCATCAAAGGATTGCTTTCCATCTCTCCACTTACAAATGCCGCTTTGTCTATATTAGTAGAAGATGAATTTCTAGTATTATACATGATTTAAAACTTATAAAAAATGTAGTAAGAAAACAATCTCCCCCGGACGTGTTTGCTCTCCTAATCACTCATAACTTACCTTCTAATATTCTTACTCTATGAGATCTTTGCAGACTAAACTTTTAATTTAAGAAGAGCAAGTTCAAATCTATTCCCCTTTAATTACCACTCCTAAGGAGCAATTTGATGTAAAGAAAACAAAGAACATGAAACTAAGAGGCCAAAGAATATGAAACTTATAAGCTAGAATTGTAAAGGCTCTAAGTACCCATAGATTTACCTTAACAAATCAAAATAGAATTCATCCAAGAATTAAGATTTTCTAAGTTCTTGCAATGTGGTTGAATGTAAAGAGTCGATTTCTTGGAAAACAAAATTAGAACCTTAGCTTTTCTTTAATTTTTAGGCCTCATATTCTTATTTTTAGATACTAGGAATTGTAATCTTGAGCTCCAAGCTTGCTATTCAGTTAGGACCTGAACTAAAAAGAGGAATTAGAAATCCAAATGTGTAAGGAGGGTAAACAAAGATTTGGATTAGTTTTAGCTAAATTTGGAGCTAGTTTGTTGTAACTCCCTAACCACCCAAGTTTGACTTTTCTAATCCTTGTAGCTTCAGGAATCGATAACATATGGATAACTAATCAAGAAGACTCCAACCGAATTTGATTTTCTTTTTATCCTTATTTCTTCTTTTTCTTGACATTTTCTTTTCTTTTCTTTCACTTTTCTTTTATTTTCTTTCTTTAACAAGAAACTCAAGAAAATAGAATCAAGAAACAAGATTCAAAGTGAGAATTGCAAAATTTAATTGGATTACTTTGCTAAATTCAAAGATTTAACAAGAACTTAAAAGATAAAGCCAAACTCAACTCTTTGAGTACACATAGATTGGAATTAACCAACAAAAAAATGATTAAGATTGGTTCTATCCAACACAAAAATTCAAAGAAATAGAAAAAAATGGACAAGAAGAATGTACTAAAACAATTTTAAGAAACAATCAAGACTATAAGAAAATAGATTCAAGATTCTAAGAAAAGAATCAATAAGGCCCCAAAACTTAAAGAACACAATGAACATAGCTGGAACATAAGGTAAAAACAAGCTAAGACAAACCTTGAAAATAGAAGAAGACTCTTATACCAAAAACTAATATACTCTTCACCTCAGATCTGATGAAGCACAAATCATGGATTTAGGATCTAATGATCATTTTATATGAATCAAGATTGAATTAACATTTTAAGCAGGTATTTCTGCCATACCCACAAAATTAGAAAGGGCTTAAAGGTGATAAGTAATGGGTTTTGATCTTCACAAGCCCATGCTTGAATGAAAATCTAGTCGTCAAAGAATATCAAAATTGATTTCTCTAAAGGAATAAAAAGAAAACTTAGTATGTTTATTAAATATAAAAATCAATCAAATCTTATTACATACTAAAACTAATGCCCTAGGTTGAATCCCACAAGGAGAGGATGTGGATTTTAGCCCAAATAAAAACTTATAACAAACATGCTTAAAATTGGTTGTTTAAGCCTAAAACAAACCAAACGACTAAGTAGGCTTATCTAAGGTTTGAACCCACATCATTAAGTTCTAAATAAATTAATTAAGATGTCCAAAGCATAATCTAAATTGGCCCAATTAGATTGCACCGTATGGATCAAATATGCTTAAAACAACTAAATTATAACAAACAAGTAGTTTCATGTTGCATAGCATAATTAGCCTTCTTCAATAAGTCCAACATGTTGCTCCAAGCCTTAACTCATCATTATGAACTTAGTTCACGTGTCTCCAAGTGTTTTAGCTTCTCCTTTGCATATAGAACCAACATTAGATTATTTTTTTAGCACGATTAGCCCACAATCGTTCTCCAATGGATCTTTTGCCTTAGTAACACTTTGTTGAACTTGTTTAAGTATTTTTCCTTGGAATGCTTGATCTCTCTCATTCTCTCTCTATATATATGTGTGTGAGTATATATATATATATATACATATATATAGGGTTGGGCTATAAGATCCTTTTAATTTTATGAGAATATTTGTTGATCAAAATGGGAAGCTCCTTAAAGCGGAGAGGATTTGTTGGTTAAAGGCCCTTTTTGTTGTTGTAATTCAGAAGTATTATGCAGTAGCTTTTCTTTCAAGATGTGTTGATGTAGAGCAATTACGGAGTAGATGAAATCCCATTCTCCCTTTCTAGTTTGTTTGCTTATTGATAATATGCTACTTGCGTTTTGCAGATTCAGTCAGTTGGTGTACCATATCCAATAATACATGCTACTATTATTCCAAGCATTTATCTCAGTCAAAGTAACACTTCCGAAATTGTTGCCTTGGACAATTCTACATATTTTTCGTAAATATGTTAGTTTTTTGATAAGTCTGTGAAGTTTCAAATTAAACATTGGATTATTCTAAAATTTGAGCCAATTCTTAAACTGATTGATTAATTTTAATTACTTGTCTTTCTTGTTTTCTTAAACATGTTCTTTTACTTTTGGTTCAAACTTGGAAAAGATATTACAACATGGAATTATATTTCAGATTATGTGTTTAGGCAATTTCGAGGATGCTTTGGGTTCATGTAATAAGCTACTTCTGAGAGAAGCAGTGAAATGGACCAGCGCCAATGAAGCTCTTAATGGAATGGAGAGACAACAAATAACATTCGAAATTTTATGAATTACGTTAGTCATCTATATGGTTTCAACTGTAAAAAAAAAAAAATAATAATCACATTAATATGACTGACGGAACTTGGATAAAAATTTAAGATTGAGGCAATTTTAAAATTAAATAATATTTTTTAATATAAATTTAAATTTTAGTAAAAATCTTAAGTGAGTAGTAGATAATACTAAATACGATATATACAAGACTTGAGTAGTTAATGCGTGCAACTAGTGCGGCTTATAACTACGAATCTAGGGTAGGCTTCTCAGCCCAAAGGATCGCTAAAACGAGCCCGAGACAGACCGCCAGGGTCTTTTTGTCTTACAAAAGAGGATCGTTCCAGAAAATACCACCACCAGCAAGAAGAAAGATCAATACCTGATTCTGAAATTGCAGAGGTAAAAATGGCGTCCTCGTTTCTGGAAGCGTTCGTGGATCCAAGGAAGAACTGGTTCGCCAAAATGCACATGAAAGCTCTCTCCAATCGCCTCCGCAAATACGGTTTGCTGTTTCCCCCAAAATACCCGTAATTCATAACAATTCTTTTTTCTTCCTGATTGCTTCAATTGGTGGTGCTAGGCCTCCGATACGATGATCTTTATGATCCCTACTACGATCTTGACATCAAGGAGGCGCTCAATAGGCTCCCCCGGGAAATCGTGGACGCCCGTAACCAGCGACTCAAGCGCGCCATGGACCTCTCTATGAAGCACCAATACCTTCCGGAGGACCTTCAGGTACTTTCTTATTAGTCCTTTTTTTAAAAAGAATTTCGATGTTTCTGTTTTTTTTTTCTATTTAACTCTTATTACCTGTTGAATGTTGATTGACTCATATGTAGGCAATGCAAACACCTTTCAGGAACTACCTTCAAGATATGTTAGCTCTTGTAAGTTCTCTCCTAAATCATATATGCAAGCTATACTACTATCAATTACCATACGTTTTCTGTATTGGCAACAATTGTTTGATTTATGTTGGATATTCTCTCTTGACGAAAGAAAAAGTTGGATACTTCTTTCTAGTTTTAACCACATAATCACATTTAGCCCGCATCTACATAAGTTGCAATAAAATGATGCCCCAATCGGTGGTCCACTCGGGTTTACTTCACTTAATATAGATCGTGCTAAGGTATGAAGTAGTCGAGTGCATGTTCCATTTTGCTTTAAAATACTCTCCTGTTGAAGACTAATTCTTATTTGATCTTTTCTTGTGCTTGTAGTTCAATTTATCTTGCATTTCTCTTGTCTAGATCACAAGCATTAGTAAACACTTCGTTTCAGACTTACTAAATACCTTTAGGTAACTGTATATTTGGGGCATAATGAAATGTGCCATAGTCTATTCTTTTGCATTTGTGTTAAAATTCTAGATAGTTGCGATGCTATATCTATTCCACTAGGAATGTACCTAGGGTAGGGCTGTGCCCAAATTTGCTACTAAAATTATGTAGACAAACATAAGAATTGTGTCCGAAGATTCTAACATTTTCAGTTCTCCTTTGAGAAATGTGAAAACCATAAACATTTAAATGTTCTTATCAAGATGTTTGATCATGGATGAGCTCTTTTCACTTTTCACTTTATGCTTTACGACTTTGTTAGATAAACCTTAATGTGACATCTCCACTGAAAAACTTCATTAGTATATCAAAAACCCAGCTCATTTATGTAAAGTAGTCCAAAACATTGTCTCATTGAGCTTATAATGGAATTAAAAATTCATATTACTTAGAATAAAGAAAACCATGGTGGCATCACCCAACTAGTAATTCAACTTCAAAAGTATGGAATCCAAAGTTCAACTATTAATTACTCCGTTGATGTAAGTTTTACATTTATCCACATGAGCTTTACCTTATTTATCGTTTTCTTTTTTAGTTCAACAAATAGCTGGGTCATTAAAGATCCTTGAATTAGATGGGTGCATTTGCATTTATCTCTCTCTTAGGTTCAGTTGCATTAGTTGAAATTTAATGGAAAATGGAAACTCCTTTGATCCATTCATCTATAGGTATATTATTAGGTTAATGAGTACCTTTATTGATCCTAAATTGCATATTCTAACTTGATATACTTTCTAAGACTTTTCCCATATGATCTTCAGCTTTTTATATCTACATCTCCGTTTTGAATTGCCAGTTCGGTTGTTCATTCCTGTTCAACTGTTCCAGTTTAACTGTATTTTTCATGTCATTAATATTTGTCATGTTACTTCTATTTGTAAGTCTCTCAGTATCTGCTTCCCTTTTCTATCATGTGCTATAAATTTTTTTTCCTCACTTTATATTGCATTATGGCGAATAATGTTGATCATGCTATCTATTTTAAGCTCGTGCATCTATGCTAGAGCATTTTCTCTTAGAATTATGGTTTCAGTCATCTTAGTAAAATGTTTATAAATCCAAATTTAGCATCACTGAGAAATTATTCATTTATCTTCTCTCCAAAACAATTGAGTCTTAAGCATTTGCCTTTTATGGCATTTGATGTGTATCAAAAGAGCAAAAGGCAAAAGGTACAACTTCCCCCCTAACATGTCATAAGGTTTAGCATAATTTGTACTGTTATCTTTAGCAGCGAATTGCATCCTAACGTTTACAAAATGGCATAATTTAATTTGCACCTTCAAACCTTACTTTATTAGGTTTCAATTAGATCATCACGATTAACATGTGACACGTGGCATCTCGACTATGCGGTGTAGCCAAGTGGATGCCAACGTGAATATTTTAAAAAAAATTATTTTGTCAATATTTTAAGGTATAAGCTGTGATTCGTCTCCTAACTTTTTGCATAAGGTTTAAGATAGTTCCTGCTATTATTTATGATACTAATTTGTATTTTAATGCTTACAACATGGTACGATTTGCACCTTCAAACTTAACTTCATTATATTTTCGACAGATTGTTGTCACGGCACCGTTAAATTGTGACATATGGCATGTCAACTGTGCTCTAGCAACATAGATACTAACATGGGTATTATTAAATTTATTTTAAAAAAATTATCAGCTTTTAATTATTGAAGTTATTAAAACAAAATTTTATTACATTATTATTGTTGTTTATGCCACAAAAGTTTGTAAACAAAACATTTTACATATATTATCCGTTGTAAAAATTGAAGTACAATGTAAAAATATTTTTAATATATTTTTTATGAAAAATTTAGTCATATTTATTAGAAGGACGTATGATAAGGTTATTATATTTATTTGTCAAGTGAATTTAATTATAAAATGTTAAATGTTAAACTTATTATTATATAATGATTAAAACATAATACAAAAGTTTTAAAAAATTTGACATCCATTTATAAGAAGTAAGATTGACTTTAAATACTATCTTCATTTATTCTAATAGTCTTATTTACTCTACTAAAAAAGTGTATTGCACTTTCTTAAGTAAAACTTTTAATTTTACAATACAAGACTTTTAAATATTTTACATGTTTGTCAAAATTGTATACTGTGATTAATAATTATACATGTAAATTTTTTACTAATTCGTATATTCCTTTTTATATATTTAAAAATACCGTTTGCATATTTGAAATTGAAGAAAATATGAAAAAAAAATCATTTCTATGTGACTATAGATTGTTGTTATAATATTTTTTCATATTATATTACTAAAATATAATTGATATTGATATTAATTAAATTCCTTATATTTTTTGAGAGAGGTGGATAAAAAGTTGAATATAAAAAAAAAGTAATAATATGTTTAATAATAATTAAATGTTGACAAAATCAAAAAAATAAATAATTTTGTAAGTCACGTTAGCATACACATGGCCGTAATTGCTTAGTTGGCACGGTTTAATGGTGCTGTGACAGAGATCTGAGAACCTTACGGAATTAGATCTGAGGATGCAAATCGTGTTATTTTGTCAAAGTTATAGACAAAGGTAAGGGTTATCTTAAGGGGGTTAGAGTTGCATAGTTGGCATGCCAAACATCACAAGTTAATGGTGCTATGATGAAGATTTGACAGAAACTTTAACAGTTTATGGGTGTAAATTGTGTAATTTTATAAATGTTAAGGTATAAATTGGTACTCAAGATAACGGCATGGGTTATTTTAGACATTATGCGAAACATTAGAAGACGAATAGCACCTTCTGCTAGAAACAAAATAACTTTGATAGTACATGACAGATGGGAAGAATGTGTGATACATGCGAAGACGAGGTCATTTTACAAGTAGGAATATGTGAATTACATTATCTATAAAAGTTGGACCAACGCTGCAAAATCCCAAAACATGAATTAATTCATCCTTACAAATGCCAAAGCTCAACCCCTGACTTATTCTGATACTCTTGACTTACCAGCAATCCGAGTGATTAAAGAAAGAGATTGTAACACTTTGATAGATTAGGGCTCCCTTATATTTGGTATGTTGCTAGATTATCGTCTGCCCTGATTGTTGTTTTTCACTATTTCTTTCCTCGTTTTGTTTGTTCTTGTATTCTATTTGTTTGTATTTTGTTCATGTGGTCTTTAGTAGGGGTCCTGAACTGAAAGACAACAGCAGCATTGCTGCTTCTGATGCAAAAAAATGACGCCGAGATTTTGAGAATAAGGGTAAACTTTAGTAACCAATAAAGCAATGATGGATATTCTGGTGTTTTGCTATCGATAGTTCCAGTTATTTGTTTCTAAAAGACATCAAAATGATTTCCGTGTTCTTGCCATACATGTTTAAAAGTTTTTTGTGTTGAATGACTTCATGTGATGTATAGCTACAGCCCAAAGTTGTGAAGTTGGTTTATTTTATTTATTTTCATTTTATTTATTTTAGTTAAATGAACTCATGATTTTGTAGGTAAAAAGGGAGGGGGCAGAACGTGAGGCTTTAGGAGCTCTACCTCTCTACCAGCGGACTATTCCCTAAGCATGCGAGGGCTTAGTTATTTATTATTGGAGTGAACTGTTGGTGAAGCAGAATGGGGCATGCTTCTGTCTTTTGCTTTGTAATTGTTTTTCAAAATACTGTTACTACTTTGTGGTTATGTGATGGGAGTTCTATATTAATCATGTAGAACCCAACTATTTGACTTTAAAACTCGAATAAAGTGAGCTTCGACGAAGCGTAGATATCTATTCATAATTCTTACACATGCTCCCTCCGGAAGCAGATCGACTGTTCCTCATCCTCCTATTCTGTTACACTTTGTTCCTACGTCTTTTCATTCGTTCAATTCTGATTTATTTATTGCAATGGTGAATGAAAGGCTTGAAACAGTGGAATAGAATAAATTGATCAGACGAAGGAGCGGTTTCTTATCGCATGACGAAATAAATGGATTGAAAGACGTTGAAAGTTGCCAATGGAAGCCGCGGATAATATGACGTCGGTCTTTTTCTGCTTTTTATGTTACATCAGAAAGCAATTATGATGTGCTTTACTGGTCATGCTTACTAAACACATAGGCGAGGCTCGTTAAATCCTCGGTTTTGATTATGGTATTCCATCTTATATAGGTGTATATCAAGTTTGAATTATGTCGAGTTTGAAAGCAGGCTGCGCTCAGGTCCGCCCTACTCCTTTAAGTTAGGGCTCGGCTCGAGGCTAACCAGATTTAGGGCTTCCCGCTTGATACAAAATTATTATTTTTAAAAAAATAATTTTTAAAATGATATTATTTTTAAAAAATAATTGTCATTTTTACATTATCTAAGATTTTGGGTCAAGACTGAAACAGGTTGGGCCAACACTGATGTACATTAAATCAGTTACCAGTCAAATTAAAAGAGTGCCTTTAAAAAAATCTCAAATTTTACTTTTATAATTATAGTGTGAATTTTAAAAAATAATGATTAAGTAAAGGATAAATTTTCTTTTTAATGAACCCAAATTAAATTGCGCATTTTGGCTCGCAGTCCAAGTGGCAACTACATTTACTATCACAACAGCCACCTTCTGTTTCAAAACTTCCTTTAGGTGTCTCCAAGATGGAAAATCTCCATGTGAATATGCTCTCCCAGTACCAACCTTGACGTGACAGTTTACATGGCTGCATGCACCAACAACTACGAAGTAAAAAGTGATGGCCTATATATGAATTAATGGAACAAACAGGAGATTTATGAAAATATGAAACTATGCCAAGTACATTTTGTGTATGACAATACTATTTTGCCTTACGTAAACTCCGAGCGAGCACGTATAACAGCTATTTGCAATCTGCAGGTTGGGTAGATCTTCTCTCCGATTATATATAATATTCCTGTAGTTTAAGTAAGGCAAAATAGTATTGTCATATACACAAAATAAGGTTTAAAATTTGAACACCAAAACTGAAAATTTCATTAGGTTCACACCGTCGCAGAACCACTGGAAGATTTTTTGATCGAGGAAAACGATAAATGGGAAGGTACTTTTGGAGACATGTCAGTTTGGTTGGACTATAAATTGCCAAGTAGCAAAACAATTACGATACGATGAAGACAGTAGGGTTGATGAGTTTGATTGAAGACAGGGTCGATCGGTTTCGTCCCCATCAATTTTATTTGTGTTCCCCTGGTGATAAATTGGAGTTTGTGAAATTCTATCTACAAATGGACATTTCCATGTGATTCCATGAGCCCATGCTTTTATGAGAAGACCTCTTTGTACAATAATGAATCATCTCCTTTCCTGTCTCTCCGACTTTTAATTTGTCACTGACTCTTCTCTCCTTTCAATGCCAAGTTTCCTTTGAAAACACTTACGGTGATGAAAACTGGTCTATATGAAGTTATTGTTTGCCTATTCTAATAATAAAATTTACCAAAGAGGAGTACAATGTAAATAGAACGAACTGAAAATAAGTAGCTTGTAAAAGTAAATGCATATTGACTTAGGGAAATGACTCCTAAAAAATATTATGTAACAATTAGGCAGTAGGTATTGAATCTACGTTTTCTTTTGCTCTTTTTTTTCAGCTAGTTAAAATCGGGAACACATATCAGACCTTATGGTATCTCATAAGGGAACGGCCTGAAGCTTAATTTCATCCTATTGATATTTTTAATAAAACTGTTTGACTAAACATTTTAGTTTCGTTTGGATGTTGCCTTCAATCATTGGAAGTAGCAATTTAGGAGTTGGCAGTGTAACACCGCTGAGTCTGGACATGTGACCAACCAATTTCCAGTCCAGTATCTACTCAAAGATTCGTTTCCTGAGGAAAGTAGACGTGTGTCCTACTCCATTTCTTCTTCTTCTTCTTTTTTTTTTTTTCATTTTTGCATTATTATCTCTCTACACCGACAAAACCCATTTCTGAAAGACAAGAAAAAAAAAAGTGTGTTTTGGATGGAACAGAAAGTCCAAATTCTAATTTAATATATAAAGATTTCTTCTTTCAAAATGATCCTAAATTGCTCTTTTCTTTTAAGAGATAACTGTTCAAGAGTAGCATAAACTAAATCAATAACCTTTCATTGTTTCAGAAGAAGTTGTTCGAGTAGTGATTGCACTAACAAAGGTTAATCCAGTGAATTGGCGAAGGTGACACGTACTTTCGTCGCTTAATCAAGTGATCACGGATTCGATCCTTAGAAATGCAGCAAATTCTTAGGTCAACGATAGCCCTCTTTAATTTGAGATGTTCCAGCCACGAAAAAATTAGTCCCTAAACTAAAAAAAGGTGATATAAATAAGTACCTTACAATTATAGTAGATATGTTTTGTAGCAAATGTTAGGCTAGTGTGATTAATGGTTTAACCCCGCTAAAGAAAGTTAATAGGTGTCTGATTCATTAATTGTTTAAACGTTAGGCTAGTGTGATTAATAGATTGGATTTTGATAAGGTAATGTATTTGTATCAGTTAATACCAAATATTGTTTTAGGTAATTTTTAAATTTATGAAATAGTTCTTAAATTTTTAAAAAATTACAAAATAGCTCATTATTATATTGTAAAGTTGTACTATATATTTTTAACCTTATCTCTAAAAATTATAATAATAAATAATAATAACAATTTTAGTTTAATTTATAAAAATAATTTAATAATTATCAATAAATATAATTAAATTTAAAATATAATTTTCAAATATATAAATTTCAAATAAATTTTGATTTAATAATTAAAAATATATATAATAAATATTAGTTTATAAATAATAATTTTTAAATTATT
>JANZLC010000008.1:17357378-17371735 GCA_026413385.1 Erythroxylum gracilipes | reverse complement strand
CATATAAAGTGTCATTATTTTACATCACTTTCGTAACATCTTAAAATAGTAACCTTTTATAATGTTTAGTAACACTTCAAAAAATTGTTATCAATGATAAATTATATGTTATAAAATTATCAAATGTTACTTATCAAATTAAGAATCATAACAATTTAAGATATAATACTACTGCAGATAGGCATTTTATAACATATTGTCAAAAGTGCTACTGTCTAGTGTTACTGTATGTCATTTTTGTTGTAGTGTATAAACATAGCCCCCAAAACAATGCATCCTACACTCAAGCAGCAACCTCTATTCATCATCCACCGTAAGACAACAAAGCCTCCACGCCACTCACTAACGTAAAAGCCTCCATTTGCTGAAAACGCAGCAACCTCCCCAAACAAAAATGCAAGATGTAGCTGGAATCCATTTCACTCACGGACCCCTCCAAAAGCAGCAACCCCCACTTTATTCATGCATGGAAACATAGCACTCCATTCACAGTGTTTTTTATTTAGTTTCTTCATAAGTTTGTCTACGTTTTTGCTTGTGGATTGCTTGGCATAATGATTTGTGGCTAGAACCTTAATTTCTCTTAGGGATTTGATGTTTTGATGATGCTTTGACATTGAGCATTACTGAATTCATGACTGAATATTCATACATTTGTTGATTTTCCTACTTTGGATTATTGGAAGTTTGCTTGGTATAAATTCACCTTTTAAAAAGGAGGTTTTTGCTAGAAGATTGAAGGAATTTCAGCTAGGATTCTCTTATGAGTTGGGAGACCCAAGAAACTTAGGAGGTGAAAATAGAAGGTTGGGTTTGGAACTTAGGAAACTCTAGTAAGAACTTAAGTAAGAGATTACTAAGTGATGTTTAGAGTGGATAGATTAGTTTACCTTTGGGAGAAGGGGATTAATTACTCTTAAATTTCACATATAAGGTTAGAATTTTTCATTTGTGGAGGATAGCTAATTCAATATTAAGGTTGGCCAAAATATCATTCCCTAAGAGAAAGTCATTCCCCATTGAAGTTAATACTTTTAATTAGTCAATTACTGCACTCTTTTCTTAAATTAGTTATTGCATAGATTTGTCATATTCATAGTTATTTTGGTTGCATTGAATTGGGTAGTTGCTTTGAAATTCATTTGAGCTTTTAATAATTCTTTACATTGCTTTTAATTTTCCAAAACTTCATCCAACCCAATTTCAAACACTGTTAGCTAGCATAGATTTGAACTTTCTCATAATCCCTGTAGACATGACTCGGTTATTACCAATTTATTACTCACTTCGACAACTAAGTACTTGCGGTTCACGAACAAGTTTTTGGCACTGTTGCCGGAGATTAATGTTTGAATGTTTGCTTCTATAGTTAGTTTGATTACTTGTTGGTTTTCTTTTTATCCCTAGAGTAACTTATTTGTTTGTTTTTCTTTTTGCATTCTCATTTTCTTACGTAACTTGTGTGTAAGAGGTTGTATGCCCCAAACTACTAGAGGGCAAGAAAGACATTTTGACCCAAAGTTGGAAAGAACAGTAAAGTCAATTCGTCGTCAAAAGAAAATGAAAAATCAAGCAAAAGAACTTCAGAGAATTCAAAGAGAGAAAGACGAAATGACTCAAATATTAGCTCAGTTGGAGGCCAGAATTGGTGCAGCTAATTTGAATGGAGGAAATGGAAAAGGAGATAATGGGAATGAATAGGAAAAATTACAACATCCTATCAGGGAATATTTCCAGCCTATAGTGGTAGACAATTATCACGATATCCAAAGACCTAATGTTCATGCTCAGAATTTTCATATTTCGCCCTAACTCATCAATTTGGTTCAAACAAATTAGTTTGGAGGGGCACCAATGGAGGATCCAAATGATCATCTTGCAAGCTTCCAAGAACTATGTGACACTATCAAGACTGAAGGGGCCACACATGATGACATTAAGCTCACTTTGTTCCCATTTTCTCTTCGGGACAAAGCAAAAAATTGGCTTTATTTAATTTCTGCTGATAGAATGCGAACTTGGCAAGAGGTGGCACAGTAGTTCTTGATTAAATTTTTCTACCTGGTAAAGTTGCGAAGTTAAGAGCTGAGATCAGTACGTTTAGACAGCATAACTTGGAACCATTGCATGAAGCTTGGGAGAGGTATAAAGATCTTTTGAGAAAGTTTCCACATCACGGATATCAAGAGTAGGTACAAGTGGAAATTTTCTACAACGGGTTGAATGACTAAACTCGAACCATTGTAGATGCAACAGGTGGTACTCTGATGAGAAAAACATCTCAAGAAGCATGTGCATTGCTGGAAGATATGGCTTTAAATAGCTGCTAGTGGCCTCTGAGAGAACTAATGGAAAGAGAGGGATTTTAGAAGTGGACTAAGTGACTCATTTATCTACTCAATTGACAGCCTTAACTAATCAATTTTCAAAATTTATGTCAAAGGAAAGATAGAATGTGCAGGTGGCAGCTATTAGTGAATCATTCTAAACCAATAACGGGGGGGTTGGAACAAGCCTAGTTTGTTAACCAAAGGAACTTGGGATTTAAGTCACAGGTAATGGGAAATCAATATGGTCAAGGCCGCAACTCTAAGGAGCAATATAACTATGGTATTCAAAGGAACATGCCCTACCCACCTGGATATGGACCACCACTAGCGGAACAGAGACCCTCCTTAGAAGAAATGATTGGCACTTTTATAACCGAGACAAGGAACCGTTTTTATAAGAACGAGAAGGAGATAGATGAGCTAAAGATGCAAGTAACCAGTATTGGGACTTTAGTGAAGGGTTTGGAAGTTCAAATGGGACAACTTACAAATGTTGTTGGGAAATTGACTCAAATAACATTTCCAAGTAATACTGAAACTAACCCGAGAGAGCAATACAAGGCCATCATTCTTTGAAGTGGAAAAGAATTGGAAGAGGTGAAACCTAAAGAGAAGAGCTCCACTCAATCCAATGATAACGAAGGAAAGAATACTTGTGAAGAAGCAAGTGCACCTACACAAGTTGAGAAAGAAGTTAACTCAGAGAAGAAACTAGACGGGGAACTGCAAAAAAAAAACTCATCCCCAAGCTACCATACCCTCACTGATTTCAACGGAAGAAAATTAATTATCAATTCACAAAATTCCTTGAAGTCTTTAAAAAACTTGAGATCAACATTCCCTTGATTGAAGCTATTGAGCAAGTACCGAATTACACAAAATTTATACAGGACATTGTTACCAAAAAGAGGAGATTTGGAGACTATGAGACAGTATTAATGACCGAGGAGTTTAGTACAGTCTTGCAAAGAAAGTGACCGCAGAAATTGAAAGATTCGGGAAGCTTAACAATTCCTTGCGAGATCGACAACATATATTTTGGTAATGTGCTTTGCGATTTGGGGGCAAGCATAAACCTCATGCCTCTTTCCATCTTCCAAAAGTTGGGATTAGGAGAAGTCAAGCCATCGATAATTTGCCTCCAACTAGCTGACCATTTGATATGTGTTTAATTGTTGATATTTTTAATTATTTACACTTAGCAATTATAGATATAAAAATGCTTAAGATACTCATATTAATTCATATTTAATTTTAGGTACAATTTTAAAGTAAAGAAATTAAAGTGAGTCGAAAGCATAAAATTTGGATCATTTTCTGAAGATTAATATCTACTTGCTTTTATAAAAGAGAGAGTTCAGTAAATTGTTGAATGGAATGTACAGTAGCAAAAATTAAAACAGACATGAAGAGGCGCAACATAGAGGCGTGACCCAGGAAATTAAAAAAAGAACATTATGCCACGGTCACGCTGGACAGGACAGAAATAAAATGAAGGTTAGCAGAGTTCGGTGGAGAGTGTCTCTCACTAGGTGTCTCTTGCTCCTAGGTTGCCGAACTCATTGTTGGTGTTTGTCTCTTTTCTTGTGGCGTGGTCTTCTGGAGTTGTTGGTCGTGGGTCTCCGGCTGTCTGTCAACAGTCTTGCGGTGATTTGTTTCGGTGTACTTTTTTTTGGGTATCGCCTGTCTCCTGTTTTAGTTAGGGCTATGGGGCTCTTGATTGCTAAGACATTGTTTCTCGCCCTAACACCGATCTCTGGACGGGAGTGGCGCTAAGGTGGACGACTGAGGTCACGGGGTTTCGGGGCTCTCTCGCACCCTGTGTGCTGATTTTTTGCCTACGAACTACAGCTGGGCATAACTTCTAAAACCGTGGAGGGTGGGACGCGTAAGCGATTTTATACTCCTGCAAAAGGAGGTATATTACTGGGGTGCCGGCGTGGCGCTATGGGGCGCCGGCGACCCAAAGGAATTGATTTCACGGCAGAGTGCTTCCAAGCCACCAGTCCGACGCTGGTAAACTCTCCGGGTATGTGTTTGAACCCTTCTTCTGTGTATCCTACTGCTTGTTCCCGTTAGCTGGGGGAGGAGGATGCCTCCACAGCTGATGTGGAAATTGATCTCGGGAGCAAGGATTCAAGCCAGACCATTGGAACTAAAGGGGATAGGGAGGCTTCTGGTCCTCTGGATTCTGAAAGTTCGGCAGCTGGGCAGAATGCCCACCAGGTGTTTGATACAGATACAAATATGCAAGAGGGACCTGGTGGGGCAACAACCAAAAAGTCCTATGCTAACCTCTTCCGTAGCAATCGTGACCTTAACAAGGGACTGAAACTTCAATGCCTTCCTATGGATGACAAGGTGACTTTTGGTTCAGAAGACGTGTTGGTGTTAGAGCAAGAATGGGGATACTGCTTGGTAGGTTGCTTCACAGGGCCTTTTCCTGGGATGAAGGCTCTGGAACAGTTACTGGCTTTATGGCCAGTAAAATGTAAGCTGATTCTGCACAGTCGAGGTTGGCTCATTTTTCAGTTTGCTTCTGAGGAGGATCGCTTGAGTGTACTTTCTGGTGGGCCGTATGTCATGTTTGGGAAGACTCTCATTTTGAAAAAATTATCCTCAGGGTTTACTTTCAACCACAGGGAATTTATGAGTGTCCTAGTATGGATACAGCTCCCGGTTGTCCCCTTGGAGGCTTGGACGGAAAGGGGTTTATCAAAGCTCGGTTCTCGGGTGGGGAAGCCTATATGTACGGATCAAGTGACTAACACTAAGTCCCGTTTGGGCTTTGCGTGATTACTGGTGGAGATAGATGTATCTAAACCCCCTGTGACTGGTTTTGAATTGCAACTCCCTCATGGTGCCTCCTTCCTTCAGCACGTTCATTTTGAGACGTACCCGGCTTATTGCTGTCATTGTTCGCGTTTTGGTCACTCGCTTTTTGTTTGTAAAGGGAATTCTAAGTGTAAGAATGGTTCGGCTACTGCTGGGGCTCAGGCTCCTTCCCGGGGGATTGCTAAGGCTGATAATTTGGACTTCTAACTTTATCTAAAATTTTGTCCAATTTGGATTCCATTGAACTTGACTTGTCTTGCTGGAAGCCTAGTGGTCCTTGATGTCTAAACTATCCTCTAGTGTTGTTTGACCAAGAGCATTATGGGTGATTTTTCCACCCAGGGTTCTATGTGTTGGAGTAGGGATTGTTTTCCCCTCCTCATTCGTATTGAGTTCCCATGTAGTTTACTTACTCTGATAAATTATCCTTCATCAAGAAGCAATCAACTGTATCATGATCCATATGGACCACAAAGCTCACACTTCAACTGAGCAACTTTTGTTGTATTTGAGGATGAAGCCTTCATGTTGTTTAGCTTTCGAGTTAAATTATCAATTTTAGCCTATATTCTTTCATTTGATCATAGCTATAACTCCTTTTTGCTCACGGAGATTTGCAGGTTGTCTACTTCGCTTGTTCATCCATAAACAACAATTACTCGTCATTTCTTCTAATAGCTCTTCTGCTTCATCTACTGTCTTCCTCATAAGTGATCATCCTGAAGCCGTATTAATTGTACCTTTCATATGTGGGGTTACTCTGTTATAGAACGTTTGAAAAATAAATTCTTTAGTTAGGTTATGGTATGGACATTTTCTTTTCAAGTCTTTATATTATTCCCATGCTTTATAAATCGATTCCCCATCACCTTGCTGAAAGTTTTTGATCTCTTTGATAATCTTCGTAGTCTTGGTAGGGGGAAAGTACTTGTCTAAGAAGGTACAAACTAATTGATCCCAAGTGGTGACATTAATCTAGTTGAGGGGATGGTACCAAGCCTTTGCTCTATCCCTTAAGGTAAAAGGAAAGAGTCTCATTCTTACAACGTTCTCCTTCATCTGATGATAATGGAAGGTATCGCAAATTTCAAGGAAACTGACAATATGTGCATTCGAGCCTTCATTCGTTAATCCATAAAATTGTATATTTTGTTGAAGCATATTTAGAAGGGCTGGTTTGATTTCAAATGAAGTTGCTTGCACAGGTGGCCTAGCTACACCTTGATTGGCTGCATTGAAGCCCGGTCTCATAAAGTCCATAAAGGTTCTTGGTTGATGCCCTTGGTTTGCTCCTTGATCCAACTCTTGCTAAAACTCCTCGGTCATTGTTGCTTTTGCGGTTTCTTCTTCTTCTTCACGCAGAGCTCTTCTAATTGAACGTTCTAAACTAGTTACGTCAAGCTATAAAGTTTCAACTATGTGACTCGAACTTCTTCTATCTCTTATGTTCATGTAAGAGCATGGACGCACTAAAAAAAAGGGAAAAATAGAAAAAACTTAAATCTAGCTAAAACACCATAAACTAAGAGAACTAAACTATTCTTCACCCTTCCTGGCAACGACGCCAAAAACTTGATTGTGTCATTCTAGCTTTAAAATTTACAAGCCCTCTAATACCTCAAGTTCACGGGTCGTGACTATAATATAAGAGGTGTCGATCGCACGAGGAGGGGGATTAGTCTAATCCTAAAAATCTAAGGCTGAAAAGATATGAAACTAAAAAAAAGCAACGGGAAGCAAATACGAGAATTGAATTCAACCAATTAATTTAGAAATTAAACATGAAGGAATTAACAAGTGAGCAACAAGCACGCACAATGGAAACCAATCAAGAATTTACCAAGTTATAAGAAAGGGGATTTTACCTATTATTAATGCTAACCTATCTGATTATGTGTTAATGGGTGTCAACTATAGATGATCTTATGGTTGATTACTCTCTCTTGAGTTATAACCATTAACCCTAATTTATAAACCATTCAATTTGTAATCTCTTAATTTACAAATTATCTAAAACCCTAATTAGATGTGAAGCACTCTAACAAATTATCATAATATCACACAGTATCTCTCTCCGCACAATTACCAATATGATTTGTTATGGTTTCTATTAAATCGCCTAACTCTCATTAGTTCGATTTAATCATTTTTCATTCAGTTCACCCTCTCAGTTTGTTATCGAATTCTGCAAAGACGTAATCAAATCACGGCATTCATCCAATAAACATAATCAATTAAATTATCATTAAATCAAAATAAAACCTCAAAGAAGAGTTAGAACATCATCAACATTCTACCATCTATAATCATACAATCCATCCCAACTTTATACATGAAAAAAATTGAAACGAAAAGGAAATAGAAACTTAGAATGGACGATCTAGGAAGGTAGCACCGTCGGGAAACCTCTTAATCCGGGAAGCACGTCGAGACTACTTCTTTTTCCTCTTTCTTCCTCTTCCTCCTCTCTTTCTCTTCCTCTTTCTCTCTTAAGGTTTCCAAAAGTGGCTGCACGAAAAAGCTCCCTTTTTCTTCTCTTGTTGTTCTTTTAATAATCTCTTATGTTTTAAGTAACTTTAGGACTTTTTTGGGGTCCGAAAGGTCCATAAAGTCCCTCAGAATGTGAAATTCATAAGTGTCTATGCGTCTGCCTGACGCAGGCCCCGATCGTGGCTCACATCTGAGCCATCTGTCATGATCGTGGCATGCAGGCCACGATCGTGGGCCATTCTTGGAACTTCTGCCATAATTGTGGCGTGGGCCATTGTTTCGACCCGAATGTCTTCTGAAACTCCTCTGTTCTTTGATATTGACCCTAAAAAATTAGCAAACACATCAATGTACCTCAAAAAACATAATATTTATGCTCAAAAGCTTGTACTAACCCTTAAAACACTTAAAATACAAATAATTAACAAACAAACACAATTCTAACCTAAACACACACTAAATGATTGAATTAACAGCTAAACACATATCAAACTATGCCTTAAAGCACAATGCAATTTGCACTTATCAAGAATTTAACTCAGTCTTCATGGGCTTTATGGTGTTCTATGGCAAGAGTAAAAAAGCTTAAAATCAAAATTTCATTGATCAACTTTGCCTCCAGCATTCAATTTGCAAAAGGCATGCAACGTATATGCTAATGCTTGTGATTTATATATCCTATTTGTTAAAAGTTGAAGGTATCATATCTTAATTTATATAGTTTGTAGTACTTCACTTCTATGTTGTGTCCTATCTAGATCTGATGGTGTCTAGATCAAATTTGTTTTCTAATTCTAATGCTTAGTTAAAATGACATTTACCTTTTTTAACTTCATTACTAATATTGAAAATCTCAAACATTCTATGTTTGATTATCTAAATATTACTTGCACCCCTTTTAATGAAATATTGCATATATCTATGCAAGATTACTATTATTAGTAGTAGTAGCAGTAGGAAGGGGACTCTCTATTGGATAAGATACAAACATGTCTAGTAATAAGGATGCAGCTCTAAATGACCTTGTGTTCACAAAATTTTACTGAATTTTGTAAAATATTATTTTCTTTCTTTCTATTTTCATTTTCGCAATTATCAAAGCAACTTTTATTAGCACATAAACATTCTCTAAGAAATATGATCTTATAATGTTGGAGCAAAGATTTTTCAAAATTTTCAAAACAAAATATAGGTGTTTAGGAAAAAATAATAGGAAAAAATAACAAAGCATAATTAAATAAACCGAAGGAAATTAAGTACAAATTAGGAAAAAATGAAAATAAAGATGCAAATTCTCAAATGAAATATAATATTCTTCTAACGCAACTTCGAAGTATGTTTTGGATGAAATCTGAAATTACTAAACAAATATAAAATGATTAGTTCTAATTGATTTATGTTTATTTTTATAAATGATATGACTTATATTTTTGGAAAATTATAATATAATATACATCTTTTATAAATTTAATGTAATGTTTTAATTTATAGAATTTTATTATATACAATTAATGTGCAAATTTCTTTAATTACATAAATATGCATTCATTTTATTTCTAACAATAATGACAATTAATTAATTTAAAAACATGATATAATATATTAAAATAATGAACATAAGAATATAATTAGAAAATAAAAACAAGATAATAAAATTAAACATATTTTTATTTATAATTTTTTATTACAAATCTCAACCAAACAATTTTTATTTTCAATTTATATATTAGAAATCTAGACAGGTTTTGTTTTAACTTAAAAAACCAAAAATTACTATAGAAAAACAAAATTGGAGGCATAGGAGATTATGTTGCTCCCTTTAAATCCTACCAAATCCACTCATTCGTTACTCTTTTAACAGATATTTTAATAGCACACATTCTTGTGACGACTAAACTTCAGACTACGCTCACCAAAGAAAAATGGATTTATCGAGTTTCTATTATTGAATGGTAACGAAACCAGAAACTTCGTTTCAACTTTCAATCTTCTGACCCTGTGACCTGAAAAAACTAGTAAAAAGAAACTAAGTGCTGCAAAAGGACTAAACTTGGAAAGAAACGATAATCTATCTATTGATTCGCTCCAATATGGCTCATTATTATTTGGAAAATAGATAACCAAGTAAGGGAGCAACCACTGCTATGCTTAAACTATTTCCCAGCATCGCATACCTGTAGGAGGAAACAATCAATTAAGAAAAAAAGGTAAGAGTCAGTCGGAGTAGCTGATGTAAAATAGTAACTACATCCACAAGAAGAAAGAATTTGAAAAGTGGTAAAGACGGAAGTTCAAATTTGATCTTACTAATCTAAAACAGAATTGCTAAAGCCACAATAATGTTCTTTGACAGATCACATTTTCTAGATGTGCTTAACTCATCCTGTTAGTTAAAATGTGAAAATTTGTTCTAATCCATTGTGTTGATCAAAGTATGGGTTATCAATAAGTTGCATACCAGTCATCCAAGAAGTTGCTTGGACCCTGTTTCAGTTTTAGTCTCATGATATAAGAAGCTACGTAACCACTGGTGATAGTTTCCGTTTGTTTTTCTTTTAATCTGTTAAGTGCTCACTGGGCCAAGTTTTCAGAATAAGAGGCAACACTTTCCTGCAAGAACCCACACTATCCCAACACACAGGGAATCAAATCCTGGGTGATGAGGAAAAATTAAGTAGCAACTACAACTAACCACCAGGTCAATCCCGAGGGGCAAGGTCCAATTTTCAATTTGTGTTGATGAAACTAAGTTGAACATGACACACAGGAGAATACATACCGTTGTCTCAGGCTTATGTGCTCTGGGAACTGAAAATCCTCAGGGAAGGAATGAAAATTAGCAACCTAGTATTGAATACCGAAGTTATGTGAACCATTCAAAAACCTAATAGCTAAATCAAACCACAGACCACGTGTTATGAGCGAAAGTCTGCATACCTCCCTGGGGGTAAAGTATCTAAGACCTTGCTCCTTCAATGAAGATGTTTTTCCCTTGTCATTTGGCTTCAGGTCATCAAAAAATATATATATAACTATTTCATTTCAACATTACTATTATCCAAAATTCCAAAAATAGAGCCATACCAGAATAGTTGCCAAGAGGGAACCCGTGCCTTTCACATATCTATAATAACTCTTAGTAAAACAACAACATCGTTTAGAATCAGGATAGACAATATCTAAAATTGATCAGGAAGTTACTCAAAGGAAGAATACTATAGAATAAATGATTGAATGGATTTGGAAACAAAAAAAAGTCGAAGATGCACAAACAATAAGGATACCCATTGCGCTTCCCCACCTCTCTATCAAGCTTAATGGAACAGTATATTGGTCCCCCAAGTTCGGATTTGTGACACAAAAATTCTCCAAAATTCCATGGCAGAACTCAGAAGAATGTGTTATTATCACTGAAGCACTTTCTGCATCTTCTTGGTTGATTGAGTTTTTGAATTCAAGAAATGTCTCAACTGGTTGACATGACTCAACCAGTTCATCCCATTCATCTGATGGTCGATCACGCCTTTCAGTGGAAGAATTTTCCATATCCATAAGTAAAGGGCCAGGGGAGCAAGTAAGCCTGTTATTAAATACTTGATGCCAAAAGGAGAAAGGCTTCCTTTTTGCCTGTAAATGCAGAAAAAAGAATAATCTAATGGCATGCAAATTCACAGGAATAACTTGAGAACTTTGCGCTTCAACTATTATCTCATATCGGACTCTCTATACAAGATTTCTAGACAAGGTTTAAGAAAAAAATCTAAATTTCAATGATCTTAAAGAAAAAACTAGGACATTGTGAAAGGCATGAATTCTGTTACCAGAAATAAGTTCTATAATGTAGAAGATGGACTGACATTATTCTGATTTATTAAATAAGTTCTATAATGTAAAAGATGGACTTACATCATTCTGATATATTACAAGTAAAACTTTTTAAGCTTTTGAGTTCATAGGCAATAAATGGTTTACTTACAATACAAAAAATCGGCAGACCCATCGATTTAGGAAAATCTTAAGTCACAAGAAAAGAAATTATGAAAAGAATTATGCAAGCAGCTATTTATAGAAAGGAATGAGGGAATTACCAAGCAAAAATAACGTGGCCTGGAATAGGGCACGCCAAACTGTGATGGGCTCAAAATAAACTCCTGTGCTACAAAATTTGAATTTGATAGTATTTCCAACATTTTTGTGTGTGTATCTGATACCTGCAATAAAAGGAAAAGGGTATGAAAATTGTGAAATGAATGTTTATAATTTTAATAGAACAATTGATCAGATTCATTCAAGACAGACCTCGAACCCAACAACATTTTCCACAAATAACAGCATAGGAGGTTTCTTTGTATGTGGAATACGTTCAAGAATCTTGAGAAATGAAAAGGCACGGGCATCACCAGAATGCTTTTGAAGACCTAACCAGGAGATGTTACAAGAGCAATTGTTTGTCAATCCATTCGTTGATTGAGAAATATTAAGTAAAGAAAAACAGAAAATAAATCAGCAAGCATGTTAACCTTGTCGTGTATATGGTTGACAAGGAGGTGAAAGAAGCCATGCATGTGCACCATAGTTGTCAAGATCAGAAGCAATCAGGCTCTGAATGTTACCCTGAGGCACCAAAAATATTCAACTCATTTTTATTATTTGAGGCCTGTGCGATAACTAGATATCAAACACTTGTCATACCATTATAAGTTATGCTTCTTCTGGGTTAAAACCAAAAGAGGGAGAGGGAAGAGGGCGGCAGGAGAGGAAGAGCCAAAATCACATGAAAAAACATGACTAATTCAGTTCGACAGCTTAGTACCAAATTCACAAGCTGCAACAATATAACAAAATTTCAAGTTATATTTGACCAAAACTAGGTTGAGATAACACAGCCTTAGTCTTTCGATTCTGCATTCCCCAAAATTTAGTCTTTTCAACCAGCAGCTATTGCGGTATAAAAATAGCAGACAGAACATAAAAGGCAAAGACAATGTCTACAAGCCCCTCTCCTATACTCCCAAACTACTCATAAAACTTAGAAACTCGAAATAGTAGACCAAAAAATGAAAAACAGAAGAAGAACAAAACCTGATAGGGACGATGCCCAAAATTGTGCTCGTAGACGTCATTGGCTTTGTCATTTATATCAAAAGCTTCAACAATTTCTGCCTTCACACAAGCCTTGATTAGGGAATACCTCTAAGCAAAAATCAATTCACACACTGGACTCAGTACAAACATAAAAAAATCTATAAGTAGGTTGATATGCAGTAGAACAAGAAGTACCATGCCGCCAATACCGCTGTAGAATTCGAGGACTCTCCACGGTTCGTCTTCTCCTTTCACCGTTCCGTCCGCCATTGTCATTTATCTTTCTTTTCTCTTCATCAATAACCAAGCGAGTTTAGTGGGTCAAGTAGGCTTGGCATCTAGTGTCTGTCCAGGCTCTCTCTAATTCAACCGGATCAGTCTGATGGCACTGAATTTCGAATTAAGTTTGAATATTTTTTCAATTCGGATCTCTTAGGTTAGGTTCCAATTAACCCGAAGTCTGAATGATTATAGGATAGTTTTATTATTTTAAAATTAAATTAAATAACTTAAATTTAAAATAAAAAAGAAAAACTTTAAACTTAATCGACACGAATCGAATTTCAGGTCACTCAGAGTCCAATCAGATTCAAATTCAAGCTCTAAGTCGTGAGTAATAGACTTATTGATGTCTTAGGTTAAATCCAAACTTTTTATTTTCATCTTTTTTATTTAAGAATAATAAGAGAATAAATACATCTTGAATTTTACTTTTATAGGCAGTAAGAGTAGATTAAATTATTAAAAGGTGTATTACCAATTTAATATGGATTTTTAAACCTTCTTTTTATATAATATTTAAATGAATTTATTAAAAGACAAAATTATCCTAATATAATGTAATTACTTAATTACACTCATCATCTACTCAATTTTAATAATGCAACTCTTTAATTTTGATGATATAATTCCTTAGAATGATGCAGATACTTAATGTGATATGACTATAATATAATTGTATATAATTATGTGTCATTAGACAGTGTAAGACTTATATGTAATATGTATGATTTTTTATTAAAATTTGATTGTAATAATATATAATTTTAAAGATGGTATTATGATACTCACAATAAATAAGTATAATAGGCCAAAAGAGCAATTTAGACCCTAACGTTTACACTAAAATCTAAGTTGTATTCTAATGTTTTGGAATATTCAAGTTGAACCCTAACATTTGCAAAACATTCAAATCAGATCTTGATTGGATGGAAAAACTTACAGGTTTGGCCTCCATCAGTTAAGTGCAATGTGAATTTTTTTTGACAAGTTATTTTTAAGATTTTTTTAAAGTGGGACCCACATTAATGACATGTATTTTCTTTATTTAAAATGTGCAGGTCAATGGTGGTGGTTGTTTTTAGGGTTTGTGGGTATTTTTGGAACTGACCAAAGTGGGAATACCCTAGTTACACACTATTTAGGGATGTGAAAGACAAAAAAAAAAAAAAAAGTAGCAACTGACATAAAAATGTGGATCAAATAAGGAAGATCAAAAGGAACATCCAAGAATTTCAACTTCTCATATCAAGTCTCAAACTATTTTTTCTTCTTTTCCTTTAGTAATTTCAATATTCTTGATGTGTAATATGAATTCCAAGATTTTAAACATGTTCA
>JANZLC010000008.1:17332952-17344635 GCA_026413385.1 Erythroxylum gracilipes | reverse complement strand
GCCGGGATATCGAGGCAATAAGCAATAAGGGAGATTTAGTAAGTAATTTAGATGGTAATTTTTGTAAGTAATTTAGATAGTCAAATTTGATAGTTTTTATTTGACTATTTTGTTTGCTTCTGCTTTTGATCCATTGAACGATTTGCAAAGCTATTTGATTGTAATGTAAATTAGATTTCAGATATTCTGTTTTTGAATCTGTCAAGTCCTAGTTGTGGGTAAATAAACATGCCTAGAAGGGTCTGCAACTACTTTTTTGACGCTTCGGTGTCTTCTATTATTAACACTTTAGTATCTTTTGTTATTGACACTTTGGTGTCTTCTGATATTGACACTTAATTGTCGAGGCTTCGGTCTCTTCTATGATACTTCGGTGTCAAGACTTCGGTCTCTTCTGTATAAGTCCCATTACCCACTTCTATAAATGGATTTAACAGTCTTATGATTTGGTACTCTGATATTAGTTTGATTCTGGCATAAGCTAAATTGTATTATATTTTTGAAGGGTTTATACCATCTTGTGTTGAATAATTCTGTTATTTATAAAACTTTGTTTTATTATGAATTTCTGTATCTGTTGTTGACTTATAGTTTAGTTTTTACTCACTAAGCTATATACTTAGCATGGTGGATTTGCCCCGTGTAGGTTCTGAAAGAGGGACGTAGGAACTGGGACAAGACAACCGCGATGGCCAAAGAAGTCTGATTTTTGTTTGGTTCATATGTATTTTGAGATTGTTTTTGGACTTGTATTTGATATCTATAACTCCTGAATTTTTATTTTGATGGGTGTAATAACCTTAATTCAGGTTGCTTTTCGAAATTATGATATGCGATGTATGTTTGTTGAGATTCTGGTAATGCACGTATAAAGTGTTTTGTATGTTTCAAGATGCTTCGTATGCAGTGTGTTCTACATGTGTCGCACTAGCAATATCCTCCCAGGGGGTATTAGGGCGTCACAAATCCAGCTTTATCTCCACTTTTAAATGGCCCATCTATTATTATATCCAAAGTTGTTGATAGTTATCTAAGATCAGGTACAGGTGAGTATATCTCGAAGACTAATGAAACAATAGAAACTTCATGCAAAATTGACTGTTCTAAAATAGTCGGGTATAAAGCTGGAATTGTTATAATAGTCTAGGTTGATAATGTCATCAAGGAAGCTTAATCTTAACTGGATATTGAAACCTTCTAGGTTGAGTCAAGTAGAAGAAAATCCCAGAGGAGCAAGGGCTCCAGCTCTAAGGGTAATTCTCATTAATGTCCTTCATCGTTTGGAATGTCAGATAAGCTTGAATTTTTGGGGAAGCATTAGGATGTTGTTTCTAACCATACTCATCACTTTTTAGGCAGAATTATCATCTACGTTAATTCAGATAGATTGGTTGTCAATGTTCTCAACACTTCTGATCAATTGTTGCACTTAAGGATCTCCTTTAAAATGGAGAATGTGAGATTTCTATCAACTATAGTTTATGCTAGAAATTTTACATTCCAAAGAAATGATTTTTTGAACAATTTTAGGAATTTAGGAATCAATATCAATCTGCCTTGGGTTATTTATGGAGACTTTAACTCCATATTGAATAGGGTAGAGTGTTGCTTCTTAAATACCTTTTTAGGAGCTCCTGAATAAGCAGAACATTATCTCTAATTTGTCTATCTTCAATGAAAGCACCTTGATTGTCACAAATGAGAGTGTTACAACATTCTTTAATCTCGCAGCAATCAATTTATAGATGATCTTACAGATAAAATTGGTGCAAGATATAGGTCTATAATCCCTAAAAGAATTTGGATTAGACAGCTAAGGAATTAAGCAAATGAATGATTTATTTATCTCCTTTAATAGCTTATCAGATCTGAAGAATTCATGAATTGCATAGATGATGGTTTCACAAATCACATCCCAAGATTTTTTATAGAAAAAATGATTCAACTCATCAGGTTTTGGAGCTTTCAACCCATCCAACATGAATATAGTATTCACAATTTCCTTATCTTCAATTAGAGCAATCAAAGAGGATCTCTTTTGGAATTTTCTTAGAGATAAAGTTGTTTAATAGAGAAACGGAATAATTAGAAGCTTTAGGAGTACTAATCAGCTTGCAAAAGAAATTAGAGGCTTCTATAAAGGTAGAATTATGATCTTGCAAGATAGAACTCTCATTAGAAACAATAGAGCATATCTTGTTCCTATTCTTCCGAGCCAAAGCACCATTGAAAAAGAATTTAGTGCATTGATCTCCATCTTTAAGTCATGAAATCCTGAGTCTTTGCTTGATAAGAGAAAAATGGTTATCAGCAACATGCATATAATTATCCAACAAACCTTTATCCTTTGTCAATAGCTCTACAATATCCATATTAGAAACGAAAAAATTCTAAACTTCAGACATTTTTTCTCTATCAAGGTTGTTTTCTAGTTCAACTCTTACAGCTTAGAGATCATACTAAAGTTGACTTCTTCTGTAAAGTAGGGAATGGTGAGAAAGCTTATATATGGTTGATAGTTGTAGATTACATCATGTTTTAGAGGGTATTTTTGTGTGTCTTTAGTTGTTAATTTGATTGTTTAGTGCATGTTCAGGCTAGAATTGTGTTAGTTAGTTAAATATTTGTGTTGTAAGTGTTTTATGGGTTAGAGCATGCTTTTGAGCTTCAATATTGTGTATTTGAGGTGCCTTGATGAGTTTGCTAGTGTTTCAGGGCTAATATCACAAAAAGGAGGAGTTTTGGAGGAGGCTCGAACAAAAACAGAGGGCCACGATCATGGTCAGTATGCCACGATCGTGATAGAAGTAAGGAGGAAAGGCCACGATTATGGCCAGCAGGTCACGATCGTGACAGGCCAAACAGGGGGCAACGATCGTGGCCTGCGCAACAAACAACACGCCTTGACTTTCTGAACTTTATTTTTCAGGGACATTTTAAACCTTTTGGGCATGGGAAAAGTCCTAGAGTTTCCCTAATTAGAAAAGACTATAAAGAGAAAAAGAGGAGACCTATAAAGGGAACCTCCACTTCTGTCATTTTGGGAAAGCTTCAAGGGAGAAAAGAAGAAGGCAGAGAAGAGGAAGAAGAGGAGAGAGGAAGCAGGTCTTCCGATGCTGTTGCAGTTCTTTCTCCTTTCTATCTTTATTTCTGTTCATTTAATGTATGAGATGATGATGGATCTTGGATTGTTGATGATCTTCTAACTTTGCTTTCAAGATTTTACCTTGATTCAATGTTAATATAATCGTTTTTGTGTTATTTTGATTGGGTGTTGTGATTAATTGCAGAACTTGCATATGTAGGCAATAAATCGAGAGGGTGAACTGAATATAAAAATGATTGGGTTAGGTTAATGATAGTTAAGCGATCCAATAGACCACGTGATTAATTATATCGGATATTGTGCAGAGAGAGATCCCGTGTGAGACCCGATTGTTTATTAAAGGGCGTAAGATCTAATTAGATTTGTAGGTCTTTTGTTAATTGACAGATTGCAAATTCCATAATTCAATTAGGGTTTATGATTTAGGGTTTAGTGATTATAACTTGAGAGAGAGTAATCGACCCTACAATAGTCTAGAACCAACATCATAATAACACATAATTGACTAGATTATCATTGATGATAAGGAAAATCTCCTCTCTCATAATTTGGTAACCCTTCTGGGTTAATTTCTATTGTGACTTTTGTGTTGCTCAATTTCAATTTCTTTTTGTGTTAAACTTACAAATTAATTTCTTGATAATCACTTTCTTGTATTTACTTTTCTTTGCAATTTTTATTTTCATTTTATTAAAATTTCCAAGACTTAGATAACATGGGATTAGATTAGTTTACCTTCCTCGTGGGATCGACCCTTCAGATACTACAAATCATGACTCATGAACTTGCAGTATTTTGAAGGCTATAAATTGTAAAGCTTGCAAAATGATCAATAAGTTTTTGACATCATTACCGGAGAGACATAGGATTAGTTTGATTCTTGTAGTTTAAGGCATTTTTTTCCCACTCTTATGTCCGTGCACTTGCATGAACATAAGAATTACTAGAAGTTTGAATTGGATAACTGAAATGTTAGAGATTGACATTGCCCATTTAGAACGTGCCATTCGAAGAGCTTGGTGTGAAGAAGAAACTATAGAAGCAACAATGGCCGAAGAGTATCAGTAAGAATTCAATCAAGGAGGCAACCAAGGAGCCCAACAAAGACCCTTAAAGATTTCATGAGGTCGGAATTCAATATGGTAAATTAAGGTGTCGCTAGGCCACCAGTCCAAGCATCTTCATTTGAAATAAACCTGCTTTACTTAACATGCTGCAACAAAATGTGCAATTATGGATTGACCAATAAGGACCCAAATGCATATATCATAAACTTCCTTGAAATATGTGATACCTTCTGATATCATCAAATGTCAGAAGATGCAGTTAGGATGAGGCTTTTCCTGTTCACGTTAAGGGATAGAGCAAAGGCTTAGTATCACTCTCTTAGCCTATCCAATATCACTATAGGAGCAATTGGTACATGCCTTATTGGAAAAATATTTTCCCTTCACCAAGATAACCAAAACCATCAAGAAGATTACAAACTTCCAACAGGGTGATGGGAAATCAATCTATAAAGCATGGGAGAGATATAAGGATTTGTAAAGAAGGTGCCCGGACTATAATCTACCAAAGGAATTCTTTTTGCAAACATCTATAATAGAGTGAATCCACCACAAGAGGCACTATTGATGTAGCCTAAGGAGGATCGTTAATGAGGAAAACGGTGGATGAAGCTGAAGAGTTGTTAGAGGAGATGGCTAGTAACAGTTGCTTATGGACAAATGAGTAGAGTAGATAACCCACAACTTTCCAAGAGTAGAAGGGAGTGATAGATGTCAACCAAATGACATAAATTCAAGCAAAGATCGATAATATAACTCGATAGCTAAACAATATGAAGGCCTCTTCCTCAGCTTCTTTGAAACTTGTTCAGCTAAAGTGTGAGCTGTATGGGTAAATAGACCATGATACCATTGATTATTTCTTAATGAAGGGTCACGAGCTAAAATAAGTGAATTAAATAGGAGTGCAATATGGTCAAGGAGGGGGAACAAACACTACTCCAATAAGTACAATCCTGGTTGGAAGAACAACCTAAACTTCTCTTGTTTGAACAAAGCGGGAGGCCAGTTCAGACCTTGAAGACCACCTAGTTTCCAACAAGAGAAACCCAACACAATGGACTCCAAATTAGACAAGATTCTAGACAAAATTGGAGATATGGAGGATGCCCATAAGAGGCTTGAAGGTAAGTTCGAGCAAGTAACAAAGAATCAGGCCTCCTCAATACACAACCTGGAAGTCCAAATAGGGCAACTAATAGAAGCGCTATCAACCTGAAATGCAGGAACCCTCCCAAGAAACAAAGTCCAACCCAAAGGAAAGAATCATGGTTATCACCCAGGCCAATGAGGACAAGCTCGACCAAACGAGAGAAGATAGAGAAAAGGAAAAGGAAAAAGCAAACAAAAACTTCTTTCAAAATGAACTTTAATTGAAGCCAATTGAGGAGCATCGATATGAAATTACTTACCCTATTCTAGCATAGCAGAAGTCAATTCCAGTCAAGGAAAAAGGGAAAACAGAAGGCCAAAAGAACAAGGAAAATTCCCTGCTGGCTAAGTACAATCTACCTAAAATGAAAAAGTAATAGCCTCTGATTCCATATCCGATTAAGCAATGAGGAAGTCCAAAGACACTAGAATAAATGATGTTATGGACATAATAGAACAATTGAAGATGCAACTCATACTAATTAAATCAATCAAAGAGAAGGTAGAAAAGGAATTGGCAGAGGAAAGAAACCCCAATGTAGCACAAAAGAAGGAGGATCCAAGAGATTTTTACATCCCCTACATTATTAGTGGTGTTAAAATAGATAAGGTATTTTGCTGATTTGGGGGTGAGCATAAATATGATGCCTTATACTTTAAGTCAAAAATTGGGGTTAGGAGAGATAATACCCACGAAGATGCTTGTGAAGATAGCAGACATATTAGTTTATCGATCGAAAGGTATCATTAAAGATGTGCAAGTTTAGGATCACAAATTTACCTTTCCCACATATGTTTTCATTTTGGATATAGAAGAATTTTGTGGGAAACGTAAATTTGTCAACCAAAACCTACACATCTTTAATTTGGATATAGAAAAAGATGTGGAAACTCTAATGGTCCTTAGACGACCATTTTTGGCCACTGCTCGCTCAATTATCAACGTTGATGGGGGTGAACTGACTTTAAGGTAAGTAGATGACCTTTATTGCATCTAAGAACGAAAAAAGTTCTCCCTTACCTATGGTCATCATCAAAAGAACCAAGTCTCGAGGACAACTCGAGCATATTGATGATCACAAGGGTTTACATGGAAAGGAAAAATTGTGAAGGGAAAGATGAAAGAAAATGAAGAAGAATGACGATGGAAACCATAATCTGGTAGCTCACGTGCAAATTATGAGATCTATGATTGCGCTACTATTGCACAACTTGTTTAAACCACTCTGAGCAAAAGAAAGGCGTCGAGCTATTGATGATAAAGAAGCACTGCATGGAAGGAAACCCATGGTTTTTATTGCTTGTTATTTCCTCTTTAGTATTATGTAGATTTGAATTCCATTGTTTGTGTGTTTCGTTTCCAAATAAATGTCTTAGAAGAAAGGAGATCAATTTTGACATAAGATGATCGGGAAGGTAAGCATAATGAGGTGATAAGTACAAATAAGAAGTTAAGGAAGGATCTTCCAGGGGGTGAAATGATGAAACGGTGAAAGATCGAAGAATTACATAAATGATTGTGGCCTGTGGCGGGGCAAAATAGGGACACTCGTTTTTAGCAAAAAATTGTCCATTTTTACTTTTTTTATTTGATTTATTCGAAAGCAGAAGGTAACTGTTTTCATACTCTTAGTTCTAAAGACATTGTAGTGTCAAAATACTTTGAATTTGATACGTTAGATTGAATAAGATTGAGAGACAAGGTTGAGAACCTAGGAGAAAGAATTCAATAGGGAAATTTTATAAATTTTTAGTATCCTGTTTACTAAAAATTAACCTCAGAGTTCTTTATCTCTCTTTAATATAAATCAAGTAACCCAAAGGACATATGGTTTAGGTTGCGGGGTCAACCATACGAACTTAATTACTAAATTTTGTATGAAATTTGTGGTTTCCCTGAGTCGTCCATAGTGGATCAGCACGATGACTTCCATACCACCCACTATTGGACTAAACTAACTAGGTTAAAGGGTTTCGATGCCAAAAATTCCTACAACAACATAATTAGAAGCCATAAACACTTGTTATTGCACAAGTTTATGTGTAAAATGGTATTTGACAAAACTGAAAAAAAAATGTTCAACCAAAGAACTTTTCCTGTTGTGGTGTATGGACCATAGCATCTCAGTACGTACCTCTACCCACGTCTTCAATGTAATTGTTGCTACTTTATGTAAGAGGAGCAATAATTTAGGTATGAGTTACTTGGTTTCAGCCATTGTTGAATACGATGGTGTTGATTGCAGTGGACTCACTGTCCTTCGTCCTGAATTCCTTAACACTCGTCACTTATGGCGAGATGAAATCTTGAAGTCCCACAACATGGAACTTAGGGATATCAGTGCGAAACTTATGTCAAAACTAGTACAGGACAGGCAAGTTTGATTTCAGCAGCACAACAATAAGAAGATGACTCAACAAGTGAAGAATCTGAAGAGGAAGAAGAAGCTAGTTGGGAGAAGGTACTCACCACACTTTCGAACACTAACAAATCACTAGAAAAAAATACAAGGAGGATGAAGGTGATGGTCAAAGAATAGAAATACCAGAGCCAGGACATCCAACGTATTCACAGATACTTTGAGGGCTAAGGTGTTCAACTACCACCTCCTTCATCATCACCACCTCCATCACTATCACAATTTTATGTTCTAATCCTTTCTCTTTTAAATTTGTCTTTATGTCTTGTGTTATTTTACCTTTATTCCCACCTTTTGTGTTTTTGTTGGTTCTTCTCATATTGAGAATAATGTGTTGTCTAAGTGTGGGGGGGGATATGTGTTGTATGCTTTTATGTTGAATGTGAATTTTGCATGTTAATTTGTTTAGGGTGCATGATGTGATTTGTTTGATTGTATCAATGGCTAGGGCTTAACAAAATCGGTTTAACTTTGAACATAGTCTTTTAGGTTGCGAAGATTTATTAGCTTGTGAAATTAGTGACCTAGTTTACTTTGGCTAAATATGCAGGTTAATTAGGATATGGTGTTAGTGTATTCACCTTAGGAATTTATAATTTTAGGCCAATCGAGCAAGTAGCATCATTAGTAACTTTTCATGAAAATTACTAGCAAAAGAAATGAGTAGATTTTTTGTGTTAAAAAATAAAATTTTATTAACTATTTCGCTAGCCTTTAGGTTACAAATAGAGCTAGTAGCCAATTGAGAATGTGATGTAGCTGAGTAATTGAATTGGCACACATTATAAATGTGTGCCTTTGCGTCAAAAGGCTATAATGACATTCCAACAAAACCATTTAATAAAAACATGACCTAGTTGAGTAATGGGATCGACATTCATCACAAATGTTTGTCTTCAATTAAAAGGCTAGGTTCATGGCTATAAAATCAATAAAAAAATGTTTTTCCAAATAAAACCTACCGATCTTTGTGAATAACTTAAATTTTCATGAAAACATAATTAGAGATAGTTACATTTTTTATTGAACAAATAATTATCAATGTGTGTGTGCAAGTGATAGGGGTGAATAAACTTAACATTAATGTTTGTATTAGTTGTATATTTAGTCCAAGGTACTTAGACGCGGAATTTGCAAGTTAATAAGTTAGAACAACTTGAGAGATAGTGTTCGAAGTTAAATTCGTTTCATGAAGTTTGATGCCATTACTTCATTAGTGTAATTGTGTGTATGTTGTGTGTTGTGCGTTGTGCATTTGTTTCTTTAGTTTTTTCTTGAGGACAAACAAAAGTTTAAGTGTGGGGATGTTGATAGTTGTAGTTTGCATTATATTTAGTGGGTAGTTTGATGTGTGTTTAGTTGTTAATTTGATTGTTTAGTGCATGTTTAGGTTAGAATTGTATTAGTTAATTAAATATTTGTGTTTTAAGTGTTTTATAAATTAGATCATGCTTTTGATGTTAGACCCCAAACTTTTCGTAGAAGATTAGAACTATTGAATGAGAAATTTTGGTGATTGGTCATAAGTAAAGAATAAATGAATGAAAAAATTTTGAACCAAGAAATGATAGACAAAAGTAAAGTAGAGAATGAGAAATGTGGATAGATTCATGATTTGCTATGGTGTTTTGGTGGATAAGAGATTCTGAAATAGGAAGAATTAAAGTGAAAGCTAGCAGTAAAATGAAAGCAATAGTTGTGTAGTAAATTGATGAAGAATATGTATATATGTGTATGTTATGTTATTGGTGTTCATGATTAGTCATGGATTATAATTTTCTTTATAGATGATGTTGTTTTGAAATGGAGTTGAGAATGAGGAGTAAATAAAGTAGAAAAGGTAATTTTGGTATGAGTTGTGTTAAGGAAAGATTTTTGAAACAAAATGGGTAGTTGATCTGGAAAATGATCACTAAGTATGCTTCAGTCTTTTAGCCACAACTCTTTCTCTAGTTCTCCAAACGAGATGATTCTTAATTTGGATTAAACTAGAGACATATGGCTACATTTCTTATGGAGACATTGAATTTCAATTATGTCTGTCTTTAAGAATCTCAAAATTTATCATGAAGTTGAGAACTGGGTGTAGTATAGTGGGAGATGAATGTAAATTCGTGTTTTGACTTTAGGGGAAATTCTAGATTGATCTAGATAGATTTAGACAAAGTTGTCATCTAGAAAGTTGTAAGGCTTTCCTTTATTTTTCCAATGGTATATAGTATGAAATTTTTGGACATCTAAGACGAAAGTTATGGCCCTTATAAGGGAAGATGTTTAAGAGTGAAGTTGCTCTTCTATGTTTTGCTTCTTCTGTGATGATGTCATCATCTTCTGTGTTTTTCTTCTTCTGCCTTTTTGCTTCTTCTATGATGACATCATCATCTTCTATGTTTTCTTTTTCTGCCTTTTTGCTTCTTCTGTGATGACGTCATCATCTTCTATGTTTTTGGTCTATCTTCTGTTCTATTTTTGACCCTTCAGAAGATATAATTTGTCTTTGAGGTCTTCATTAAAGTTGTAGATCTTGAAGTCCTCTTTTGAACTATCTAAATTGCACCTTGATCCGATATTTTTTGCTATCTTTTGTGTTTTTGGTCTATATTCTGTTCTATTTTTGACCCTTCAAAATATAGAATTTATCTTTAAGGTCTTCATAAAAGTTGTAGATCTTGAAGCCCTCTTTTGAACCATATAAAGAATACCTTGATCCGATATTTTTAGGAAAAGTTATAGCAATTTTCCCCTTCCTTATGTCTTTTTGCTATCTTCTGTGTTTTGCTATCTTCTGTGTTTTTGGTCTATCTTCTGTTTTATTTTTGACCATTCAGAAGATAGAATTTGTCTTTAAGGTCTTCATGAAAGTTGTATATATTGAAGTCCTCTTTCTAACCATATAAAGAACACCTTGATCTGATATCTGTAAGGAAAGTTATAGCAATTTTCCCCTTCCTTCTGTCTTTTTGCTATCTTCTGTGTTTTGCTATCTTCTATGTTACTGTTCATAAACTCCTTCTGGGTTACTGTTCATCCTGTATAGTCTGGTCCAATTATGACCCTCTAGATGACATAAATTGTCTTCAAGGTCTTCATGAAAGTTGTAGATCTTGAAGTCCTATTTCAAACCATCTTAAGAACACTCCAATCTTACATCTATAGTGAAAGTTATGCCAATTGTCTCAAGACAGGTTCAATATGATTGAGGACAAAACCAGATTTGATTCTTTGGCTATAACTTCTTCTTTAGATACCCAAATGACTTGATTCTTTAACCATTGGACTCGTAAGACTTTTCTCTACATCTCCAACAAAAATCATAGCCATCTGAAATGAGTTGAGAAAGATTGAGTGAAAAACGTGGGATGGGTACAGTGCGTGTGCTCTTCAGTAATATGAAATGGATATTTTACTGAATATACTTCAGTATTTTGATGATATCTTGATCTGTAGATATCCAAATGAGATGATTTCTGATTTGTGGTAAACTAGAGACATAGAGTTACAAATTATCTGAATAAAGTGAATTGTAGCTCAGTCTCTACGATGCTTAATTTTTAGATGGAAGTTGTGTATAGTATATATTGTTATGGACAATAGCAGTCCAAAAATGTTTGAAGTATATCTTTTGAATCACTGAACCAAATTTAATGATTTTGGTATCATTAGAAACTTAAGACAATGGGGAACATTTTCTAAAAGAAAGTGTTATGTCAGAATGTTCAAAGGTATTTTTGGCAAGATACTTAAGTTTAAAAGAACATAAGCCTATAAGAAAGGATAAAATGGACTTTTTGGACTCATTAAGGGCATAATTGGAAGAAGAAGTATTGTCTTGCTTATAAATAAAGGAGAAAACGTGAATGAGAAGATTCTGGAGAAGCAAAATGCGTGGATGAGAAAAGAGATAAGAGAGAGAGACATGAAAAAGAATGAAAGAGAGA
>JANZLC010000008.1:17270399-17280755 GCA_026413385.1 Erythroxylum gracilipes | reverse complement strand
TATATAATAATATAACAAATTAGAAATTTAAAATATTTATAATTTAATAACAAAATCTGAAATTTTACTTATAATTTCAAGATCTACAACTCTTATGAAGACCTCGAAGACCAATTCTTTCATCTGTGAGGTCAAAAATGGAACAGAACGTAGGATATCATTTTGAGACAGAAGAGATGAACAGTAACTGAGACTTAAGCACTGAACAGTAGTATCGTCATAGTATGAACAGTAACTAAGACAATCGGTATGAACCGTAATATCGTCTTAGTATGAACAGTAACTGAGACTGAAGCAATGAACAGTAACTGAGACTGAAGCAATGAACAGTAACTGAGATTGAGGCAATGAACAATAACTTCGTCTCACTTTCCCATCGTCTCACTTTCTTCCGTCTACTTTCTATCGTCTACTTTCCTTCCGTCTACTTTTTGTGTCTGGAACATGGCCACTTATAAGAACCATAACTTTCGACTCTGATGTCTAAATTTTTCATATCATATATCGTTGGAAAGATAAAAGAAAGATAAACAACTTTCCACAAGGAATTTTTACCCAAATATATTTTTATCAATCTCAAATTTGCCCCTAAAGTCCAAACACGAATTTCCCCTTCATATACCAACATACTGCACCAATTCTTAACTTCATGACAACTTTTGAGATTATTAAAGACAGAGTCTAAATTCGATGTCTTCATACGAAATGTAGCCATATATCTCTACTTTAATTCAAATCAAGAATCATCTCATTTGGATTAGTAGAGAAAACGTTGTGGCTAAAAGACTAGGGCATACTCAGTCAATATATTCCAGGTCACTGCCACTCTTGTTTCTACATCTTTCCTTATCACCACTCATACTAAGATCACTATTTCTATTCCTTCTACTCCTCATTCCTTATTTTCAATAACATCACATTTAATATCAATTATACCCGAAAGTTGTCAATGATTACATGTACCACTTTTTATGCGAAAACATTCAATATTTATATGTATGCTAACATCATGTATGAGCAAGGAAATGCATTGTCTTACTTTCTCTTTGAGCTCCCATGTACTGAACTTTCAGGTCCTAACCCTTAATATGGGGACGGGATGTTACTTTTATTATATTCTAACTTATATATTTTTAATATAACATATTTAAACCTTCCTAATAAAATTACTAATATTAAAATTTTCCATATTTATTTATACATTAATTAAAATTATATAATAATATAACAAATTAGAAATTTAAAATATTTATAATTTAATAACAAAATCTGAAATTTTACTTATAATTTGATTACAGATTTCTAAAATTTTCATATTTATTTATACATAAAAAATATATTAATATAAGCAATTAAACTAATAGGGCATTATTACTGCGCATTTGCGCAGAATTAATCCGCTAGTAAACATAGTAGTACTACTACTACGATATGCCATGCCCATTTGATAGGGGAATAATAAATTAAAAAGTGCCAAACCTTTTTAAAATTTCTTATCATAGTATCTAATTTTTAAAAGTTTTTAATTTATTTAAAAATTAAACAGCTCATTTTAAAAAATTAATTTTGTTAATATTATGCTAATATTGTTAATGGAATAACCTAAAGACTGACATTTAGAAGGATTAAATGATACCTTCTCTTCGTAAACATAGTTTTTTTTTTTGAATAAAATCAATATTAGTGCAAAAAATAGACAAAGGCAGAGAAGATAAAGAAAACTAACCCAAACCAACAGGCTTATTCTGTACATCCGGAACCTAATAACCTTTCCTCCTCAACAATAACAAATATATTAGTGGTTCAATCATTATATTAAAAGGAAATGTCACATAATTCTTTTGAAGATCAGTATTTACGTTATTTTGTTAATCATATCAATAAAATATTAATTAAGATAATATTTTAAATTGAATTATTCAATTTTTAAAATTTTGAATATTTAATTAACTATTTTTAAAAAAGATAATGAAATGAATGAATCTAGAAAAGATTTGGAAGCATAAATAAAACAAACTGTAACGCGTCCAAGCTCGATGCCAGGCACGTAGTGGGCACATCCGTCATTTGATCTGGAAAAAAAAAGAAACAGAAGCAGGGGTAATCAAGTAATTTGGCAGCATCACCAGAAACAACCAAGGGACTATATGCCTGCTAGGTTTTCAGTAGTACTTCACGTTTAACAGTTGGCATTTTTGTGGCTCAGCGTTTCTCAGCTCAGGTGAACCCTAGCAGGGTTTTCTCTCACCGTCTTTCGTTTCTTTTTTCTTGATATTTTTATTTTGTGTGCTCTCCGTTCTATATTTGCTTCTTTTATCATGAAAATTTTAGTTCTTATTGTGAATTTCTTTCTTTCACGAATTTTCATTTCATTCAGTATATGTTCTAGCATCAACAGATCCTCCTATTCGGTGGTTATGCTGATCTTATGTCCTAGATTTTGAGATTTACTGGATTTTGTGATTTAGGGTTCCCGCCAATCTTGCGAGGCTTTTAAGTGTTTTTCCTGGGGTCGCCTGGATTCGTATGTCAGTTCCATAGATCTAATTATCGTGTTTCCATTTGGGCTTTTTTTGACTTACAATCTTCGTGGGGAAACTACTGTGTTGTATTGTAGCAGTTGTTTTTTTTTTAAAAAAACTGTCTGGGTCCTGTTATTTGACTATTGTTAAAGTTAAATGCTTGCTGTTCATGGCACAAGTCCTACTTGCTTTTGGTTGCTTGCTAAAATATTATTTGCTTGCCAGGTCTTTTGTTATGTGGTGTTGAGCTGTACTTGATATAAATATGGCCAAGAAGAAGAATCCTCTAGTTTTCTTGGACGTTTCCATCGATGGTGATCCTTATGAAAGAATGGTTTTTGAGGTATCTTCTCTCTTCTATGCATATTGGTATTTTGGGTTATATGAACTTAGTGCGTAATTGTTCCAACCAATTTATTTATCATTTATGTATAATTCTGCAGCTTTTCTTTGATATTGCTCCTAAGACTGCCGAAAATTTTCGTGCACTTTGTACAGGTATGTGTCTGCTTGCTTGACTTGCAATGCATTTTAATCTATCCTGCTTTTCTTATGTCTTCCTCTTGAAAGATTTTCAGCATCATGAATTAAGCTTATATTCATGTATTGTGTTTAGGAAGTCAAGTCATGATCATCCAGCTTCTTTTTCTGATCAATTTTGTGATTCTTTAGGGGAGAAGGGAATTGGTCCAAAAACTGGAAAGCCACTGCACTACAAGGGGTCTTTCTTCCATCGCATTATTAAAGGTTCCATGGCCCAGGTTTGTAAATGTTTTAATTGCAATTTTTTTTCTTGCATTTATACCCCTGAGATTTTTTCCAAGCATAGTTTTTCTTGTTGTCACTTAGAAGTGGTCGGTCTTTTAGTCGGTTACCCTTGTTTATGCTGTAGGATACAGGGCTGATGATCACGACTGCTTTTCTTATGATGTAGTTTTAAGGTTGTACTTACTAAGTCATTAATCCTCACACCTCACTATGCTTTAGCATGTGTAACCTGATTTCGAGCGTCTGATGTCTCAATTATTAGTGGACTAATTGCTTATGCTATCTTGCAGGGTGGTGATTTTTTCAAACGAGATGGTATGTGTTCCTTCTACAATCAATTTCATTGTGCAAAGCGACTCCTTAATTTTTGTAGACACTAATATTATTCATTCCCTATACTGTGCTGTGCCTAATATTTGTGGAAATATAGAGCATGGTTTTTGATGTAGGATGAAGATAAGAATGCTTACTATTTAATAAAGCTCCTAGGCTGCTGGAACTTTGAATTTATGGTGGAAATTATGTAAAGGAATTGGAATAGGATTGGTCTAGGGAATCACTCCTGGAGTTCATATCAAGAACTGGGAATCACACCATAGGTTTTTAAAACTCACTTTTAGAGTTCAGGAATAACTCCTTAGTGCCTATGAATCATGCACACTTCAAAAGTTAATTAATTAATCTTATTCCTTTATTGCCGAAAATATAAAATATATATAGAAATTGCTGAACCCTAATTTTAATGGAATGGGTTTTACTTTCTCCAAAAACAATAATAAATTTCTATTTAGTAAGGATTCTTATTAATCTCAAATAGATTTAAACCTTAAACTAATAAGGACAAATCATAATGTAAACAGTTTCCTTATGAGGAAAACTAAATTAAATTTTGATATTATGCATCAATTTATTATGATAGTTGGTATTCCTTTATTTTTGTTGACATTCAACAAGGTGATAGATGTTGAACATTGAAAACATTCTATCAAGGATAGGGCTATGTCCTATACTTTTATGTTGTTCTTATTCTTGATTTGATGAGTCCTATATCTGAAGTTACGAATTTTAAGCTCCTTGCTTTTAATAACAAGCTACTGAAAAGCATATACTTTAAGGATAGTTCCTACTTTAGCTTCTTTATATTGATGTGTGAAATACAATCTGTTGTTTACTTTTTCGTTTCTGTCTTGTACAGGTTCTGGTGGAGAGAGCATATATGGGGAAAAGTTTCCTGGTTAGAATGCTGATCAACCCTTTTTTACTGAGTAAAAGGAGCAGCTAGTTAGGCAGTTGATTGCATAATCATAAGAGTTAGGGAAGTGACATGTTGATATTAGGTTCATTGTCTAGTAGACGGAGCAGTTAGTTTGTGGATTTCTTTATCAGCTTGGTTGTCCCACAATATGAATTATTGGTGATGTTCTTTTCGCATTTAAATACTTGTTGACCTGTACTATTGACTAGTACATCCAGATTACCTTTTGAAGTAAGGAAAATGGGCAACTTTAGCCAGTGTGAAGTTGGCAGTATTAGCAATGTTGTTATGAGGATGTTTTTTACTTTATACTTAAGAGTCAGGTAGCATTACTTCATAACTGTCCTTTTTACAATTTAAAGTTTTATATTTGCTTCTTGTTGAGCTGTTTGGACTGTGAGAACTGTAATTTTATTTTGCTGTTGTTAATGATGGCATTCTGAAACATTTTGTTCTGACATTTAGCATATGTGCATGGCAATGCATTTGAACAGTATCATGTTTTCTTCCAAGTATCAAAACATGGTATGAATAATATAGTTAAACTTATAATAGGAATAACACGTCTGAGATTTTTTTCAGATGAGTCCCCAAGGCTGAAGCATGATGAATTTGGTCTTTTGTCCATGTCAATTGCTGATCGTGAAACTTTGGGTTCTCAATTTGTTATTACTTTTACGTCTAATCATCATCTCGACAGGTTTGTTTTAGCAGTTTGTTGGAGAGAATGTCTAGTAGCATTTTCTTAGAAATTATTAACTTTTTATGTTGATATATCAGAAAGAACGTGGTGTTTGGGAAGCTTGTGCAAGGCGAAGAGGTACTCAAGAAAATTGAAAACACGGGTGATGAAGAAGGGATGCCAAGTGTAACAGTAAAAATAATCAACTGTGGTGAATTCAATGATGGTTAGATGGGTTTGCTTTCTCATTTAAATATTTCAACACCTGTTCTATTTTTTCCTCGCTATGTTTATCTAGTACTTTTGTAAGTATTTGGATCTGAATAGTCTGACAGTGAAGTTCTTTCAATAATCATCTTTCTTGCCTCTTTGTGCAGACAAAAAAAGTTCAGGTAAATTAAAAATGGTAAAAGATACTTCTCCTACTGGTAACAGACATGAAGCACACAAGAAGGGAAAGCACAAGAAATCTTCAAGAGATAGGAGGAGGAAGAGAAGAAGATATTACTCATCTGATTCAGAGAGTTCATTTGATTCTGATGTAGAATCTTCTGAATCTAATACTGATTCTGACTCATCGATGTCGTCATCAGAAATTAGTTCTTCAAGTGAGGAGAGACCGAGGAAGAGGAAGAAATCTTCCAAAAAAGACAAACATAGGCGTAATAAAAGAAGGGACAAGCGTCGTGAAAAGAAGCGCAAAAGACGTGAGAAGAGGTCCAAACGTAGATCAAGAAGGTTGGAAACTAATTCATGTTCTCACGTTAGATCTTTTTGTTTATCAACTTGCTGATATTGGTCTGAATTTGTTCACCTTATTCTGTTTATCACGACAAGTGCATCTATACTAATGGTTGTAACTTTAAAAGTAAAACCTGTGAGGGAAAAAAAGTAAAATTGGCTGATTGTATGTTCTGATTAAACACTTCAATTTTGGAGGAAGGGGTCCATTCAAATGGTGCATTCATTGAAAAAATGATTTTCTTTTGTTCTGTGTCTCTGGTCGTGGTGTTGTTTATCCTCTTAGTTGAAAAAGCATTTTTACATTTCAATGTTCTTGTGCTCTCTTATTGTGCAAGTCATAAATTCTGCTTAATGTATGTGAAAAGAATTTCAACCCCAAGTAGCAATAAGTTCAGCTAATAATTATGAAATGCATTTTCTATGGAATGCAAGTTTTAGTTAGGGTGCTCATATTGAATTGTCCCGAACTTCCAGGGGGACAGATAGTCTGACAGATACTGAGAGCAAGAGCGGGAGTGATAGCAGCTCTGATACTGATGGTTTGGATGTACAAGAAAATGATAGGAAACACAAAGACCCTTTTTCAAGGACAGGTACTATTCTCAACAGTTGATGGATCTTAGTCAGCTTATGTATCCAATTTCACTGCTTTTTGAGTAATATATGACATCTTAGATTTTATTGTGGATATGTCATGTGGATACTCTTTATCATGTCTTCTTGTTTGCGTCCTTCTTTCTGCTTGAATTCTAAGGTGGGATGTTGTGGTTTAGTTTAAAGTGCTGTGTGACCTAATCTTGATAGAAGATATTATATCATCGAAAGAAGCTTATTCTTTAGAAATTGTAGATCGTTGCTAATTGTGGTTGGCCAGGAAATTCTTGTTATGTCACCTTGCACAATTAAGATTACACTATCTTTACTTTTCTATGTTGAATTCACATGGTATATGAAGATTGAAATATGCTCCTCACAATCATGTTTAATATTTTTGAACTCCTCTATGATGTAATGCAGTTCTCACTCAATCTCCCATGCTTTTGGTGGAAGATGCTGCTTCACTACCCTCTAGGAAGAGGGATGAACAAGATATGATTGGCAAAGATGGTGGGTTGCCCAAGGAGAATGGAAGACGATCTGGCAATGGAAGCAATGCAAATACCAGATCTGATGGGAGTGAAGATAGACAACCAGATATTGTAGATGATCACCCAGAGAAATCTAGGTCTACTTTCCATTCTTCTAACAACTCAGTTATTCTTTATGCTTACCAATTCTCCCAGAGCCTGTATGTTATTGAAAGTTAATCAGCAGGAAGAGAAGCATGAGCCCCAAGAGGGCCATGAGTAAGAGTATGAGTATTAGTCCTCGGAGGAGTCCGACGAAGAGTCCAAGTGTTAGTCCAAAGAGGAGTATGAGCAGCAGAAGCAGTGCCAGTGGAAGCCTCCCTTATTTGTCACCTAGGAGGACTGTCAGTAGAAGTGTGAGCAGCACAAGTCCTGTCAGAATTGTTGGCCGAAGTCCAGTAAGGAGCAAAAAGGCTGGAAGCCCAGGCAGGAGTCCTGTTAGATCACATTTACGAAGAAGTATTAGCAGGAGCCCTGTGAGATCTCGTTCTCGGAGAACTATTAGCAGGAGCCCTGTCAGATCCCGTTCACGACGAAGCATTAGTAGGAGCCCATTGAGATCCCCACCTCGGAGAAGTGTTAGCAGGAGCCCACTTAGAACATTGCGCAGATCAATTAGCAGAAGTCCGATAAGCCCAGTTAGATCATATCGCAGAAGCATTAGCCGAAGCTCAGGTAGGGCTCCACCAAGGAGGAGCACCAGCAGAAGTCCTATTAGGGCACCAAGCAGGAGCAATCGTCGTAGTTATTCCAGGAGCCCTAGCATTGTTCGCAGGGCAAAGTCTCGATCACCAGCTAGAAGTTTATCAAGAAGTATTTCACCTGATGGATCTCCAAAACGTATCAGAAGAGGGAGAGGTTTTAGCCAACGATACTCTTATGCTCGACGATACCGAACTCCCTCTCCAGAACGTTCTCCTGTGAGATCATACCGTTATGGTAGTAGAAGTGACAGGTAAGATATTATTGATTGGCATTTTACTGTCTTGATGTCTTACTGTTATTGGAGAATGGCAGATTTGAGTTCATGGTGCCTTTTCATTTCTTGCTTATTATTTCAGATACTCCAGTTATAGAAGATATTCACCTAGGCGTTACAGAAACCCTCCAAGAAGAACTCCCCCAAGGTCAGTTGAGATTTATTAACTTTGTTGCCCTTAAGATCATCTGAATTAGGATTTTAAATAGTTTGCAGCTTCAATTGCAGCTATTTTTTTATCTCAAAAAAAAAAAAACACTGCAGCTACGATATTGCAGTTTCTGTCCAATCCATTACTATAATATGTGGTTATGGCTGGGGTCGGCCACAATTGTGCGTATATTACCAACAATTGACCTGCTATAACCAATTTAAAACCTTGATTTGAACATTACGTTCTCTTTAGAAATGTAATGATTTTCAGATGATAGCCTGGAATCGACACAATTGTGCATATATTGCCCAGAATTGTTTGCATCACATTGTAATCTGCTATAAGCAATTCAAAACCTTGATTTTAATAATATGTTTAGAAATGTCATGCTCTACGGATGATTCTTCTCTTTTGTTATGTCCAAAATTTTTGGTAGTTAAGGTGTTAACTTTACCATGATTCAATCTAACAGATATAGAGGCAGGAGAAGTAGAACTAGAAGTCTATCAGTATCACGTAGTCCACGTTATCGTGGCCGTCACTATGACCGCAGCCGTAGCCCAGTTCGCAGCCGTAGCCCAGTTGATGTGTCCAGGTCTCGAGGTTCTCCACGAGTTGAGAGGCGTAGATCACCATCTAGGAGCCAGAGCGCATCAGAGTCAAGGTCATCGTTGGACTCGCAGTCTCCCAAACGAGTGAGCAAAGAGAGACAAAGGTCAAGGTCATCATCTGGAAGCCTCGGTGGAAAGAAGGGTCTAGTGTCATATGAGGATGGATCTCCTGACTCTGGCCAAAGCTAAAATCAGAAGCTGTAAGGGTTGCAATAATATTTGGTAGGAAAAGTTAAGTTAGAATGCGTCAAGTCTAATGAGCTTGAGCTCTCTTACGAGCTTTGGTTTGCTTCTGGCCAGATTTGAGTTGTATTTCTGGTTTTATTTTATCCTGCTAGAAGTTGTTTCAGAGGTTGTTACATCATTGGTGCTTTTTAAGGAGATTTTGGAAGTTATTAATTTGGATTGTATCAATAGCTGAGATCTGGATGTTATTTGACTTGCACTTTCAACCGTATCTTGTAGTGTGAAATCTTTACTGAGTTTGAGCTGAAATGATGTAGCTGACCTGGAAAAGATGAAACTTCGCACATTTTTACCGAGGTCAAATGTGTTTTATGCATATGATTATTAGGTCGTCCTGTGGGGTGGCCTTTACTATTGTTTATATAATCTTTGTTGGAAATGTGCCTAGAACCGTTTGATAATGGGGCACCAGATTTTCTGTGCCATTGAAAATGATCCAATCCTGTCCAGTTTCATTTTTAGCTACACATTTATGTGGAACTTTATAAATATGTGATAAAATTTAATGGAATAAGTAAAAAGTGATTTGGTTTAATTAGAATACGGGATCTGTTTTCTAATAATAGGTGCCTTCTGCACTTATTGCATGTGACAATCTAAAGAGAGTGAAGTTGAAAGTTTATGTCATGGTTATAGTATTTCATTTAGGACCTCGGATGCTCTTAATGGTTTTGGCTTCCTCTCATATTTTGTCTACAGGTGAACGATCATAAATTCTAGGAAAAGGGTTGGACTGAACGCCCAGAACGGATGTTCCCCTACTTAGTTAACATGAAGTGATCCAATTCTCAAATAAATCCACCAAATGATAGGTAAAAAATAAGGTAAAGGTAATTTTTTTTATTAAAAAAAATTCACCCGTAAAGTCAGGTAAAAGGAAGGGCAATTAACCTTTTCGAAAACTCTTCATGGTTTAAATTGTCTGGAAAGGTCTACCTCCATCCAAAAATTTTCAGTGGTTAACTTCTTATCTTTATAGATACTTTATTTTTATAAAATACTTTAATTTTATAAAAAAATTAATCATTAACGGCACCAATTAAACTAAGCCCAACAAATTAATGAGAACAGAAAATTTATTTAATATTTACGAATTGTGATAGAAGAAGAACAGAATCGGTGTGTAAGATGTATTGATTTCTTGTATATTGATGAACAGTTTTACACTGTATATATACAAGTCTTGTGGTGCTTGAGATCATAAGATAATTACAGATATGAGATATGATACAAAGAATAAGTTTAAATAAGATACAGAGGATTTGATG